>CM047897.1:26344650-26406733 GCA_026229545.1 Pistacia atlantica
CTGAGGACATGAGGGATGATGCTCTTGAGCCTGCTGATCTCAGTGACCGGAATATGATAGTTGTTGATGTTGGTGGCGGCACTGGTTTTACTACTCTTGGAATTGTTAAGCACGTGGATGCCAAGAATGTTACAATTCTTGATCAGTCTCCACATCAGCTTGCCAAGGCGAAGCAGAAGGAGCCATTGAAAGATTGTAAGATTATTGAGGGAGACGCCGAAGACTTACCATTTCCTACTGATTACGCTGATAGATATGTATCTGCTGGGAGGTATATTTGAACTCTCTTAGTTGCTGATTTTAATTGCTTTTCTTGTTTACCTGAAATCTATGAACATGCCAAATTTTGGCAAGTTTTATTGTTCGTAGTTGTGACGTTGGTATTGGTTATGCAGGATAGTTTAATTGGTCATTTTTGAGAATTTTATGGTTGTTCTTGCATGTCTGCTTATTATAATTTTAAAGTTGCTCTCAGAAATGAGAAATTCAGAATGGTTTTATTTCCATTTAGTTTGAAAGAATAATTAAGAATAGTCTCCAAATGTGGTTGTTATATTTATTAGAGTGAAGTCAATATACCCGCATATGTAAGTCGTTATCTGTGTGTGCATTTATTTAGGAAATGTGTTATGCATGTTAATGCAGTTTCTTTTTAATACTAAAACTAATATAACTTAGCTGACTTTCTAAGGGGTTTACATTTAAGATTTACTTTAACTGAGAGAGAGAGAGAGATCAACTTTCTTTGTAATGTCTCTTATTTGGAAAATATGATTGTATCTTCGCAGTATTGAGTATTGGCCAGACCCACAACGTGGCATCAAGGAAGCATACAGAGTTTTGAAACTAGGAGGAAAAGCCTGTTTAATTGGTCCAGTGTACCCAACATTTTGGTTGTCTCGCTTCTTTGCTGATGTTTGGATGTTGTTTCCAAAAGAGGAAGAATACATTGAGTGGTTCCAAAAGGCTGGATTTAAGGATGTCCAATTGAAAAGAATTGGCCCAAAATGGTATCGAGGAGTTCGCCGGCATGGATTAATCATGGGATGTTCTGTAACAGGTGTTAAACCTGCATCCGGAGACTCTCCATTGCAGGTGATAATTTGAACTTATTACACTCTTTGGTTTTTGGCCAAATTGTATTGTGTTTATTCTCTCAGCTTCACTTCTCTCTAGTTTATGCAATAATATCTTACCTTCTTGTGAAAAGTTGATCACTTGGATGAAATTATTAAACTTAACTTCACTGTTTACCTTAAAAAAACAGAACGGAAAAAATCCAGACTTAGGTTGATAGCTTGACACCCTAACAGATACAATGATTGATAGTTTCATAGAACTTATGTGTGTTTGTTTCATTTACGCCTTTTCAGGTGATGATTAGAACTATTCTGTGTTACATACTCTTGACTTGGATTCATGATGCACTATTAGAAACTCAAGTTCTTGAATCACAGATTTATTAACTGTGATTCAATAAGTTAGTATTTGATGGTAATAAGAACGATTTCAGGAAAAGGAATGGTGGCAGTATTTTCTCGCAGGAATAAATATAGAATCAACATTGTTTCAAATGCTGGTGTAAGAAAATTCTATCACCATTCAATACAACTGCAGCCTTCTTTAAGTTGGCTAAAAGGCAAATAGGGATTTACATTTGGACTAAAAAACTTTTGGAATAAACTCGGTGCTTTTGGGATACCATAGACTACTGTATTATGCAGCTACATATATATTATTGTTTCTAGTGTAAATGGCAACTGAAATCCTATACCCTTTTTCTAACAGCCATGCAAATCCTTAATATTCAACCTTTTAATATTTTTCATTTCATTGCAGCTTGGTCCAAAGACAGAGGATGTATCAAAGCCTGTAAATCGGTTTGTATTCTTTCTGCGCTTCTTATTGGGTGCCATGGCTGCAACATACTATGTACTGGTTCCTATATACATGTGGCTCAAAGATCAAATTGTTCCCAAAGGCCAACCAATCTGAGAGACGGGGGAGAGGGTTTTGAGCTGCTGACGATGTGCTTCCAGTTTGCGGATGTTTCTTCAACTTCCTGTTTAATAATCAGCAATTGCATGGCATTTTGTACTTGTGAAACAGATGGAATTCATAGCATCTTAAATTACTTCTAACTTTTTTAAGGCATCAGGCAAATTCTTGTAATTTGCCCTTCCAATTTTTTTGGTTTTTTTTTTCCCACAAATCACAAGCTCTACCCCAGGTTGATAAGGAATTGCATTGTATAAATGGTAAAACGGACTTCTCCAATTCCTTTTAGGTGACGTTCTTCAAATTTACTGGGTCTTCCCTCACAGAACTTGCCCGTGTAGCGTGGTGAATACTTTACAAAATTTCAAAAACGTTTTACAGATGAATTAGGAAATTGCAGAAGGAATCATAATAGGATTTGAGAACATGTTTGGTACATTATTGGAAAATATTTAGATTATTTTTTACTCTATATTTGCTAATTTAGCTAAATATTCTCTAGCAATAAAAGTTTCAAAATTAAAAAAAAACACTTCACCCACCTAACTTTTTGCGGGCGGTCGGCCACCACTGCCAGATGGTGGTCATCAGTTATCAGAATGGTACATGACCAGTTGGATTTGATAAGTCCTGTGTCAATCTTGTCTTTTTTGGGTAGATTCATCGTGGATCTGGCTGAAAAATGTCAAATTTATAGCCATAATCTGGCCGTCGTTAATGGTAAGATAGATGTGGCCAAATTTGGCTATCAACAGTTAGATTTATAGTGGATCTGGCCGAAAAAGGAAAGGACGGCGCACGATCGGCCAAATCTAGCTGGTCATGCGCCATTCCAGTGACTGATGACCACTGTCCAGTGATGGGGGCAGGCTGTTGGCAAAAAGTTGGGTGGGTGGGTGGGGGTGTTTTTGTTAATTTTAAAACTTTTATTGGGAAAGGTAATTTTTAAAATGTTGAGTTCAATAGAATATGATTGAATGTTGAAGAATATTAAAACAAACACATTTTTTATTTTTTAGGATAGAATAGTGGAATAAGATAAGGTGAGAATAGCCTACCAAACACATCCTCATATTTCAAATAATGTATCAAACAAGCCCATCATTTTTAGTAGGGGTGTGCAAAAAAATCCGATATTCTATCTGATCTGAACTGATTCGAAAAAGCTGGATATCTGAAAATTTGGATGGGATTTAGATATTAATTTTTGGAATATCTGGATTTTCAGATCAAATACTGGATCGGCTCTTCAAAGAAACCAATATTCGGATCAGATTCAGTTTTGTCCATAACTACAAGTTTTAATAATTTATTTTGGGGTCTAGGTGAAGAGTGGTAAAGTATGTGGACTGTTTTGAAATATGATGACAATTTTGGGGATCAAAATGATGATGTGGTAGGGAGTACTAAGAATAATGCAAAATTTTAGGGGGCAAATTGATATTTTCCATGAAATTCGGATAAAACCGGATCAAAAGAAATCTGGATCGGATTCGAATCAGGTTTCATCTTGATTTGAATTTTCTAATCGGATCGGATATCCGGTTTTGCACATCCCTAATTTTTAGTGTTAGAACTTAGAAGTAAATGACGAAGCAGGATATAACCGTCACACTAAAATCAAACGTTTCCACAAATCTTTCTCCATTTTAATCCTGGGACAGTGTATTGCGAAGTCTTCAACAATGGTCTTTACATGTAAGTGTTTATAAGGAAGGGGCAAACCCCTCATGGATTATTTTGATCAACATATATATTAAGTTGCCAATATGTTAATGATCACTCACAACATAAAAGTAATAATAATTATCGAATACTATTTGTTGGAATGCAAATGGTTGAAAAATATGTTATCTACCTTAATAGTTACGTAATATTTAGTTTACTCTTTTAGGAGATTCTAGGAATCATTAAAATATTTCATTTACCTTATTTTATAGTTTACTTTAGTATAAATAGGTTATATTAATTCAATCGTAATCAATTCAATAACAATTGAATTTAGTAAATTATCTTCTTGAGTCTCATTTGTCTATCTTTCACTTTCACTGCTCATAATTCCGACATAGTATTAGAGCATCTCTTGAAAATACTTCGGACTCTGTTGATGCTGGATTCTTGCACCAACGAATTTATACGTGTACGACTTTGATTGGCAATTCAATACACATAGAAAGGGGATATCTGAGAATGGAATAAATGCAAGAAGAATTTTTTAAGTGGTTCGGATGCTAAGGTAGCAAATCCTACGTCCACTGATTTGTATTGAAATTAGTAGGTGTCAGGTCGAGGTCGCGAGCTGACTTACATCAGACGAAAAAGTCAAAAGAGAAAGTTACAAGAGAGAGAATGATTTCTATTGCCTCCTTGTAAAAAATGGTCGAATCCCCTTAATGAAGGGGTCTTCCCTATTTTATACTGAATCCGAAGTGTATAATCATCACTAAATCCGTGGTTTGGTGTGATTGTCAGTAGATAAATCTGGCTTTATGTCCCATTTCTCTTTTTCCCAGCTGACAGCGCACGACTTGTTGCAGGAGAATGGACGTGTGTGGGCTCCGCATCACTTGGCAGGTATGACGTGCGCTGCTCTGACGGGAGCAGACCGCCCCCCACGTCAGCCCTTTGTTTCCTTGGTCATAACAGAAGCCCCCTAGTTTTTAAGGTTCGAAGGTCGGACCTTGGAAACTAAGTCATGTCGGAGTTTTTACTCGCCCGACTCGACGGGATGAGCTCTCAGACAACCCTTCCCAAATAACACGATTTTGATAGTGATCGCTGACGACTGACAATATTCTCTTTAGCGACCTAGACCTGATGGACGCTCCACAGATTTAATGAACTTGGTCTTATCTTTGTCAGATATCTCACAGCGTGAGCTCACACACATTAAATGCTTTGCGTGTTGGAGTCAGCTGTCACATAGTAGAGGCGCTAGGCGTAATCGTTGTGGCGACCTATCATCACGCTCATTTAATGCGGACGTGGGGCGATTTAATGCGGAGAGAGGGAGAGTGGGCTGTCGTTTCAGTTCCAAGGGGCGGTAACCGTCGATTCGCAGCCCCATATAAAAACTCGCACTTTTCTGATGAGGCTACCAAAATTTCCTTTGCTTCAAGTAGAGAACCTTCGCACGCCAGGAATAACTTTCTTCCGATCGGCATTTTTCAGGCAATCGAAACGAATTCCGGCACTAGCTTCGCGCCTCAGAGAGCAAGGTTTTTCTTTTTCCTTTTACATATGTATTATTTTTCTTTCTTTCCTTTTTTTTTTTTTTTTTTGAACAGCGGCGTTGAGTCTCTCGGCGTTTCACCGAGAGACACGACGCCGCCCTTGGATTCGAGCCGTGGACGGCGGCTCGAGTCGCTGATAGACTTTTAGGCGTCCTGTCATTACTCGGGACGAACACAAAGGCTCTAATGACCGTGTCTGTCGATGTTGCAGACTGGAATGGAACCGTCAACATCCAGACCCGAGGAAGTAGCAAGCTCGTCCTCGCAGGAAGTCCCCGAGGACGCAGCCTCGAGGTTTACTCGGTTCTTACTTCCGAGGAGTTTGATAGAATAAAGGACGCAGACGACATTGCGCAGAGGTGTTCCTCGACTATACCAGCGCCGAGGCGGCCCGCTGCACACCGGGTCTCGCCGCGATCGAGGAGATCTTCAAGGGTGGAGGGAGGATTCCCTTCCATCCTTTCATCAGGTCGGTCCTGGATCATTTCGGGATCGCACCGATGCAACTAACACCAAACGCGTATGTCATCGCTGTTGCGATGTACATCGCGTGCTGCGAGAGCGGCTTGGGAGAGCCAACGGGTAGAGCTGGGTCGCCTACTACCTCAAGAAGAGTAGGGACAAAGACTCGATACCTCCTATCTCAAGCACCTACCTATTCCATTGCGTGGGGATACACAGCTACCCCAGCAAGAATGCGGGAGCCTACGAGTCGAAGTTCTTCTTTTTCTTGTACGACGGCCATTGCCGTTTTCAAGATCCAAGTAGGTTTTCTTATTGAGTCTCATTTGTGCGATCAGCTCCGCTTGATTTCACTGATAACGACCTGCGGGATTTCAGCACACCCATCGACCCGCCGCCATCACCGACTGGTTGGATAAGTAGTATCCTTTGGAGTACGGACGACGATAGACGCGACGAGCTTGGTTGAGACAACCGCAAACCTACGGAAGTACGGTTTTTTAGCGACAAGGCCTCTTTAGAACCGTTAGAAGGTAAGTCACTGGTTTCTTTTCGGTCGTTGAATGATTTCGTTTACTAACGACCTCAAATGCAGTAAACGATGCCCCTCAAGGAGCCGGGCATCACCGAGCACCGTTCAGCTTTCCTCGGTCGTTGAGGATCGAGGAGGCTGAAGTTGTACTGCTCTGCAGACATGCAGATGATGCCTCCCGCTTCCTACCCGCCTCGCGCGCAGGGCAACTCGGGGCGGACAGGCCGCTGTGCACCGACCACTCGCCCCAAGCCAAGGCTCCGTTGTCAAAGAAGAAAGCATATTCAGCTCATAGCCTGGAGACCGATGCAGGAAGAGCCTCTTAGGTCGCTGGGCAAAGGGCCCCGTGGAGGTCGGGTAAAGAGCCCAGGCGAGGGCAGTAACGTGACGCACCTGCTTCTAGATTCGCCGTTGTGGGGGCCTACCCGTTCATCGTACATCAGCAGGCTTGCTCGATTCTGCTATCACCGTCATACAATGAGTTTGTAGATACGGAGACGACTGCTACGCTCGTTTCAAAGATCGAGCAAGGTAAAATAGCTTACTTTCAAAATTTCAATCCGATTTGTCTCTAAACGATCGGCTGAGGGGTTGCTTATGCGAGGATGTCGATGGAGAAGACGCGTTTGGGGGACGAAAGGAACAAGCGACCTGGAAGAGGAGGTCGAGGCGAAGCAGACTTGGCGTCCGCCGCCGAAAGAGCACAAGCGCCTGAAGCGGCGGGACGTGTATCGCACAGAAGGATGCCGCATTGCGATCGGTGGATTTGGCAGGCCGAGCTCGACCGTGCGGAGGAGGTTAAAGAGTTCAAAGGACAACCGCCGTCTCACCAAGGAGGTCGGGCGTAAAGGACCAGGAACTGCGAGCACCTTCGACGGGCTCTAACCAACAGCTGAAGAAGCTAACGGGGCCTTGAAGAGAAAGGTTAGTTCTTCCGAGGCCGAGCCCTGGAGAGTCGGGTTTGGGGAAAGGGTCACCTGCATTGGATCGCGAAAATGCAAAATCAATCAGGGGATGGAGGAGAAGGCCGCGGACTGGGCGATCGGGTCCGTCTACGTCCTTCGCGCAAAGAATCCCGATTTGGATTTCTCCGACCTCCCGGAATTCTGGCAGACGACCTTGAGGGTGATGGCCGAGGAGGACCAGCGCCGCGCCACCCAGAACCCGACCTGTGGGGACCCTCCCGATGCATTCGGCAGGTCTGGCAAGGATCTTCCCGACCGCCTTAGTGTTTAGAGAGTCGCCCCTTTGTCCCCTAGCTCTTAAAACTTTTGTATATGACTCTTTGGAATGGAAATTTACTTTTTTATAAATTTGCACTATTTACAATTGTGATTTACATGAGCGATTACATATTAAATGCGAACAGAACACATTCGAACTGTTCTAACCGAACACAGTAATGCTTGAAAAAGTTTGAAAGTTTCCCTTATCAAAAACTGAGCCTGAGTTTGGGATTACTGGCAGATGGCCGCCGGTGCTCGGCGTGCTCCAAGCTCTAGGGGTACCTTGGAGCCATTCAATCTCGAGATGGTAGCTCCCTCTGCCCGATCACTTTACAACTGGCATGGACCTTCCCAGCTTAGGCCCAGCACCCCGCACTTGGCTCTCTGCCCGAGGAGAACTTCCTTTAGCACTGTGTCTCCGACTGAAGTCTCTTCGCCCGACCTTCGAGTCGGGAACCTTTTTGCGGTAGGCTACTATCCTTAGCGAAGCCTTGCCCGCGACGTTCTTCAATTAGATCCAAACTTGCTCTCAGGAGTGCTTCATTGTCGTCCTCGCTGTACAGGTCCCTCCGAAGAGAACCGGCCCCGACCTCGACAGGGATCATGGCTTCACAGCCATATGCTAATGAAAACGGGGTTTCCGAGGTGGAGGTCCTTGGAGTTGTCCTGTATGCCTATAAAACTTCGGGAGGTCGCACCACCTCCCTTCCCCTTGGCTGCCCTGTTTGAGCTTGGCCTTCAGGGTGTGCTTGATGGTCTTGTTGACTGCTTCAACTTGGCCATTCGCTTGCGGCCTGGCGACCGAGGCAAATTTTTTGTGGATGCCCAGCTCGTCGCAGAACTGCTTGAACTCCTCATTATCAAATTGCTTTCCATTATCTGAGATAAGGGTGTGAGGAATTCCGTAGCGGCACACTATGTTCTTGAAAACGAAGTCTTTTAATTTCCTGGTCGTGATCGCGGCCAGTGGCTCGGCTTCGACCCATTTTGTAAAGTAATCCACCGCGACCTACGGCAGAGTTGACCCCTCCCTTTCCGATCGGCATGGGGCCGATAAGGTCGATCCCCCACATGGAGAATGGCCGGGGGCTTGACATAGTTACCATCGTGAGAGGGTGTCGCTGAATGTTCGCAACTCGCTGTCTTGTCGCACTTCTTGACGAAGTTGTGCGCATCTTCTTGGATTTGGGGCCAATAATATCCCCGACGAACAATCTTGTTCGCGAGAGATCGAGCTGCTGTGTGGTTGCCACAGATCCCTTCATGAATTTCCCGCATGATGTAGTCTGCTTCTTCAATGGTTACACATCGGAGGAGAGGGGCACTGAATCCTCTCCTGTATAGCTGGTCCCCGATGAGTGTGAAGCGAGCGACCTTGCTCGCAGGACCCTTGCCTCGACTTTATCGCTGGGCAAGGTCCCGTCCTTGAGGTACTGTATAATGGGATTCATCCAGGAATCCGTCTGAACCTCGTTCACCGCCCTGTTCGACCTGAGCCTGATAGTCGGGGCATCGAGCAAAACGTCAGGGGAATGTTATCAGGGAGCCTGAATCTAGTGACGAGGCGATCTTTGCCAAGGCGTCCATACTTGAGTTCAGTCTCCCGGGACGAGCGATCAAAGTGCTTGAACGACCCCAAGGAGAGCTTAGCTTCTTTCAGGTAGCGGATCATGTTCTCTTCCTTGGCTTGGTACTCCCCTAGGATCTGGTTGACGACCAGCATGGAGTCGCTATAAATACTGATCGCGGTTGCACCCATTTCTTTGGCGAGTCGCAACCCAGCGAGCAGAGCCTCGTATTCGGACTCGTTGTTGGTCGCTTTAAACCCGAATCGGAGAATACCATGGATTCGGATCCCCTCGGGACTTACTAAGAGAAGACCCGCACAGCTTTTTCTTTTTCGTTCGATGACCCGCGACGCAGGTTCCACGCGCTGTGCTTTCGGATAGTTTCTTGCCCACCTCGCAGATCGTTCTCGCTCGGGAGATAGGAGAATTCCGAGATAAAGTCTCGCAATTGCCTTTGATAGTCGACCTCAGGCGTGTACCTTAAGTCGAATCGGCTCAACTCCATGGCCCATTTAAGCAGCTTGCCCGAGGCCTCTGGTTTCTGGAGGACCTGCCTTAGAGGGTAGCTCGTTATTACATTAATCGTGTGGGCATGGAAGTAAGGTCGCAGCTTTCTGGACGCGACCAGCAGGGCAAAAGCTAGTCGCTCCATTTCCGGGTACCGCATCTCAGCATCCGATAGACGCCTACTTGCATAATATACCGGCCACTGAACCTTTTCCTCTTCTCGTATTAAAGCTGCACTGCGAACTGAGACACGGACAGGTATACGAGGCTGATTTCGGAAGTGGCTTAGAGAGGAGTGGTGGCTTCCCGAGATGCTCTTTTATACTTTGGAATGCTTGCTCGCATTCGGAAGTCCACTCGAATCTCTTATTGGCTTTCAGTACGTTGAAGAATGGTAAACAGCGGTCTGTTAGCCTCGATATGAAGCGACTAAGTGCCGCTATTCGCCCGTCCAGACTCATGACCTGCTTTTTATTGGCCGGACTTTTCATATCGAGTAGGGCTCGGATCTTTTTGGGGTTCACCTCTATGCCTCTCTGATTTACCATATACCCCAGGAATTTTCCCGATGATACTCCGAACGAGCATTTAAGAGGGTTCAGCTTCATTCTGTATAGTCGGAGTATGTCGAACATCTCGAGATGTTTAATGTGTTCGGGCGACACGAGACTTAACCAAAGATATCGTCTACATAGACCTCCATTGTCCTCCCGATCTGGTTGGAGAACATTCGGTTGACCAACCTCTGATAGGTCGCACCCGCATTTTTGAGGCCGAAGGGCATTACTTTGTAGCAGTACAGCCCTTCCCCGATCTATAATGAAGGTCGTATGCTCCTCATCTGGCTTATACATCGGGATTTGATTGTATCCTGAGTATGCGTCCATGAAGCTTAACACCTGTGCCCCGAGGTGGCATCAACAGGGCGGTCAATTCTTGCAGGGGAAACTGCTTTCGGGCAAGCTTTGTTCAGCGCCAAGCTATGCAGCCTTACTTGTTCCAACTTTAACTTTGCCAGATCGGGTTGGCGACCCGTGTCGGGTAGAGCCTCGCGAATGCATCCATTTCGGAGAAGGTTTTCCACGACTTCAACGCGCGCACGCGGATCCATCGCCCTTCTCTTTTGGCGTACTGGCTTAGCTTCACTGCTGACGTTCAGGGAATGGCAAATAATGTTCGGGCTAATCCCGACCATGTCGATGCGACAGTGGCGAACACATCAATGTTCTCCTTCAAGAAGTTCACCGGCTCGGAAGCGGAGCGGGATTGACAGCTCCCGATCTTTAGCATTCGGCCCTCTTTCGGATCAACTATGGATGCATCCTCAACCGGCCGGGGATTTCCCGGGGAATACGCGGATCTATATTATCCTCTGCTGGACCGGGCTGTGGCTCGATCCGGCTGATTGTCATAGCCTGACGGGGTGCACACCGCGAAATGCCCTTCCCCTTGTCGGCCATTTGGACCGCTTTTATGTAGCATTCGCGGGGTGCACTTTGCGCACCCGCTACCTCCCCGATCCCCTCGACGGGGTGGGAACTTCATCTTGAGATGATAGATGGAAGTAACCGCCTTGAATGTTCTCAGGTCGCCTCCCTAGGATTCCATTGAAGGTGGCCGACGGGCGCTACGATCAGAACTCAGAACTCAGTCACCTCGTCGTAGTCGCCGAGTGTGACTGGGAGCTGGATTGTTCCGCTGGGGATTAGGTGATCCCCTGTAAAACCGTATAGAGGCATCGAGGCTGGCTTCAGGTCGGCCTCGACCAGGTTCATCCTATCGAAAGCAGATCCGAATGCAATGTTCAGCGCTCCCGTTGTCCACAAGCATCCCGCGTACATTATGACATCCAATCGGGGGTGATTACCAGCGCTCCTCGTGCGGATGGTGCGCAGCCGCCTTCCTTCGCAGTAAGGTGATTGGTTCTTCCTTCCCCGGCTTTCGAGGTCAGCCGCGATGTGCTCATGACACTGATCGGGTCATGATGCGCTTCCCGAGCATACCTGTCCTGTGCCCCCCGTGTGTTTCAAGCGAGGTGCGGACCTCCGAAAATCAGGTTCACACTCTGCACTACCGCGATCACGACGCTTGTTCTTTCGCTCCCCTTGGTTCTCTTTTGGGGAGTCGTCAATGTACTCCTTGAAGTGTCCCTTCTTGATAAGCTCTTCAATAGCCTGCTTTAGGGCTCGGCACTCATCAGTGTGATGCCCGTTATCCCGATGATACCGGACAGATTTCTTGCCGCTTCCCGGCCGCGGGGAGTTTTCTGGGTGGGCCTCCGGTTCACCGTGAGCATGGCTTCCTACCCTCAGAGGATCGCAGATATGGACACATTCGCGGAGTGTATTCCCGGGTCCTCTCACAGGTCGTGTGACGGGGAACAGGAGCATAGGACTTTTTCTGTTCGTAGCGGGGTTTCTTCCCTTTTCGCTGATCGTCATTGTCTCCTTTACGATCGCTGCTCATCTCCCGACTCACATACATGCTGGAGGTGCCGTGATCGCGACGGCGAAGTGCTGCCAGCGAATTCTCTATTCGGAGATACTTTTCCGCCAGGTTGTAGAATCTGGTGAGGGAAATATCGCCCTCCTCTCGCCCGCACTCCTTCCACGTGTCAGGTTTGCGGGTAACTCCGGCTATTACAGAGTTCGGATGGACTCCTGGGGCATGAGCCACCTTGTTGAGTTCCCTGTGGAAGCGATCAACGTAAGACTGCAGGGACTCGTCTCTTTCTTGCCTTATGTTCCTGAGGTAGCTCAAAGGCATTGAAAATTTCCGGTTGGCTTGGAAATGCCGCAAGAACGCGTGGCTCATCGAGGCCACGAATCGATGAGCCTCCCTGGGAGCACCTTAACCACCGCTTGGCGTGAAGTCAGCGCACATGCCAAACATCGGCATTTCGCAAGGTCCGAAACCTCGGTGGAGCTCCATCGGTCGTTGAACTCATATAGATGATCTTGCGGATCATAATTTCCATCAAAGCGGTCGCATATCATTATTCGAACCCTGAGGTGGGAAGTGGGGCAACAGACTTCCAGAGAACGGAGATGTAGAGGCGACTCGCGCTGCTGCTTGCTCCCTCAACTGTCCTGCAGCTCGCCGCAACTCCTCAATTTGCGGTAATGGAGCCAATTGGGGGTTGTTTTCACCCGTGCGAGCCCTCCTTCTCCGGTTCATGGTTCAGACAGTCCGGAGATCGGATTCCTCCTCGCCTCGGCCGGCACTTCCGGCCGCACTCGACACATGCTGACTATGGGCATGTGAAGACGTCGGGTCGTGAGGGGCACCTTCACGACCCCCGCGAGGTGGTACACGTCCTCCCGCGAGGTGTGATAACCTCCCTCATAACGATTGGGATTGCTCGTGGTGGTGATCGGGACCACCATGTCTAGCATTTTTGCTTAGGTTTGCTTGCATTGTGGCGTGGGGACACGGGATTCACTTTTTCGCCGAGTCTTAATTTTGCCGATATCCTGCTCGGGGCACCTTCTGTACTTGCTGGCCCTTGGGAGCTCGTAAGCTTGTTTTTTGCCACTTGCTTACCCTTGCGCTTTCGCGCTGCAGTGCTCGCGGCACGTGCTATTTCCCTTTCACACCGCGCTTCGCGGCTTGCGTTTTTGGTCGGCTAGACTGCACCGCCGTCATGACGACATGTTGGTCCTGCACGGTCCCAACCTCTCGGTTCACCGTCGAGAGTATTACGTTAATCCTCTGTGAGCTTGAACGACAGGTCTGGCTAGAGCTGCTGGGGTATTCCCAACAAGATTTTATTTTGAAATTCCAAAATACTAAGCAGCTGGGTGCCCTCCTCATGGGGTGGGTGGGGACTCCGCATGTTGATTCCCCACCAGTTCGGGGACATTGGCCATTGTATTGTAGCATCCAGAGGTCCAAGGTTTTCCTGATGAAGGACAGACGCTAAATCACCCCTCCTTCTAGCGCCAAACTGTTGATGCTGGATTCTTGCACCAACGAATTTATACGTGTACGACTTTGATTGGCAATTCAATACACATAGAAAGGGGATATCTGAGAATGGAATAAATGCAAGGAGAATTTTTTTAAGTGGTTCTGCTAAGGTAGCAAATCCTACGCCACCGACATTTGTATTGAAATTAGTAGGTGTCGTGTCGCTGAGAAATGACTTATATCGCAGAAAAAGTCAAAAGAGAAAGTTACAAGAGAGAATGATTTCTATTGCCTCCTTGTAAAAAATGGTCGAATCCCCTTAATGAAGGGGTCTTCCCTATTTTATACTGAATCCGAAGTGTATAATCATCACTAAATCCGTGGTTTGGTGTGATTGTCGGTAGATAAATCTGGCTTTATGTCCCATTTCTCTTTTTCCCAGCTGACAGCGCACGACTTGTTGCAGGAGAATGGACGCGTGTGGGCTCCGCATCACTTGGCAGGTATGACGTGCGCGGCCTGCTCTGACGGGAGCAGACCGCCCCCCACGTCAGCCTCCCTTTGTTTCCTTGGTCATAACAGACTCTTTTCAATTGTCTTTCTTATCCTCTAAATTCTGACATGATATTAGAGCTTAGGAATTCAGGTAGTAACCTCGTCCCATGAGGACTCTACTTCAGCAGAGCCAACAATAGGCAATTTCACCCGTTCTTACCAAATGGATTGGGAACTTGCAATATTGGATGGATGAGGACTACATCTCCTATTGTTTCGCTAGTATGAGAAAGGTTACTTTTGTAAAAATAATTCGTGATAAGCAGACTGGTCAAGTAAAATGTTATGGCTTCGTTGAGTTTGTTACCCGTGCTGCTGCTGAAAGACCGGACCGGTCGGGTTATGGCTTCGTTGAGTATGTTAGCCGTGCAGCTGTGAAAGAATTTTGCAGATCTTTAATGGTAATCCAATGCCAAATTGTAAGCAAAACTTTAGACGGAGTTGAGCTTTCTTTAATGCTGGTGAGAGGCGTGACAAGACTCCTGATTTCAAATGACTCAAGGAGAAAATACGATTATCGGAAATCTAGATCCTATGAAGAAAAAATAGTCAGATTTTTCGGATAACAGTCAGAAGAATTCAGTAAGAAGAAATTATCTATCAAGGAGAAAAATTTCAGCGATTAGAGACTTTCCTCCATTTTGTGGGCCAAATGCTTCATGTCTTGTTGAGGGAAAGTGCAGCCAAATAATTTCCTTGAAGGGATTGCATTCTGTTATCGTGCGGACTGATGAAGAAGAGGATGACATGCAAGAATGAATGGCTTCAGATGATTCCGACAACATTTGCATATTTTTTCGCGAGCTTGGTTTGGAATGCAAATGGTAAAAATATGTTATTTACCTTAATGGGGCATTTGGTTTTGATAATGTTTTATTTAAAAATAAATAAATAAAAAAAAAAAATAAAATTATCAGTAAGATAAATAATCTTGAGAATTATATATATATATGATATTTTTGTCCAAATAACTAATTAATGAGGTTAAAGAAGTCATTCAACAAGTTAAGTTAATTGTTATTTGACATCAAATGGAGGGCATTTGTGTTTGGAATTTTTATTATGTAAGGGTAAAATTGGAACAAAAATAGGATTACCACAATAATCTTAAAATATCACCTTCTGAGTTGGTAATCACATAATCCTCTACTGGTGCATTTGGATCAGGGTCATATAAGATTACGGGGGTAATCTTCGTTTAATTTTTAATATTCCCTTGTTTAATTTACAAGTAATAAAATATTATGGGTATATTTTATTACAAATAGTGTTTACTGTTGGTAATATAAAGGGTAATCATATTATCCCCCCAAGAGGTGTTATTAAAAGATTACCAAGGTAATCTGGTTTTTATACCTATTTTACCCTTAATTAAACACCATTTCGGACACAATTATCCTCAAATGTCTACCAAATAACCATTAGCCCAGACCCCTTACATTTGAGAATTTAGCTAAAACACCACAATCACAAAAAAGTTTAGTTAACAAAATACCCCCAACTACCCAAGACCATTGTCGGCCGCTGGCCGCAGTCGCTGTAATGGCTCACGACCGACGGGATCTGGCCAGTTATGTGTCGATAAGGCCATTTACGGTCAGATTTGGCTATTTCTATAGTCATTTCACGACCACACCTTCAGTAGTGAAACGACCTTACCAGTCAAATCCGATCCATCGTGCGCCATTACGACGACTGTCGAAGGTGGTGGCTAGCTGTCGGCAATGACTTGGGGTGGGTGGAGGTGATTTTGCTGCAAATTAAAGTTTTATATGACACTGATGTTTTAGCAAAATTTCAAATGTAGGGGGTTAAAAGAAATGATTCAAAAAATAAAAATAAAAATAATATTATATTAATATTTAAAAAAGAGGGTAATTTAGTAATCTATATAACATACCCACCCATTTATCCTCCCAACCAAACATATTCATATAACATATTCATCAATTTATTCTAACCAAACATTCTCAATAATCTTCAAGATAATCTATCTTTCTATTAATATAACATCTCCATATATCCACCTCTCCTATCACCTTGAGTAATAAAAGATTACCAGAATATTTTATTATTTGCTAAACCATGGTAATGATCAGATTAAAAGATAGATTACCAAATTAATCTTCTTAGAGCTCTGACCATATGCAGCCCTAATAGCTAATATTTAGTTTACTCTTTTAGGAGATTCTAGGAATCATTACAATATTTTACTTACCTTATTTTATAGTTTATTTTAGTATCAATAGGTAATGTTAATTCAATTATAATCAATTCAATAAGACAATAACAATTGGATTCACTAAATTATCTTTTTCAATCTCCTTTTCTATCTTTCGCTCTTCACAGCTCATAATTCTAACACTATTAAATAATTTATATCCAATTTAGGGTATAAATGAAGAAAATTTTACTTGGTTACACATAAATAAAAACTATATTTAAAAGAAATAAATAAAATTGGTAAAGAACCGGATGCAAAATAGGCTTCCGGTTTTGTGGGCAACAAGTACAACTCCACTCGGTCTCATCCCAATATCAGGGAAGAATTTCCCGAAACTGGAAGTTGGCCAGTGATTCCCAGCCCGATGGGGTCGGCTTTGTCCGGATGCTCAACCCAACCCTGCCGGATATAATTGCTAACCTTATCTATTGTGAGGATTAGTAAAGATCCTCACTTTGAGATGGCCGAACCCAACACACCAAAAAAACAAGAAAAAAGGGAATTATATTGCAACATACAAAATGAATCAGCAGCAATGCCAGAATCGTTAATCGAAAGTTTGAGACATTTCCATTACCAGCTAAATTCTCTGCTAACCTGCTCCGAAATTTTATGAATTCAACTTACATTACAATGCAAAGCATAATTTTAATCTCTTATGGATAGGCCTCTAGTCATGCTCATATATTAACTTCAAATTCACGGCACAAATAGGTTTCAGACAGATTTTATCAGAACGTGCAGTCCACCAATCCCTGACCAAGAAGCCACTCAACTACCTAATTCCGGAAAGAGATCTAATCTGCATAGGAAACCAACCCTCTTTGTCCAGATGGTGAACTTGATGCAGACTTGCTGGGAGATGCAGAAGGTATTCTATTACGATTCTTTGCTGGTGAAATCTCCGGAGATTTAGAATGAGAAGAAAAGCTCCTGGAGAGGACCTGGACCTGGACCTAAATCTTCTTTTGATAGGAGAGCGCCCTTCTTCAATTTTAGGACCTAGACGAGATTTTAACCCCTCACTAATGGACGGCCGCTTATCTCTTGGACTAGGACTACGTATTGGACTCCGGCTCTTGCTGCGGTTCCTGTAACGGCCACGATAACCTTCTGGACTACGAGAAATGCTCCTACTTGGGTTCTCCTGTAGTTGTATCTGTGAAGAAAAGTAAAAATATTGATTGTTGCTTCTATAATTGGCTATCAGCAGTGACTCAGCTTAACAGATTGAATCCACAACCCAGAAGGAAGAAATGGTTATTTATCAAAGTGCTGTCTAAGAACTTATATTTCTAAAAGTTCCATTTTTTTTTTTTTAAGTCACAAGGCACACAGGTAGATCCTTCTACCGTTAGTGGTTTACTATAATTAACAAGTGTTGGATGTGGTATGTTAGTCATGGACATTTAGTACGAAATTTACAACTCTCAAGTACAATAAATCTTTACTCTCTCTCAGATAAAATTGATTAATATTAGATGATTGAATTTCACTCCAATATGTAAAACTAATTGCTGGTGGAGCAAATAAATTTTTTATCAGATACACACTTAAAATGACTATTACAGGCACAGCTTAACACTGCCACTAATGTAAATCCAGGGATTCACTATTGTCGATAACTTTTCATGGAAAATAAGACTACATGTACGCTCTATGAAAGTGCATAAGAAAAATGCTAACACGTTAAGAATGCTATAGAAAGTGACAGGACACTGACAAGAAATTCGCATAATAACAGGAATAAACACAAACAATCAGAGAGAGAGGAAACCTGGGGGGACTCCGGCCTCTTTGTGGGCTTCTGTAATATCTACGTGGAGAGTGTTCAGAATAACTTCTGTGACTTGAATACCTTCATAAAAGACAAACAAAATATACAAGAAGAAAAAAAAGGAATAAATTCAGAGACCATGTTGGCTTAAATCATGTCACATGAAACCATGATTACCTATCTCGATTCCTTTCAATATTTCTTCCACCGTACTGGAAGGATCTAGGAGGTGAACGCTCTGGAGAACGGTACCGACGCAAAAGCGTGCGTTCAGTAAAGCCACGGCCTTTTCTAATGCGCTTTGGAGCACCATCTGAAGCTGGGCTTCGAGACAAATCCCGGCCACGGTTAGAAGCAGAAGGGTCAGGGGCTTTATGGCCAGCACTCTGATCATTGGTCTTCTTGGGAGAACTTCCATCATTCCTGACAATCCTTTTAGGACTCAAGCTGGGGCTACCCCTAGATCTGTTGTTTGACCTTCTTTTTGGGCTTGGATTCATACTCCTGTCAATCATATAGTCCACAAAATTTTATCAATGCAACAAGTCTCCCACATGTAAATGGAAAACAACATCAAAACATTCAGGAAGAAATGAAGCTATCAAAGAGCAAAACCTGGATTTGCTTGTATCATCTGAATAAGAATGTCGATCAACAGTTTTACCCGACTTTGCTTCAGTGCCATGCCCATTATTTTGAAGCTTATCAGTCTTTAAAGATAATTCACCTTCTTCGTGTGATAAGGTGTCCTCAGCTGTCTTCAACTCATGATTCCTTTGCTGTTCTTTGACAGCTACTTCTCCTGAGGGAAGGGTCAGGGATTTCTTTCTCAAATCTGTAAGATCACAATAATTCACTGATTTAGTATCAAATTGATGCAGGACCTCCCTAAGGATTCTACGTACCTATTTTAGACGTAGTTACAAAATCTTGGGATTTCTTTGCCATTTCTAAAGGTTATTGTTTTCCTTTTAGAAATAGATTTAGTGCCATCATTTCAGTTTCCTTTTCTCACAAGAATCAAAGTCCTAGTATAGGATTATTTCCTTACCTTATAGTTGGTATCAGGATTTCTAGGGGGTTCGTTTGTTTTGTTATTTTGGATAAAATTTTGGGAATAATATTCGGCAGTTAAATAGGGTGAGTATTACAAGGTAAAATTTAAAAATTCACAAAAAACCCCTTAGGTTTGCTAATTTAACTAAGCACCCAAATATATAAAAAATTTGTGAAATGACAAAAACACCTCCACCAACCCACAATGCCGATCCCGCCACCATCCGCCGGACCGCCGAAAATCATAGCATGCACGCAGCGGTCGGCTGGATTTGGCCTGGCGCATCGATATGGCCTTTTTCAACCAGATTTGTCGCAGATCTAGCAGACGGTTGCAAAAGGACAAATTTGGCCGTTGTCGATCAACGATGGCCAAGATTTGGCCGCTCGGACGGTCGATCGGTGAATTACCAACCATTTTCGGTCATTTCTATACTGATAGATTCCTAACCACCAATGGTGGTTGGGGTCGGTGGGAGTGTTTTTGTTAATTTTTAAACTTTTTTTCTAAGGGGTGTTTAATTAAATTAATAAACTTAAGGGGTTTAAAAGTAATTAAAAAAATAGAATACTATTTCTCAAATAATAAAATAAACAAGTATTTTGAGAATAAGATTGGGAATATGGATAGGAATAACAAAACAAACGGAGCCTAGGATATTTTGATTTGATGGTCATAACTACATATTCTAGAGTGATATTATATCATGTAAGGCTAGGCTTAGCCCTATAAATAAAGCCTAATTTAACTGTTGAAGACAGTTTTTGATGAAATAAAAATTTTTCCCCTCTAATTGTCTTTCACTTTCCCTCCCCTTTCTATTCGACTCTGTTGCTTGTAACTCTTTCCTGATTCCTATCACAAAGTGTCCAATAATTGATGCAATTCGTTCAAGACACTGTAGTCCCACTTGCCAATAAGCACTATCCATGCTCTCAGTATCTATCTCAATACAGACTATGACAACAGAGGCTGATAATGCAAGTATAAAACAGAATGGCATGCAAAGATTTTGTAGCAATTCAGCAGGCACTGAGTTACCCTTTTTGCGAGCTGAACCGCGACGACCAGCTCTTTCATCACCAGAACTGCTGCTACCACTAGCACTCTCACTCTCAGAATCACTCGAACTGTCTGAACTCCTGCAAATACAACATCAACAAATATAAGAAAAAATTAATATATAAAAATTAATCGCATAAAATTTATCTGAACTGGAGATAAATCTAAATCAGACCATTTAGATTTGCGTCGTGACCGTTGGTGATGCCGGGTTCTCTTCTTCATCCTCTGTGCATCCTTCCTTTTTCTCCCACTTTCTCGCTTATCTCTTTTACCTGATTTCCTCTTCCTACGCCTTCCATCACTAGAGGAACTAGAATCAGACAGCGAGGTATCTGATTCTGAAGCTGATGGCGAATCAGATTTTGAAGAGTAAGAATCAGAATCAGAGTCGGAGCTATAGGAATCTGATGAAGAGTATCTCCTCTTTCTTTTCTTTCTTCTTTCCTTCAAAGATTTTTTGCGCCTTTCTGCATCTTCCCCATCAGAACTATCCTCCGAAGAAGAGATTTTCCTTGATTTTTTCTTTTCAGCTGAAAAAAAACCCATATTCTGAAATTAATTTACTGAAAGAAGATACGATGTAGAGGAACTGGATCAGGAGTCCTTGATATGCTATCGACAATCCATGTATAATTACCTTTCTCTTTGCCATCCTGAATTTTACTTTCAGAAAATTCACCACAGTCAATGATTTTTACACGTTGGGCAGTTTTCCCATCAGCTGTTCCCACCTGCTCAATTTTCTTAACTATGTCCAATCCCTTCACAACCTTTCCGAAAACAACATGTTTCCTGTCATAAGATAACTACATGAGAAACTGATAACCTAAAAATAGACGAAGTGAAGCTTTGAAGTTTTACAGAGTAGTGAATAGAAGCAAAAAGATAAGTGGAAGAAAACTAGATGTAGAGGTAAAACGGCATAGCCTGACTTTTTCATTTATTTTTCAATTTGTTTATGTATTTATTCACTGAATCAACTAAAATTATCCCTCAATCGGGTTGTAGCTAACTATTATGAAAGTAATTTTGACTTTTTTACTTCTTAAAATTATTTTTAAATTTCAGATTAATTTTTGTTCTTCAGAGCCTGGTTGGGCTTCATGCCCTGCGGCTGGCAGCACAGACCTGACTCAGGCTCACTTTGAGCCAGCCCAATTTACACCTACAGTTAGAGGCATAATGAACAAAAATGTAACATGTGTGAATACAAAATCATAAGATGAAAAGATAAATACCCATCAAGATGCGGTTGCCGCTTGAAGGTTATAAAGAACTGAGATCCATTTGTGTTCACACCACTATTTGCCATAGAGAGAAAACCAGGTCCATCATGCCCCAGTTTAAAATTCTCATCTGCAGAGGAAATGTAAACCTTTTTTATTAATCAAGAATGTAATCCAGCACGCTGCATGCATGCACAATATTCATTCATAGAAAACCCACCAGCAAACTTCCCTCCATAAATACTTTCTCCACCAGTGCCTGCAAACCAATCAAAGGTTGTTCCTTACAAATCTGGGCATAAATATAGAAGTCAAACATAGAACCTTCATTCAATTAAGAAACTAAACTCCCACCCTCTAGAAAATATGTGGGAATAAGAAAGCATACCATTTCCCTTAGAAAAGTCACCACCCTGCACAGAAGATTGAATAATCAGATAATATCTTTGAACATAATAACTATGAATAACACCATCACAATCCCCCCACGCTAGAGAAGAAAATAAATAAATAAATAAAGAACAAAGAACATTAGAAGCAAATATCAATCCAATACTGTTGATGAACAAGTGTCACTGCAAACATTCCTTGATCATGAAAATGGTTCATAAAAAGAAAAGAATAACATACTTGCGCCATAAACCCTTTAATTATTCGATGAAACATTGTTCCTTTATAGTGCAGAGGCTTGCCAGTAGATTTTCCAATGCCCTTCTCACCTAAAATGGATCACCACAATATTAGTTCAAACAAAAACAACAATTTTCACATATAACAACTGATAAAATTGAACTTTAAATGACATAGATACAAAAATAGTTATGTCTTTAAAGAATCAACATTTAGTTAATCACATATACCTGTACATAGTGCCCGAAAATTCTCTGCTGTCTTAGGGACGACATCAGCAAAAAGCTACTCATCCAAACAAAATTTATTAGTACACATCCTAACAGTAGACTAAAGCCTATGAGTTCCTTCCAAAAAGTGGTTGAAAAAATAAAGTGTAATGCAAACAACATTTTGGTTTTTGAAATTTGAATTACCTCCATAACAATTTTTTCCACAGGATCCCCATCAATTGATATGTCGAAGAAAACAAGAGGATTCTTTTTCTTACTCATTTCTGCACACTTCAAAAGGCTGAAATAAAATCAAAATTAGTCATGTTCAGTCAAGCTATATATAGATGTAATTCATCTCATAATATATAGGTGAGGTCGAAGCTGTTACGCACTTCATGCATCCATTTTATCTAATGGTTGGTCAAAAAGTAACAAGCAAATATTCGTCTTAGAATCCTGCATATTAATTCAGTTCTAAGTGTATAAAATAAAACTGACAGACACGGTGACTTTTAACTATCATCAACGTTTGACACCAAATCAGTTAGTATATTGGCAATTATTTTTAAAATGGCACCAAGTACTATCATCTACAACACGGAGGAAAAACTAGACATCATGGTAACAGAAAAACCCAAGCTAATGCATGGCATATGGTCAAAAAGTTCAAATTGCGCAAACTGTAACTTTCATATTTTACAAGGAGTTTCATTGGCCTTGCACTCTAATCAGCTAAACCAGAAATCAATTCTTCTGCTGCCACACATAAGCACAAAACGAATAGATATACAAGATTATTTCAATTAAAATGCATGAAAGTTTTCATTTTTAATCCCGTAACTTCTCTTTTAAGATACAAATCTACACAAACAAATCCAATCAGCACAATCATTACAAAATTAGTTTGAAATATTGCTAAAATATCGGAACTTCATAGCTAGATTGCAAGCTTAAACCCTAAACCTTAAACCCTAAATTTTGCATTGACGCTCTATTTCAGTATAAGAACTTCACTTATATCAAATTCACCAAATTTCACAAATTTCATCCAAAAATTACAGATATATATGAATTTCAAACGAATCGCAGAGCTTAAGAGTCAAAAGCGTAAAGGTCGAAACCAGACGACCTAGACAACATAAGCAATAGATGAGTGGGCGAGTGTACCTTAAGTAAGCCCAAAATCGGACCGAGTTAACTCGGATTAGAACTCGGGAATCGAAACGGCGGCGAAAATCTTTGGCCTTCAAGTGCTTGCTTGTGAGTTGGTTTTGAGTGAGGAGGTTTACCTAGCATTAGCTGATTTTGTACTGGGAAGGAATCTACTAGATCGCGAGACACATGTTACAGTGGACCTACACGGTTTTTCCCTTAAATCTTGATCCACGTGTCATTATGCCTGTTTGGAGTTGTGGACCCTGAGTTCACCGTATAATTTAATTTTCATTATTGAACTATATTTTAAATTTGAAAATATAAAATTTTACATTGTTAATAATTTAAATTTTTGACGACCTCGTTGCTTACCTTTCATCATGACCTTCGACATTATAATATAGTTACTTTTTCAATTGAATTTATTAAAATCTTTTGGAAGATCATTAATATATATAGTGCCTTTTTTTTTTTTCTTTTTTTTGTGATTTGGGTGTTTGAATCAACAATTTGATTAACGGTTAGATAAATTTTTTATTAATCAGATAAATCTTTTATTGACTAAACCAATTAACAATGGAAAAAAATTGAATTTAAAACTTTTTAAATAATACATTTAAAAGTTTTTATTACTACCACCAAGTACTCGCATGATTAATATTATTAATATTGGTTAGTGTTTAAGAGTGGCAATATAAGGGAATTTATTATTTAAATTTATTTCATTTATTCTAGTATCGCTTAAAGCCAGTAAAAGACACCAAAAAGAGTCAATTGACATAAATACAGAGTTTAATATTTTATGTTTACAGAATACTTTGATGTGTTCATCAGATTTTTATTCATTCACGAGAATTTCGAAGCTGAAATCCTGTGAACAGGTTTTGTTTGGTAAATGGAAATGAAAAAAAACGCGCTAAAAGAAACGGCTACCAAGAGTGATTTTTCTTTGGCTTCCCATGCTTGACCTGGTGTTGGTAATTGTGGTGGGTCTGGATTAGCGATTTTCAGAAGAAAATTCAAGCTCCAGTTGACTCTTTTTAACTTTCGAGATTCCCGTACAAACCTAAAGTAGGGTATATGAAATTGGAAAATTCCTCCAAACAGCGTTAATATAAGACTGAAAGAAAATTCTGGAAGACTTTGAATAATGGAATTTCGCCTCTCAACCGCGTCAGACTATTTCAATAATAATAATAAAGAATTGTTCTACCTCCCCCGTTTCTTTGTCTTTATATATTGTTTTCCTCCCGAGACCTTGCACTATATTCTTTCAAATTTCCCCCACTCTCTCGCTTCTGAGTCTCAATTAAAATAAAACCAGCAGATATGGCAGATTCACTGACAGAACAGCAAATTGCTGAGTTCCAGGAGGCCTTTTGTATGATTGACAAAGACTCAGATGGTGTGTCTTCTTCTACATTAATTTAACTTTTATATATAAATTGTCTGCTTTATTTATTATCTTTTATACATGTTTTAGTTGAATCAGAGAACTGGGTTTTATCTCAAAATTCATTACGGTATTAAATTTTTTGTGACGTCTAAATTAAACTTGGTTTGGTTTATAATAATTTGATGTAGGTTTTATCACGATGGCAGAGCTTGCAGCAGTGATCCAATCACTGGAAGGAAATCCTACAAAGCAGGAAGTTCGAGAGATGATTAGTGAAGTTGATTTTGATGGAAACGGGAATATAGATATCGAAGAGTTCTTGAATATCATGGGAAGAAAGATGAAGGTAGGTAGTATCATACACTTGTCTTCTACAATTAGGCCTTAGGGTTTCAGAATTGATCATTCGAACTAAAAAATGAATTGGGTGCGTTTGGTTTAGTATTTTGGATAGGATTTTAGGGGTAGTATTGGGTTATTGGATATGGGAGTATTACGAGGTAAATTTTAAAAATTTATAAAAATGCCCTTAGGTTTACTAATTTAACTAAAGACCCTAACATGTAAAATGACAAAAACACCCCCTCCCCACACTGCACTCCGATTCCGGCCACCACCGTCAATCAGGCCGGAAAATTTCGTTAGCACAGACGCATTGCCTGGACCTGCGCCGTAACATGCGTCGTTATGGCCTTTTCCGGCTAGATCCATGGTGGATCCGCCTGGAAAAGGCCGCATCACGATTTGTTATGGCCGCGTTGCGTGAAAAGGCCAAACGACGGCCATCGCTACGCCGGCCGACGGCCAAAGATGTGGCCGTCGTTTTCGGCCAACGCGGCGGCCATTTTGGCCGTCGGCCGACGGCCTTAGACTGCCTCCGCCGATCCGTGGTGGATCCGGCCTTAAAAGGAAAACCGGCCAGCCTGAACTTCCGGCCATTTCGGTCGGAAGTTTGCCGTTGTAGATGATTCCGCTATCACCGACGGTGGTTGCCGGAATCTGACAAGTTGGGCTAATGGGGGTGTTTTTGTTAATTTTTAAACTTTTTTTTCAGGGGGTATTTAGTGAAATTAATAACCTTATGGGGTTAAAATGTAATTAAAAAAAATAGGGTAATATTTTGAGAATATTGTACCAAACGCTATTTGAAAAATAGGATCCAGAATAGGGATAAAAATATTAAACCAAACGCATACGATAATATTTTTTCTTCCAGGATAATGTTGCAGAAGAGCTAAAAGAAGCTTTTAAAGTATTTGACAGAGATCAAGACGGATATATATCAGCTAATGAGGTAAGTAAACAAATTAAATTAGCAATACAACTTTCTTTAACTTGTATTAGGGCTCACCTTCATCATGCTTCTTTACTGTTAATTGCATGATTTTATGTAACGTATGAAATCAAATATAAAAGTGTTGGCTCTTGACCGGAATGCCTCCGTGATGTGATCTTTCCCCAACTACTAAATTTGACTTAGAAAGTTCGAGTGATTCAATCAATGAATCTTCACTAATTTGATCTCTTTAAATTTGGCTGTCCAGCTGAGAAATGTGATGATGAATCTGGGAGAGAAATTAACGGTTGAAGAAGCTGAACAAATGATAAGAGAGGCCGATTTAGATGGTGATGGCCTCGTCAGCTACGAGGAATTTTCAAGAATGATGTCGGCATTCTGACTGGGATTACCACATAAATAATATTATAAATGAATAAAATTACAATCTATTTTTTTTATATATATAGGTTTTTTTTCTTTTTTTTTTTTTTTTTTTCAAGAATTCATGTACGTTGTTAACTTGTTTTATGCATAAAATAATAGGCTAATCATCTGGCCTATATAACACTAACATAATATATAATAATATGAGTCCCATGTCACGCAGCACTGATGTGGCATGCCACATCAGTTTGTTTGTACATATAGCTTTTTCCTTTTCAGTTTTATCTATTTGGATAGGTAATATGATAATTAGCTTTTAAAGTTATTATTAATATATAATATAACAAAATGAATATTATTGTAATTGTATCTAATTGTATTTATATATTATCAAACATTGTTGCATATTATTAAAACATCATTTTACTTGACTAAAATATTGTTCTACTTGATTTAAACATCAATCTGTCCGAATTTAGTTCAATTTTTAGTTGCCTTACAAGAGAAAAAACTTATACAATCTCACAAGTCACAACTTAATTTTGTTAATGACGTATGATTATCCATTAAAATAGTATCATTTATTATTAATAATCACAAGAATAATTCATTGAAAAATGTCACTATAATGAGTAGTTGTATAATCTAACACAAATACGACAATATTTCATTGTTAACGTATTACTTTTAATGTATTAGCAAATTGAAATGGTGAGACATTTCACACAGGGGCGGACCCAGCCTAGTTTGGCCCACCCTCAATTTTTTGTTTTAAATATTAATATGTGCAACTTTTAGATTTTATTTTAGCCCACCCTAACAGAAATTTCTAAATCCGCTACTGCTTTCACATGAGTTTTTCTTCATCCTAGTGGCAAGATTTATATATAGCCTTCATATTAACGAGCTAAGGTCTCCTCCCTTTTTCACAGGGCAATTGCTTTTTATTGACTGAATAAGAGATGGATGGTTCTCCATAACTTTCTAAAATCAACACGTTTTTTAGTCGATAAACTCAACCGACGCATAATGTGGGGTGCCCTCAGTATCTGGCTCCTAGGTTTTAACTACAGACAAATACAAGCTTGACAAGGTGGGGATCAATCTGGCTGGCCTATGAAAGGGAGTGTCCACGGTCTATTTCCCAATCAAAATTGACCAAGAATATTTTTATCTTAATTTTATGAAATAAGATTAAATGAAAAATATTTTCATTTGTAACCTGATAGAAATGGGAAATAGTATTTTTATGAATGTTTCTGAATTTGAAGTATCCCTTTGCTTGTAACTTGGGATTTGAAGATTAATATATAAAATAATACGGTATGCTTTCTTTGAAGTAATTTTACAGTAGAATA
Source organism: Pistacia atlantica (assembly GCA_026229545.1). Taxonomy (NCBI): domain Eukaryota; kingdom Viridiplantae; phylum Streptophyta; class Magnoliopsida; order Sapindales; family Anacardiaceae; genus Pistacia; species Pistacia atlantica. The sequence continues at coordinate 26,372,407 of CM047897.1, forward strand.
ATATAATTTATTTTATACATTTTGTAAGCTTTCTTTCATACTCAAAGAAGCAGAATAGTTGGAAAATGAAACCATTTTTTAGCTTCAAAGTTTGATGGGATTAAAGCATTTTGTAAGGTAAGAAGCCCACTTCGCTTAACCTAACACATCCTCCCTATGTTTATACATTGTATTCCACTCTTTTTATTTTTAAACCAAATAAATATAAATTTTTTATTTTATTTTTATAAAAACTACTACTTCTATAAGTTCTGCTAGAAAAAAACCATATCAAATGAATCCTTAACATTACATTTAAGTTAATTCAATAGTAATTACCATTTTTAAGCGTTTTATCTTCTCACTTTCCAAGTGAATAATATATAATTCTAAAAATCGAAAATAATAATTATAAACATATACAATCGTATCATTCTGCCAATCATCAATAATTCAATATGATTACATGATTGATTTTACTGACTTTTGAAGTAAAGACAATCCGACCCATTTGGAAGTCCACTTTTATTTACTTTTCCAATTATAATCCAATCACTATAATATTTTATTATTGTTTTTTTGTGATAATTCTAAAAGACTACCAATAATCTCATTTTTTTTTTTTTTTTTACTGTCAAATGTACTACAGTATATATAGATTTTAAAGAGTTGATGACTTTTCCCACCCAAGGTTTACTTTAATGACACTTCCCACCCAAAAAGTTTTAAAATATTGTTTTCCCATCCAAAGTTTATATCCCGTTAATATCCAAAATACATTCATTTTCATAGCTGGCGTTCCACAAGTTACAAGAAGTAAGAGGGGTTTTGTAGAGTGAAGGTCGGTGTATCGAATAGTGCTAACCGATTGAATATTTGCCACCGGAATTAGTCAAAAATCAGCTCAAAATAGGAAAACCTAACTTTGTGGTGGTAAAAAATTGGTAAGAAATCAGGTGTGAAAATAAGAGGAGTTTTGTAGAGAGGAGACATAAGGTTCAAATTGTGGTGACTGAGAGAATATTCGTCACCAGAATCTACCCAAATCAACTTTGAATAATAACATAATATTAATTTTAGATAGAAAAGTGGTATTTTGAAACCTTTTGAGTTAAAAAATGTCATTAAGGAAAATGGGTGGGAAAAAGTCGTTTAATCATATTTTAAAATATAAATATGGTTGTTAAAACACATTTCCCATATTGCGTTTAGCATGTTGAATGAACTTGCATCGAGCTCATCTAGTATTAGGGTTGTGATTTTTAGCCTTTATTTTATTTTATTTTTCAATAGTCCCCACTTTTTTTTTTTTTTTCACTTTTGAGAAATTTAATCTTGAAGAAAATTACTATAAATAAAATTACAGGTTTTGACAAGTTTTAATTACTCATCCCAATAATTAAATACACCAATTTTAATCCCTTGTCTAGACGATTATATCTATATGTTTAAAGTTACAAGAAATGAATCTTGTGTTGGATTTAAAATTTGTAATGTGAAAGTCTAAACCGTAATATTACTATCCATCTAAAAGTACCTTAAGGGGGTGTTTGGTTCAGGAAATATTGGATTATTGGGAATGTTGGATTACTAGAAAGTTAGAATATCTTAAAGATTACTAAGAATCTTTAGGAAAATGTGTTTGGATAATTGGTGGGTATGTTATATTAATATGTTTGATTGGGAGAAATAAATTGGTGGGTATGTTATTTAAATTACTGAATTGTCCTCTAATTAAATATTATTATTATATTATTTTTTAATATTGATTATTATAACCCCCCCTACATTTAAAAACTTAGCAAAAACAATCCCATAATGAAAGTTTGGAAAACCAACAAAGCACCCCCACCAACCAAGCCACTGTCAGCCGTCGAAAACCATCGCAGGCCGCCGGCAACCTAACGGCGCATGGAAGGCAGGACATGGCCTCAACGTGACAGATCTGGCCATCGACGGCCATATCTAATTTGGCCATCAACGGCTAGATCGATGGCCGTTAATGGCCAAATCAACAGATCTGGCCTTTGACGGCCATATTAGATTTGGCCGTCAACGGCCAGATCTGGCCATTTTTGGCCGAAAATGGCCACATCGATGCATAATAGCCATTTTCAGCCTTCCGTGCGCCGTTCCGACAGTGGTTGCCAGCGATAGGTGGGTGGGGTGAAATGGAATCCATGGAGAATGATGCATGTGATACTATAACATGTATATTCATATTTGGCAAAAAAAATTCAATCAAATTGAAAACAAGTAAGGTATAACTTGGAGACTTTTAATTTCAAGAGAAATTAAACAAAAGAGTATCCACACTAACGTAAAAGAAGAGTTAGGCAAAGAGAGACATTTAGTATTCTTAGAAATTTTTATCTCTACCCTAAAATTGATATATCATTTTCTTTATATATGTAGCATTATAAACCATTCAATAATTGTTTTAGACTTCCTTAAACAATTCCATAATTGTTTTTGGAGTTGTAAATAATTCCATAATTATTATGAAGTTGTGAAACTTCTTTAATTAATAATATTGGATTAACATTTAATCAAAATTAACAATTTAACTCTTAAGTTGTTTACATAACAATTTAACTCTTAAATTGTTCATATGTTTACAATTACAACCCATTATTAAATCCAATTTAATATAAAGAAAATGATTAATTATGAATAGGAATTCCATTTAATTCTAATTAGCAATTTAACTCTTAAATTATTCATAATAACTAATATAACCCTCCATTGAATCTAATTCAATGATAATAATATAAATAACTTTATTATCCTTCGTAGGTGCTAGCCAACCTTGGATAATCAACTCTCTTTGACTATTTCTCAATTCTCCATTCTCCTTAGTTTTTATGTGTGACCTCTTAGGTTCACTATAACCTAGCCGTGGGCCCAATATCATAGTCTATTTCGATATGTTTTGTCATAAATCTTTATGAACAAAACTCCCACCGATTATGGTAGACATTTAGTAATGCTCCATAACCCCTAAGTCACAATGAAGATATACTTCAACGAACCATTTTATAATCATACGCGTTGTATAATCAAATCCTTCCGTTATCTAATCCCAATTAAGAATAGATTCATGGTATGTCAAAATCTTTATCTTAATTTTATATCAAATTGACAATCAATATATATGGAACGTGTCACCATGAAACAACATTTCAAGTAACATTTTATATACCCCGACAGAAGACTTCCCCTTTCCAATGTATCTTGACATTTGTCTAGGAACTTAATATCAATATATATTAAGTCAACGGATTCCATCTTGACTATCACTTGTCCTCACACATAAACAACACATGGCCAAATCGGTTTATTAACACATGACATGATTAGTCTCGTGTTTATACACCATATGAACCATATGCGTTTATGTAGAATCCAACCGTGATATCTCAGGTTTAAGGATTAATAATACACTAGTACGATCTTATGATAAATCATTGGCTACATTTTAAATGTCAATGTAATTCATCATAAATAGTCATATTCGATAAACAATTTACTAACCACTTATCCATGCTAATGCCCTAGTGATATAACCTTTTATAATCACCCACACTAATACCATCAAATGTTATTCTACAGAGGCATTCAGCATGCCTTTTATGTAATATTATTGCCCAATTAATATTATCTATGTAGAGAATACTTTGATGATTTTGATCTTCTAAAGATTTGTATCATTCGGACATTTCACATGTAATACATATATATAAATGAAGTAATAAACCACATGTGAAATAATAATACTTTCTTCTATTGATAAGATAAAATGTATATAAAAAATATATACATTAACATATATATACAAAACATAATGCTTTGAAACCGACGACATGATTGGTTCCTAGGGCATACACTAACATGGGTGGGTTGCAATTTGCTTTGAATTCAAGGGTAATTTTGTCCAAAAAGTTAATTAACTGAGGTGAAACAGTAAAAGCCATATTCATGTAAACAAATTTAAAAATAAGGACATTATTGTCCTAAAATTTCATTAATAAGGAATAGAATTGTAAAAAAAAAAAATTACCCTAGTAATCTTAGAATAACTAAGAAAATGATTACCTCCAATATTACCAACAGTAACTATTATTAGTATTTGAAGATTACTGGTATTTTATATTACTTAACAACCAAACATGGTAATCAAGTAATATAAGATGACATAACGCCAGTAATTCCACATTACCCCTAACCAAACTCCTCCTAAAGGAAAAGTTAAAAATAAATAAATTAGAATATTAAACCCATAAAAAATTGGACATGTATCTTCAATGAATTAAACTAAGAGATTATGCATAGCGGAAAATGCACAAAGTGAAAAAGCAAAGAACAAAACTCAATGGGGCCGTTTGGATCGGGGATATATAAGATAACAAGGGTAATCTTCATTTATTTTGCAAGATTTTGGTGTTTGGTTTGCAAATAATAAAATATTATGGTAATCTTTTATTGCAAATAGAGGCTGTTTGGATGAGGTTAATATTAGATAACTAGGGTAATATTTTTTTAAATTGAGTAGATGACGATGTTTAGTTAGTTTGTAAAAAATTATTCCTGGAATATTTTATGACAAACAGTAGCATTTGGGGATTATATTGCGGGAATCTTAATACCTTTGGCGGGGTGGGTGTTGTTATTCAAACTTACCCCTGGTAATACAATTTTGTTTCCCATGTTACCCATAAATAGTTGAGTATTTGGTCCAAATTAGTCTTATATTTATTAACATTTACAAAACATCCAAGTCACTCGATAGACACTTCTATCCTCACTTTTTAAATTTTTTGGAAGACATTACCCTTATTATTGTCATTATTTACAGAAATGCCATTAACCTATAACTAGCCACCGTTGACCGCCACTAGAGGCTGTCAAAAGTCGCCATAATGGCATACGAGTGATTGTATATGGCCAGCCATGTGCCGGTGAGGCTTTTTCCAACAATGGATCTCAAATCCATCGTCAGAAAAGTGATCCATGGTCGGAAAAGGCCAGATCTGGCTATTTCCTCCCAACCAAACATATTATTCACCAATTTATTTGAACCAACTAAACTCATTTTCTAAACATTTCCAGAAATCTTCAAGGTGATCTTTTATTCCTTTAATATAATATCCCCCTATAATAAAACATTAAATGATTCAAACGCCTCTATAGTGTTTATTGTTGGTAATTGGTTTGGGGGGGGGGCGAGGGCGTGGGAGGGAGGGGTAATCTTATTACCTTACTAAAGGGTGTTATTAAAACATTAGTAGGATAATATGATTTTTCTACCCATTTTGCCCTTAATTAAAAACTATTTTGGACACAATTGTCTTCAAATGTCTACCAAATAACAATTCCCAGCCCCCCTACATTTGAGAAATTATATAGAACACCCCACAACAAAAAGTTTAAAAGTTAACAAAATAACCCTAGCCACCCAAGACCACCGTCAACCGTCGGTGTCAGTTTCTGTAATAGTGCACGACTAATGGGATTTGGCCAATCGTGCGTCGGTAAGGCCTTTTTTGGCCATAGATCCATGGTTGGAAACGGCCAGATCTGGCATTTTTATGGCCATTTTTGGCTTTGTCGGAGCACGATCAACCATATACGGCTAGTCGTGCGCCATTTTGTCAACTGCTAGTTGTGGTGGCTAGCTGCTAGCAGCAGCTTGGGGTGGGTGGGTGGGGGTGATTTTGCTATCAATTAAAGTTTTATATGACTAGGGTGTTTTAGCAAAATTTCAAATGTAGGGGGTTAAAAAAGCGATTCAAAAGATAATAATAAAAAATACTATTATATTAATATTTAAAAAGAATGGCAACTTAATAATCTATATAATATAGCCACCTATTTATCTTCCCAACCAAATATATTATTTATCAATTTATTCGAACCACCTAAACACATTTTCTAAACATTCCCTGTAATTTTTAAGGTGATCTTTCTTTCCGTTTAGATAATATTCTCCTATAATAAAACATTATATGATCCAAACGCCTCCAATATGTAATTCTATTTGTGTCGGAAAACTAAGTTTGGACTAATTATTTTGGAAAAGAGTGTAAAGAAAAGACTACCAAATATTTTAAGGGTATTTGTTATTTTTTTATTGTTTGTATTAAATGGGGTACAAAAATATTTAAAGTTAAATGAGGCGTACTAACTAATGGGAATATTGGTATGTACACTCAATCTTACAAATTTTCTCTCACAACCCCGACGTGGCAGCTCACGATTGGGCAGGCAGGACCCATTGCGAGCAAGTGAGACCCATTTGCAAGCTATTACGCCAGGGTTGTGAGAAAATTTGTGAGATTAGGTTGTAAGTGTAGTATTGCCCCGAACATCACTTCTATTCTCTTGTTAAAGAGTTGTGTTATTTAAGCCATGAATAATCTCTTTATAAACTTAATTATTTTTTTAATTATGAATATCATTTAAACTTATAATTACACCCTAACTTGCGTTCATGAATAAAATTATTATGCTCTTTTATCACTTTATTTCAATTAACCAATTATTTTTTATTTTTTTAATTTTTTAATGACTGAAGCTGTTCAAGCCAGCTTACGCGTACCTTAACTAATCCCCCGAAACCCTGAAACTATCGGCTGTGTAAGAACTTCAATGGCCACCCCTATTAGCAATTGAGGAGGGACTCGAACTCAAAACCTCTTAAGTAATACCCGCATGAGTCCTTACCGAACCACTCGGCCACCCAGGGGTTGGTTAATTAACCAAAATCTTTAAGTGACCATATGTTTTAAAGAGAGATTAGAAAAATATATACATATATGTATAAAGTAAAACATATCTATAGTCATAATGGTAGGATCAAACTAATTTATTACTATAAGGAGGTTATAACTTAATAGAGGTGTAGTTACAAAAATTAATATTTTGATTTCTTATTTTATAATTCACGTTTTAGTAGTATGTATTAGGATTTCAATGAATTGTCTTAGAAGTATTGGTATTCGTATTAGAATCACACAATTGTTCTGTTCCTACCACTAGCTAGCACTTCCAAAATCCAGCTATGTAATGCAAGCATAATTAGAAATTTCAAAGGTTATTATAGTCAATGTTTTAATTGCCTATTTCTGAAACGGATAGAAGATCATGTATTGGAACCAAAAAAGAAAAGTATCCTTAATGGAATTGTAAATGCAGTTGCTGATGATTAATTGATGTGAAGCCATAGACAATTGTCAATTGTTTTAAGCACTGCAAAATGGAACCCCCGATGTCGATGAATTGCAAGTTACAAATGAAGTGGATGTGAAAAATAAAAGAGTCATTGCAGAATTGAGTGATCAATTCGACAACTTCATTACACTAATCGAATGCATATTAATGTCTTCCCCGATCATCTAAATGGACAACAAGTCGTATATGCTTTAATTGAAAAAGAAATCATTGTTGCAATTAGACAATAAGAGAAAGGAAATAATCTTGAAGATAATAGTATAGAAATACAAAAAGTTTCGTGCTATGAAGCTCTAAACATGCTTGAAAAGCTAGAAATATTTTGGTTTCAACAAGAAGATGTCCATGCCAGCAAATTATTACATACCTGCAAGTTAAAAAGTGTTGTAACAATTATAAAGCATAAATCATTATCCCAAATAACTTTAGATAAATATTTTATTTTATTTTAAACTTTTAATGTAACGTAACATATTTTTGTGTGCAATATACATATAATTATTACTATGTGGAGTCAATTTTCCTTAAGATAGGAATTAGAAAAATTATAATTTATTACAATATAGAATTTATTCTTATTTATAACTATCTTAAATTAGGACCATAATTTTTTATAACTATTTATAGTTTATTCTTATATATAGTATCACCATAAAGAGATTTTACTGTGTAATGATTGATCTTGTAGGATGTAATCTTTATAAGTGAAGTGCATTCATGGTCCTAGCTTGGAGCCTTTTTTTTTTGGATTTAATTGTAGTTGTGCGATTCCAAACTATAGAAAATGTTAATGACTTCGCATCCCTGAATAGCCATGGTTTAGAATAGAACAGGAAGAGTATGTTCCTTTATGAATTTTGTGTTTTTGTTATCCCTTTTTTAGAATATTGAATATCATTAGAATATTGAATATTATTAGAAAATATGATAAATGACAATGCGCCTGACATGTTTGTTTCAAAACTATATTTGAAAATTTTAAAAATGAAAATGCATTCAGGATGTTTTTTTGTGGAAACACAAATAAAAAAAAAATTAAAAATATGAAATTTACCACCTACACAACTAATAAACGCATGTTCAAATTACTATTTATTTTGTTCATTTTGAAGAGTTTGTCTCAAATATATCAATAATCGATTCATGTTTACAATATTGTATTTAAAATCTTGATGTGAAACTAAAATTTTTGTTTTAGGAGAGCGAAGAAAAAAATAAGAAAAGAGAAAAAGGGTAAATGAATTTAATTTTTTTTTTTGTTTAATATTTAAAACGGGGCTTTATTTTTCTCATTCTCCTCCTTTTTCTCAGTTTTTGTTGATACAACTTGTTGATGCGTGATTTTGACACCAACGAAACGCACGTGTGAAATGTTGAGTTGGCCCCAAAAGACACACGTGAATGGTTTGAAAAATAGCACTAAATGCAGTGGGATAGGAGCTTTAAAGTGGTTCGGATGCTGAGGAAGCAAATCCTACGTCCACTGATGTTTTTATTAATGATAAGGGTCAGGTCACTTTAGACGACTGACTTTACACTGATGATACAAGGTATCAAAGACTATCTTTTCTAGAGAGAGAAAGAGTTTTGTCAAGAGTAAAATGTGCGAATCCCCTTAATGAGAGAGGAGCTCTCATTTTATAGTGGGATGCCTTGAGATAATGATCACTGAATCTGTAAGATGGTGGGATAATCCGTGCAAATCCTTATTTTAGAGTAATTCACGTGATTTGTTGCAGGGATTGGACACGTGGGATCATCACAACTCCTTGCTGACTTGACATGCACCCATTACTCTGACGGAAGCAAACTGTGGGATGCAACCATGAACACACGACGCAGCTGCGCTAGAGTGCCAGAAGACTCTTCCCGAGGACTGACCTTTCGCACTTATCTGGGCGTCACGTCAGCCCTATGTTCTCAGGCATAACACAACTCTTTTAAAATGATAATAGAACAACTAATGTAGTTGAGTTTTGCAAAAAAGCAATATAGAATAGGACAATTTTGAAAATATTTATATGTATGTAATATTTATGAGTTAATATTTAAAAATAATTTCAACTATATATGGGGTTTACAAATAAGGTTGGTAGGACTTAAATATGGTCATTCTTTTTTTAAAGTCATAGCCTAGGTAGATTTTTAACCTTCATCGAATCGATCAGTATCCTTCATTTTTAATTTTTTTTTCCTATTTTAACCTTAATGAAAATTATTAATAATACATAATAATTTCTAAATACACTCGTAATCTATTTTAATATTTTTCTTTTAATTTTTATTGGAATGCTTAGGGTGGAAAAGTGATTTTACGAAAAGATAGGGTGGACATGTAATTCGACTGCCAAAAAAAAAAATTTGATGCCGTTCCAAACAAGGAAAACATGTGGTTAACGTCGGAAACCAATGTCTGCCTCTTTGTCCGTACGAAAGGCCCCCCTAAAATTTGAAAACCCAGAGCCCGTTAACATTCTTGATTGGTTACATAATACCCCCTCTGAATATTTAAATCCCTCAATATTTTTTTCTTTATTTCACCGTTCAGGATACCATTTGTTCTTTACTTTCAATTATTAATTTATATATCGTAAAATAATTTTATTTCATAAAACTACTATCACAATGCAAATAAAATCTTGTTAAAGAACTTTAATTACTCTGTCTAATTTAATTTTCATTTTAATTAATTAATTAATTATTTTATTTCTTACTTTTCACATTGAATTAATTATTGATATGTTAAAAGTTATTAAAACAATTTAAAATAAATTTTTGTATATGATATTTTTATAGCATCAATAAAGAAAATATTATGTTATATTATATGCAATTTTATTTGAATATTAAAATTTTTGTTGTGTCCCCTCTCATATAAATTTCCAGGTCCATCACTTCACAGTGAGCAAAACACTATGCTAGCAACTAGAGGGAATGAAAAAAAAAAAATGATGGGATGGAGGCCTCAATCGATGACTACGAGGGCAGTGATGGGGACTCGTCGATGGTGAGCAGTAGAGGTGGGCAAGGGACCAGTCCCAAACAGGCCCAGTAGAGGTGGGCAAGGGACCGGTCTCTTGAGCGCCCAGGCTTGGGCCTGTTTGGGACTGGTCTGAAATGAGACAAGTCACTCCCCATGAGAAAAACCAGGACTTGGACCAAGCTTAGGCCTGGTAGGGATTGGTCCCATGGGCCCAGGATCGGTCCCATGGGGCTTGGATAATTTTATTTTTTCCCCTCAAATTTTTTTATATTTTGGGGGCAAAAAAAAATTTATAGGGGCTTTTTAGTATTTTTTAGGGGTTGATTAGTAAGTTTCTAAAAATTTAATTAATTTTAAAAAATAATAAATTAATAGTTAATTTTAATTTTTAACATAAATGTAATATTCACATTTCACACATTCACGCTTCACAAATAAACAATTAAATAATTTTTTTAATTAAATTATTCATCTTCAATTTCATCATCAACACTAGTTACATTATTCAAATATGTATTCCTAAAGAGTTCGAGTAGTTCGGGATCTTCAGGGTGCTGTTGCAGTCTTCTTTCTGCATGAGTCCAATCCTGTAAATGCGTTATCACTTCAATCATCTCATAGGTTAAAGAACATCTTCTGTCTTCAACAATCTGACCACTCGTTGAAAATGTTGACTCGGATGCAATTGTAGAAACCGACACAGATAAAATGTTACGTGCCATTTGGGATATAATGGGGAATCGACTTTCATGTTGGTTCCACCATTGAAGAATATCCATGTCAAGTTACTCCTTCATCGTCATAAAGGTCAGGTCCACCTATAGGTAGCGAGTCATCTCATTTAGTCTATGTATGTATGAGCTGGAGCTGGAGCTGGGGCTTCTGCCATGTTCCACATACGCCCACTTGCTCAATCCTTGAGGGGGGCTGCATCAAGGTCCTGATCGCCTCTCTTAGACATTCCACTTCCACTTCCACTTCCACTGTATCTGTTCCATATAAAGAAAAAAGTCTATCCAATTTCTGTTTAAAGTCAGTTAAATAAGACGTATAATCATGTCCTAAATAATGGCCTAACTCAGTAATTACACCGTTAACTACGGATAATTTAAACCTAGGATCTAGAAAAAGGCCTAATCCATATAAAAATGGAATATCTAACCAATATCTCTTATATTTTTCTTCCATACTTGAAACAATTTCACTTAAAATGTTATCATATCTATATTGAACAAAAGTTTTAGCAATTTGAACTAAAATATCTAACACTAAATTAGTAGTTGGATAATAAATACCACTTAATGTATTAGTAGCATCATAAAAAATGTTAAGAAATGAATAAAAAAGTTCACAAACCGCCCAATCATCATAGTTGACAACTCCCTCTGGATAGTTCTTCCGGTTGACGAAATCTGTAATTTGTTTCGCGGTTGGCAAAGCTTTTTCCAACATCAAGTAGGTAGAGTTCCAACGGATAGGCATGTCTGTACATAACTTCAAAGGTCAAACCGGTGGCCCCTCTTGCTTACAATATTTGACGTACTCTTGCCATCTTTTATTGCTACCGCCGACGATAAATCTGATAGCTTTACGCACCCTCTCCATCTTTGAATGCATAGCATCTAAACCTGCTTTAACTATCAAATTGATGATGTGACAAGCACATCTCTGGTAATAAAAGTTGCCTTCACCAAGCGGATCCAATTTCTTTTCAAATAAAGAGATTGCCGCAGTGTTAGCAACGGCATTATCAAGCGTTAGCGCTACAACTCTATCAGTTAATAAATATTCTTGCAAAACTTCAAGAATTGTAAAATAAATAGTTTCAGCACTACGTTTTTCATATAATGGTTTAAAACCTATCAATTTTTGTTGTAAACCCCAATTATGATCTAAGAAATGTATTGTGACAGTTAAAAAATCGGTTTTTAATCTACAAGCCCATATGTCTGATGTAAGTGCAATAGATATATTCCTAAAATTTTGAAATTCGTTTTTAAGTTTATGTAACGACTCCATTCTCATAAAAATATGCATAGTAAAAGTACATGTAAAATAACATAAAAAGTTGGGCCCAAAATTTTCTTTTATTAAACATATGTATTCTTTATACAAATATATACAAGATTTGTATCATATGCAAAACTATCAAAGTAGGGTGGACAGTGTAGCCATTTCTCTTCGTGTGCCGATGTCCATCCGACCGTGTCCTCATCTAGAACCTGCAAAAACATAGGGAACAACGGGATGAGCACAAAACAATGCTCAGTAAGTAAACCCTCTACTCAAATATCCCCGTAACTCTCTCTCTAATTCTTTCCCTACCATTTTTATTAACTCTTTCTCTTAAACAACTCTCTGTTTTCTCTTTCTCATAACTCTTTTCTACTAACTCTCTTTCTAGTAAGTCACGGCCCCATCTGACCGGAGGCACAGCTGGGACTCGCTCCCACTCCTTGTGACTTCTACTCATTCTAGCCGATCGGAGTTGGTTATGCATGGATTCGGAACCTTTGGCCATGTGAGTGCATAGAATCTCTCGGGTAAACTCGGGTATAGCCCTCATCCGCATGTACTCTACGGGCTACACCACTTCTCTCTCTGATACTCATGCCGCTCTCTCTATGTGGCGTACATGCGGGAATACTCTACCCGTACTCATAGGTTCCCCATCGCACAACCTACTCTATTCTCTTGTTTAGCACTACTCTAGCTTTTACTCTATAGTGCTCATTCTCTCTTTCTCTTTACTGTTAGAGTAGTCTAAACTCAAAAGTCTCTACTCTTTCTCTACTCTCTTTTCTAGTGCATAAATAAAGCATAGTTAATGCACATAAATGACTCATACTCATTAATGCATTTATGAAATGCAATTATGACATGTAGCAACAATTAAGGCTTTCTACTTTTACTTATGCTTCTCTTGAGCATTTCATCATACAACTCATGTGCATATAAAACTCTACTCTAACTCTAACTGTTCTCTTTTCTTTAATCATCCAAATGGGAGGAAACTCCCTCATAAACTCTAAATTTCCTGTCAAAAGAAAAGACACTTCCATAAACTTGCTCAATGCTTCCTCCATCTTCAATCAAACTCAACCCAACATCAAGCAAATAAAACACTTCTCAAAACTCAATTTATGTGTATTACTCATTCAAAACTACTAATCTCATTCATCTCATTTCAACAAACCTAATGAATACACATATATATATAACTCTACTCAAAAGAGTTCTTAAATCTCAACTTAGGTTGAATTTACTTACCCTAGGAGGAAATAGCTTCTTTAACACTTCTCTTTTCCTTTGGGAGCTTGCCTTCACTCTACAACTTTAACCAACAACAACAACAACATGAGACTCTACTCAAAACATAAGAAAACTCTCATCTAAAGCAAGAATCCTTACCTTAGGATGCTTTAGATTAAAACCCTACTAAAAGTTACTCAAAAAGCTCTTGGAAATCCTTGGAAGATTGAAGGAATGTGAGAGAAATTTGGAGAATGGAGGAGGCGGTGGAATGGGAAAATGAAAAGTTCTCAAAGACTAAACCCCCTTAAATATCTCCTAACAAACTCATTCTTCCCATTTTGCCCTTACTCTTTCTTAGAAATTCCATCCATATCCTTTGATTCCTTACAAACACACCCCCATCTAACATATTCTCTATGAAATTTCCTTATATTTTACTCCCCACTTTTCCTGCTAATTAGGGGTAAAATGGTCAAATAGTACCCAAGGGAAAAAAAATATCTAAAACTCAATAAACTTTTCAACCGGCATGTCGCCGCGGCGAAGAACCTTCGTCGCAACGAAACTGTCTAGCAGTTTCCCTGTGGCTTCAACACCTCTTCGCCGCGGCGAAGATTATCCTTTGCCCCGGCGAGCCCTGTAACAGCAAAAACCTTCTAATTTTGACTCCTTCCTATAGGTGATGGTCTTTATTGGAGCAGATTATGTAATTCAGTTTATAGTTAGTTAGTTACTGTTACTCAGTTTAGTTAATTAACTCTTTAGTTTGTTGACTCAACTCCAGTTAATTAACTGGTAAGTAGAGTTTAAAGAGTTTACATAAATACACAGATTTGACTTTTGAGTCTTCTCTGTAAACTGAATGAAATACAGATTGCAATCTTCTTCTCTGTTTCTTGATCAGTCTTCAGTTTCTTCATCCTAAAGAAATCATGTCTGACATTAAAATCCCGCGTTATGATTGTGGCACATTAGGGTTTAACATTACCACCACAACGCTCACCAAAGCTCAGAAGCGATGGCGTCTAGCTTATTGGATCATCTATTCTTTCACGGCTATGCTTTCTCTAATACCCAAAAGTCAAAATGATTTTGAGATATTGCAGAATCCTCGTTACGAACGCTTCTCAACGTAATGCCAAGGTATGATTAATTTAACATGTTAATTTTTGGAGAATTTTATTGTTAGACAATGATAATAGAGCTTATTGAATGAGATTTACATGCGTTTAGAGTAGCCAGATTCTTGAATTATTAAATCTTAACGACTAAGAATTGATTATGGTGGAGACTTTTAGTCTTAGGTGAAACTAAAATTCAAGTTTTTTTAAGTGCATCTAGTAGTGTTCTGCAGTGTTTGTTTTTCTGTTTTGAGGTTAGCTTGAATGTGCTTGTCTCATGTTTTGTAGTTGTTTTTTTTTTTTTTTTTTTTTGCAGTTCTTGGTTAGATTATTTAGCTGATTACAAATTAACAGTGTGTTTTTTTAATGATAAGAGAATACTAACAAGGTGCTGGAGTAAAGCACAACGACTTATAGGAGTAAACAACTAGTCAATTTGGTACCAATTTCTTTTAACTGTGTTGTTTCTCACGTAATAACAATATTATTTTAGCGAAATTAGATAGTATATAATTTGAGCTTGAAAAATGTTATATTCCACCGAAAAATTACACCGAAACACATGGAGGCCGCCACGTTGGACGATTGAATACTGACATAAATGGACGGCCGTCCAACAATTTCGGACGGTCGTCCATACATCCTGGACGGTCGTTCATAGTGGAATGGACGACCATCCATAAAAAATGTTTTGTTTTAAAAAAAACAATGGATCAGCTCGCTTAAATTTTATGGACGGCGCCCATATTTTTATGGATGGATGGTCGTCCATATTTTTATGGACAGGCCCGTCCATTGTTTTTTTTAAAACAAAACACAATTTGGACGTACCTCACTTCTTCTTCTTCATGGCCTTCCATGGCTTCTTCATTGACTCCCTCCATCAAATCTTTTTCATCTTTCTTTCCCATTTTGTGATCATCAATAGTTACAGTCGTCCATCATGATGCAACTATCTTTTTCATTGTGGGACTGCACATCATCACAAGACAAACCCAGAAGTTTCACCCCTCTCTTTTCAAACTCCGGAATGTATTGGGCCATTTTAGAAAGTTCAGTTGTACACACAGTTGCGAAATCACCTGCATGCATGGAAATTTTATGCAATCAACATCAAGAGAACACCAAATGAAACCAATATTAAAAGCAAAACAGAAGGTAACCAACCAGGGGTGAGAGAAGAGAAGGACCCAGCCATTGCCGACGTAGTCATGGATCTTCATCTTTCCTTGGTTTCATTTTCTTTATATTTTTTTATTTCATTTTACTGTAAAGGGTCCATTCTTGAAGGTAACCAACGTAGTCATCCCAAACCTGTAAAGGGTCATTCTTGAAGGCTCCATATGCCATTCACTCAGCTCAAGGTTCTTCTCTAGCTCATCTAACACCGCTCTCCCTCCAGCGTGAATGCAGAAATGCTCGAAAGCCAGCTTGAAATCGGGAATGTATGGTTTTATTTTCATGTGGAACACTTTTCTTGCTACTAAATTTCTTGAAGGAATCCTTTGCTTTCTCTCTGTAAATTTTTCCTTCTTCTTCAACTATCACCAACAGTGGGAATAGCCCCATTTCCATTGAATGAGTTGAAGTTTTCGCCATGTACTTGTCTGAATCCAAGAAGTTGGTTCTCTCCAAGCCCGACGACAACATTGAAATTTCCCTGCAGCCCTTCACTTTCGAACTCATCACTAGAGGGTTGGGTTTAAAAAGTCTTTGCCACCGTCTTGTACAGGACATGGACTTACACTCTCGCCGTCTTCATTGCCAATAGACATGGATTGTAACGCAATGGGACTGAGTGCGCTTCTTGGCGAAACAATGAGCAAAATAGTTTCATTCAGGGGCGGTGATGCCGATTGCTCGGAACCATGGGACAGCTTGATCCTTGAGAGTAACAAGGGGTCCCGGCGGAAAGGCAGCATAAAGCGATGGCTTATTGCAATGGCACTTATTCCTTCAACTCAGCAGAGTAGACGTCATGGCCTCTGGAGGCCACTGTAACATCAGAAGCTCTCCGATAAAGCAGGGCAAGCACCTAAATTAAGATCTACCGGTGGCTCTGGTTCTTCAACCTGGATAGCCTTCTGACTGGAGAATGCTATAGCAGGATCCTTGGTTGGAAAAGTTTCCACGCGATCTTCATACTTCATTACTAGTTTTTAGAAAAGAAAAAAAAGAAAAAGAAAAAAAAAGAGGAATAGTATGGACGGCCGTCCATTAAGTAGTCCATACTTAATGGAAGGGCGTCCATTCCTCATGGACGGCCGTCCATTCCTCATGGACGGCCGTCCATTACATACGGGACCGTCCTTACACAATGGACAGGCGTCCCATTCATTGCGGATGGGCATCCATTCTAGATTTTTTTTAAAATTTTATATTTTTTATTTCATTTACCAATGAACGGGCGTCCTTTAAATGAGGACGCCTGTCCGTAGTAAATGGACTCCCGTCCATATGTTATGGACGGCCGTTCATTAGAAAAAATTTAATAACGTAAAATGCATTGATTGGTCTGAGTCAGTATACACGTAAGCCGGTACAAAATTTCGGTGTAAAAACGCCGGTGTCTGTAGCATTGTTGTTTGAGCTTTTGCTAGTAATCTTTTAATTTGTATTAAATTTGACCCAACATCATTTGGCTTATAATTCCAACGAGTTAATTACTTTGCCACTAGGGGTTAGCGGGTTCTGAGCACCCTGCATTTTTCAGGGGAATAAAAACTTGAACCGCACAGTATAGGTTCCCAAAAAAAGGAACCATAACCTGTCGATTTCGACTATTAAATTCAAGAAACTGGAACCTCAAATGCAGGTTCCGGTTTCTTACTCGAGTATCCTGTAAAAAATTAGTACCCCCTTATTAGTTTAAAAAATAACAAAAATACCTTAAAAGTTTACAGATACACCCCTAACAAATTAAAAAAACCTAAATTTAGTAGTTTTTCAACTTTTGATTACTCATTCATTTGTATCCAATGTGACTTATAAATCCTCTAATCTCTAGGCAACACTTGAGTTCAATCAATTCATCATAATTCACATAAAATTTCTCAATTAAAACCAAAACACAAACAGGTTCCAAGCAGGTTCCAAGTCAGTTACTTGCTTCAGGTTCTTTTCTCAAGTTCCGGTTCCGATAAAATGGACCGGAATCGGAATCACATAGTGTCGATTCCAATAAAATGGAATCGGAACCTACCCGCAAAGTGTCAGTTCTGGATAGGTTCCGATTTCGGTTCTACCTGCAGGTTTCAGTTTTAACTGTTACCCGTGCTCACCCCTAATTGCCACCGTTGAAGTTTGGTGCAAGATAATTTTATTTCTCCAATTCTAAGAAATCTCGAAACATGTTTCTGAATTACAACGTAATATTGTTCATGTTCCACACTACAAAATACAAAGCAGCAAGATCCTAAAGTAATACTTCTTAAAGAACACGAGGTTCAAGTTGTCAAATGGATTTAAGGTTGAGGATGGAATTGAAAATCCAAATCCTTATCATTGACACAACTTGAAATACTTATAAAATTGCTGATACGACACATTAGATGGACCCCAGCACACGTTTTTGGCAAAAGAAAATTTGGTGGAGTATAAACTTGGTCTTTGTATTTTTACGTTTTGGTCTTTGTATTTTTGCTGTAGTTAGAACACCCCAGCAATAATGGCTATTTTCAAATGGCTTATCCAGTCGGAAACAAAAATGGTGTCATAGCAGAGAAAGTAATTCCAATAATTAATTCCTCACAGAAGCTGCTGGGAAATTGCAGTGACAACTACTGAAATGAAATTTTTATTTTTTATTTTACCATGCTTTTTTTTTTTCCATGGAAGAACTTGCATAGTTCTTTCCTTTCCTCTTGACTCGCCAACACGGGAAAAACACATCAGTGTTTGAGATGATCAAAATCTTCTGAACAAAGATGTATGTATGGATTATCTCTATAATATAAATAAATTATTTCAAGTTATTGATAAGTTTTAAGAGAATTATGGCAAATCAGGCAATGGTAATTAAGGAAACTTTCCACTTGGGCTCAGCCGCAGTTATCTGTACTTACAAAACAAGTATCTTGACATTAAATAAGATAAAATTTACTAAATTTCGGCATGGCCAAGAATCTGTAGAACATGAAGCTTGTAAAGTAGTTTCCAAAAATACTCGGGGACCATGTTTCACCAAGCAGTTGGTTTGAGCACAACTGCTAGTGTTCGCAAACCAGCTGTTTCAGGATCTGTACCTGAATTTTCTGGTAGTCCAAGTGAAAAAGCAATTATTTCCTAGACTATTTTAGAATTCGGTATGAACATGGAAATAGTGAAGCAAAAGACAACATCATCCAGTTTGACACCACCTACTCTGAGAAAAAAGGAAGTTCGGTTTCATTTAGCAAAAAAGCAGATAACACAATTCGTGCACAGTGGAAAGGGGCCGCTGAGTTAACTCTAGCGATGAGTTGTCATTATTATGAGAATAATGGTGTCAACTAAGACCACAAATGAAGACGAAAGGAGCAAAATGATGATCACTGGGGACAATGTTTTCACAGCAAAAGCTAGAGCTACAGAATGCGGAATACTAAGGTAGAATCACCAAGTGAATAGTAAGGAAGTGGTAGAAGCTAGAAGGAATAGGATTTCATAACTACACAGATGAAGATAGAATAGTCTTCATTTGACCAACTTTTTAGGTGTTTGAAACAGAAACGTCAGGTGATTGCAGTCACTGAAGATGGTGTGAATGATGGTGGCATGAAAACATTGACGCAATCGGAAAAGTAGTCGAGACTTTAAAAGACTTTTAGAAAGGGAATGCATGAAAGCATTGATATAGCCTGAGGGAGACCAATGAAATTTGTTTCGGAAAAAAGCCGAAGCCATTTGGTGTTGGAAACAAAATAAACAAGTTAATAAATGAATTTGGAATAAATTCTAAGATAAAACACAAATCTTAGCCATTAAGTATCATAATAAATTGTCATAACTCATAACTACTCGCCTAATTGTTGGAAAAATGATTTATACGCAGACATTGTTACGACTTTGACATTAGAGGATTCGTAGACAAGCAGGGTGAGCACTGAGCACCATATAAAAGCACCATAGCTGATATTCTCCACTCTCCAGTTTCTTCATCCTAAAGAAATCATGTCTGACAGTAAAATCCCGCATTATGATTATTGTGGCACATTACTGTTTAACATTACCACCACCACGCTCACCAAAGCTCAGAAGCGATGGCGTCTTGCTTACTGGACTATCTATTTTTATCGGGCTATGCTTTCTCTAGTACCCAAAATTCAAAATGATTCTGAAATATTGCAGGATCCTCTTTACATTGCTCTTGATTTGCAGCCTAGCAGTTCCCACGATGAGGTTAAGGAAGTTGTGTCCTACTCCATTGACCCCCATGTTGATGGCAAGAAGCTGACAGAGATGGTGAAGAATAAAGATTTGCTTTCTCTTCGCCTTCTTGGAGGAGTTGAAGGTGTGGCCACGGCTCTTGGGACAAATCCCAAAAAGGGAATCAACGGTGACAATGAAGATATTAGTAAGAGGTCTCAACTTTTTGGCAGTAATACTTATCATAAGCCACCTCCAAAAGACTTTATATATTTTGTTATGGATGCTTTTAAAGATACCACCATTTATATCCTTCTTGTGTGTGCTGCTCTGGCTCTTGGTTTCGGCATTTAAGAGCATGGGGTGGAAGAAGGTTGGTATGAAGGTGGAAGTATATTTGTAGCTGTGTTTCTGGTTGTTGTTGTGTCAGCTCTCAGCAACAATAGACAAGCAACTCAATTTGATAAGCTATCAAAAATAAGCAAAAATATCAAAGTTGAAGTTGTTAGAGGCGCTCTTCGTCGACGAATCTCCATATTTGAGCTTGTGCTTGGAGATGTTGTGTTCCTGAAGATTGGTGATCAGATTCCTGCAGATGGCTTGTTCTTGGGTGGATATTCTTTGCAAGTACACGAGTCGAGTATGACAGGGGAGAGTGATCATTTTGAAGTTGATTCCGAACATAATCCTTTCTTGTTCTCCGGATCAAAAGTAGCAGATGGATGTGCTCAAATGCTTGTCGTGTCTGTCGGGATGAACACGCAATGGGGTGAAATGATGAGCTCAATATCCGGTGATTCAAATGAAAGAACTCGTTACAAGCTCGGTTGATGACTAACTTCCTCTGTCTGGAGGGAAGGCCTTTTACAAGCACTCGTTGTTCTTGTCTTTCTATTAGTTCGCTATTTTAGCGGCAAAACAAAAGATGAGCACGGAAAGAAGTATAATGGTAGTAAAACAGATTTTGGTGATGTTTTCAATTCTGTCGCTCATATTGTTGCAGCTGCAGCTAGCATTTTGGTAGCGGCCATCCCAGTAGGCTTACCGTTGGCTGTAACTCTCACACTTGCTTTTTCAATGAAGAGAATGATGGCGGATCAGGCAATGGTAAGAAAACTTTCGGCTTGCGAAACAATGGGCTTAGCCACTGTTATTTGTACTGACAAAACAGGCACACTGACATTAAATCAGATGAAAGTTACAAAGTTTTGGCTTGGCCAAGAACCCATTGAAGAAGAATCTTATAATGTAGTTGCTTCAGATATTCGTGAGCTATTTTACCAAGCAGTTGGTTTGAACACAACCAGTAGTGTTTCCAAACCTGTTTCAGGATCCGTACCTGAATTTTCTGGTAGTCCAATCGAGAAAGCCATTCTTTCATGGGCTGTTCAGGAATTTGGTATAGACATGGAAAAATTGAATCAAAGATACACCATTCTCCAGTTTGAAACCTTCAACTCTGTGAAGAAACGAAGCGGGGTTTCAATTAGGAAAAAAGCTGATAACAAAATTCATGTACACTGGAAAGGAGCTGCTGAGATGATCCTAGCTATGTGTTCACATTATTATGAGGGCAATGGGATTGTAAAGACTATGGATGAAGATGAGAGGAGGAAAATGGAAAATACAATCCATGGAATGGCAGCAAGTAGCCTGAGATGCATTGCCTTTGCTCACAAGCGAATTTCAGAAGAAGAATTGGAGTACAATGAAGACGGGAAGACCCATCTAAAGCTGAAAGAAGATGGCTTGACCTTCTTGGGAATCGTTGGTCTCAAGGATCCATGTCGACCAGGGGTCAAGGAAGCCGTGGAAATTTGCAAATCAGCCGGAGTTGACCTCAAAATGATCAGTGGGGACAATGTCTTCACAGCAAAAGCTATAGCCACAGAGTGTGGAATTCTAACGTGGGATGACCAAGTTGAAAATGGGCAGGTGGTAGAAGGCAGAGAATTTCGTAACTATACAGATGAAGAGATATTAGAGAAGGTGGACAAGATCCGGGTGATGGCAGGGGCTTCTCCGTTTGACAAACTTTTGATGGTAAAATGTTTGAAAAGGAAAGGTCATGTGGTTGCAGTAAC
Source organism: Pistacia atlantica (assembly GCA_026229545.1). NCBI lineage: Eukaryota > Viridiplantae > Streptophyta > Magnoliopsida > Sapindales > Anacardiaceae > Pistacia > Pistacia atlantica. Next base: position 26,394,405 of record CM047897.1, read on the forward strand.
TGGCGATGGAATGAATGATGCCCCTGCGCTGAAGGAAGCTGATATAGGACTTTCCATGGGAATTCAAGGTGCAGAGGTAGCCAAGGAAAGCTCAGATATCGTCATATTAGATGATAACTTCACTTCCGTGGTAACATTACTACGGTGGGGAAGATGTGTTCATAAGAACATCCAAAAATTCCTTCAGTTTCAACTGACTCTTAATGTTGCAGCTCTGTTCATCAACTTTATTTCAGCTGTTTCTCATGGTGAGGTTCCTCTAAAAGTAGTTCAATGGCTGTGGGTGAACCTCATGATGAGCCCACTAGGAGCTCTAGCACTGGCTACAGAGAGGTCAAGTAGTGAGTTAATGAGGAGATCTCCCTTGGGCCGTAAAGAACCCATAATAACGAACATTATGTGGAGGAATATTTTCCTTCCAGACGTATATCAGATAGCAGTCGTATTGACTTTACAATGGAAGGGCGAGACCATCTTTGGAGTGAGTCCTGAGGTAAATAATACAATAATTTTCAATACTTTTTTTCTTTGCCAGGTTTTCAACGAGTTCAATGCAAGGAAGTTGGAGAAAAAGAACGTATTTGAAGGCATTCACAAGAACCGATTGTTCCTTGGCATTGTGGGAATAACTATACTTCTTCAGGTGGCAATGGTTGAGTTCCTAAAGAAGTTTGCTGACACAGAGAGATTGAATTGGATGAAATGGGTGTATTGTACTGTAATTGCAGCCTTCACATGGCCAATTGGGTGCATGATGAAGTTGATACCTGTTGCAGAGCGACCTTTCTTTCCTCAATCGGAAGGGGAAATGGATCCCGCCGTTTTTAGATCATGCATCCAGTTACTTTTGTCTCTGGTAGGGATGTGAAGTTGACATGGCGCGAACAATACGGCATACTTGAGCATCTTCATCCCTCAGTGGCACAAGATGGAGCGTATCTTTCTTCTTGATAAACCAAAAGATGAAAAAGGGCTCAGTCCTGAGGAACTTGAAAATGAAATTCTTCTCATCTATGTTTACATCAGTTCAAAAACTAGCTAGCACACTTCAGAATAGTGTATCATTATGCATACAGGGCATAGAATTGTGGTATAATTATCTTTGTGTTGAGATTGTTAATTTTGATGGTCGAGTAGTCCAAATGATATGATTCATCCAATCGGAAACCAAAGTGGATTCCTCATACGCGGCAAACCAAATCCAATCATTAATTGCTACAAGAAGTTGCTTTGGAAATTACAGTGATGAAATTTAATCCTGAACAAATATATATATATATATATAAATTTAAATAGCTATAATACTTTAAAGAAAATAACAATAAATTTGTATGTGACGACAAACAATCTCATATTTCAAATCTTATTTTTATTATTCATTCTCATAAAAAAAAAAAAAAAATGAAGGTTTATGACATAATGGTGGGATGTCAAAATTATTTGTAATTGATGGAAAATAAAAGTTAATTTTAATTATATAATATAGAAATAAAATTTATCTTTAATCTATTTTTAGAGTGTCAATAAATTCACTTAATGTTAAACCCAATACAAATCTAGCCTAGTCAGGAAGCAGAGGCAGTCAAAAACCAAAACGGAGCAAATCGGAGACCCAATGAGAAATAAAAGCCCAAATCGGAGCAAAACATAATCCCACCAGCTAGGTCCGAGGACCAAGTTATCCTCTTAGGGATATTTGTTATGTCTGTTTCTAAAGATACTACCATCCATGGTTATCCTTCTACTATGTGTTGTTCTAGCTCTTTGTTTCGGTGTTGAAAGAGCATCGGGTGGAAGAAGGTTGGTACGAAGGGGGAAGTATATTTGTAAATGTGTGTTTCTGGTGGTTGTTTCTTCTACTCCTAGCAACTACAAACATGAAACTCAATTTGAAAATCTATCAAAAATATAAGTAACAATATCAAATTGAAAGTTGTCTTATACAAAAAGGTCAAAAACATTCGGAAATATTGCAGAATCCTTGTTACATTGCTCTTGATTTGCAGCCTAGCAATTCCCACGATGAGGTTAAGCTTAAGGAAGTTGTGCCCAACTCCAGTGGCCCCAATGTTGATGGCAAGAAGCTGACAAATAAAGACTTGCTTTCTCTTCACCTTCTTGGAGGAGTTGAAGGTGTGGCCACGACTCTTGGGACAAATCCTGAAAATGGAATCAACAATGACAATGAAGACATCAATAAAAGCTCTCAACTCTTTGGTAGTATTACTTGTTGATGCATAATTATGACAACAATGACTCACACTTGTAAAGTGCTAAATTATTCTTAAAAATTACACGTAAATGATTCATGAGAAGTGTTTATGGTGCTGAGATTATATATATATATATATATATATATATATATATATATATATATATATATATATATATATATATATATATAAATAAAAGATTGACAAGAGATATTTTTATAGTAGTTCGGATGCTTAAAGCGAATCCTACATCTACTGTTATTTTATTATTTTCTGACTATGTTTCTGATATTGCCTGTAAGACGTACAAAGAATAGAGAAATGCTTTGTTTACAAAGAAAAATAATAAAGCTCAAATTTGTACGCTGCTCACGTATGCCTAACCCCCCTTTAGATGTCAATTATACATTTGAAGTCAATGTGATAAGTGTTTTTACAAGTTATCTTGACACGTGAGGACTATTCCTTAATCTTTATCTTAAAATGGGATAGGATTGACATGATATAAAATATCTCTTAGAGACGGTTTGAGTTTTTGACAGCTAGTACACCTTATCTTTAACTGCTTGTTGAACTCTGATTTGTGATGTTTGACATTAGTGTGTATTTTTGGCACAACAATACTTATCATAAGCCACCTCCAAAAGGGTTTATATATTTTGTTATGGATGCATCCTTCTGGTATGTGCTACTCTAGCTCTTGGTTTCGGCATTAAAGAGCATTGGGTGGAAGAAGGATGGTACGAAGGTGGAAGTATATTTGTAGATGTGTGTTTTTGGTTGTTCTTGTTTCTGCTCTTAGCAACTATAGACAAGAAACTCAATTGATAAGCTATCAAAGATAAGTAACAATATCAAAGTTGAAGTTGTTAGAGACGCTCGCCGCCAACAAGTCTCCATATTTGAGCTTGTGGTTGGAGATGTAGTGTTCCTGAAGATTGGCGATTAGATTCCAATAGATTGGTTGTTCTTGGATGGATATTCTTTGCAAGTGGACGAATCTAGCATGACCAGATGGAGTCATGTTAAGGTATCATTTTGGTGATAGATAAAAACATAATTTTAGGAGTTTCGTTGGGATTTATTTATTATTAATTGTTATTGGGATTATCTCAATAATTTAAATAAACTACATTAGGTTGTTGATACGTTTTATTTTATCTGACTTGTATTAAGTTCTATTTAATTTGTGATTATCTTTATTTCATCTTTTTTAGTTATTTTTTTAAAAGTAAGACATCGATCAATTATAAAGGAAGTATTAGTATTTTTTAGTGGACGTCTTGGATTCCTTCAAAGTAACCATGATTTATTATCGGTTTTATATTATATTTGCTCATAGGTCATAACAAGTGGTATTAAAGTTTAAGCATGGACCGCCGAATTCGGAAACTTGAGCAATCTATAAAAAACTTTTGCAATGGGTCAATGAATTAAAGTTTATGAGCCAAATACAAATTTTGTTCAATAAACTCATTAATAATTGTATTTCATTCAATAAAGTCATTAATAAGATTGATCAATTAATAGATCGATCTTTTGACGAGAATAGAGAAGCGAAGTGCTCCATTCAAACCCTTATAATCATTGTTAAAAATTATCTCGTTCGAGCCACTATAGTCCAATCTTCTAAAGTCACTGCAATACCGAAAGTATAAAGAATTCGTCTGAAGTAATTTTACCAACAACTCATATTAAGCTGTGGTTGCCTATTGCTTGGAGTAATCTGTTTTACCAAAATAGAATCCTTGAGGACAATTAATGATTGTTTCAACTTTCAACGGTATTATTTTGATCATGGATAAAAAGATAATTTCAAGATTGTTAGGGATTTATTTATTATTTATTATTATTGGGTTAATCTCAATAATTTAAATAAATTATATTCGGTTATTGATAAGTTATATCTTAGCTTATTTGTATTAGGGTTTATTTAATTTGCGGTTATCTTTGTTTTATCCTTTTAATTATTTTTTTATTATAAATATATGTTTTAAAATAAAACAAAGGGGTAAATTAATTATCAAAGGAAATGACTATGTGCAAGTGGATTCCGAACATAATCCTTTTGTGTTCTTCGGCTCAAAGTAGCAGATGGCCGGGCTCAAATGCTCGTGGTGTTAGTTGGAAAGAACACTGCGTGGGGAGAAATGATGAGCTCAATATCCTATAATTGAAATGAAAGAACTCCATTACTAGCTCGGATGGACAACCACTAGTGTTTGGAAACCAACTGTTTCAGGATCTTTACCTGAATTTTCTGGTAGTCCAAGTGAAAAAGCAATTATTTCCTAGACTATTCTGGAATTGGGTATGAACATGGAAATAGTAAACCCCAAGGGATTAGCTTGACAGTCAATGAGGTTTACTCCATTTTTTGAAATATTGGGTTTAAAGTTTAGAGTCACATACCATAAGAATATTGTGATTTATCTAGTCTTTTGAGTTTGTTGAGTGTTCAATAGATCTCGAGAATTAGTTGAGGTGTAAGCAAACTGGCCTGAAGCCTCGGACACCCTGGTTACAAAAAAAAAAAAAACATGGAAATAGTGAAGCAAAGATACAACATCATCCAGTTTGAAACTTTCGACTCTGAGAAAAAACGAAGTGGGGTTTCATTTAGGAAAAAAAGCATGTAACAGGATTCATGTACGGAGCTGCTAAGTTAATTCTAGCGATGTGTTCTCATTATTATGAGAATAATGGTGTCATTAAGACGACAGATGAAGATGAAAGGAGCAAAATGAAGATCACTGGCGACAATATATTTGCACAGAAAAAGCTATGTCCACAGAATGTGGATTACTAAGGTGGAATCACCAAGTGAAAAGTGGAGGAATGGTAGAAGGAATAAAATTTCATAACTAGACAGATGAAGATAGAATGGCAAGGTCTTTCCGTTTGACAATTGTTTGAAACAGAAACGTCGTGTGGTTGCAGTCACTGAAGATGGCATAAATGATGCCCCAGCATTAAAAGAAGCTGATCATGTAGGACTTTGCACGGGCACTGAGGTAGCAAGTTTCAATAGCGGCCTTCACATGGCCAATTGGCGGGTTGGTGGAGCTGATACCTGTTGCAGACCAACCGGTCTTTCTTAACTCTGGATGGTGAAATCGATCCCATATATTTTAGATCCCTCATCCGGTTATTCTGGTCTGTTGTAGTTGCTTGGAGATTGGTGCCTCCTTTATTATTTACGTAACATGCATTTCCCAATTTGTAATTGTTTTGAGTTGTTTGGCTATAATAAGAAATTCCTGGCTCTTGAAATAAGATTGTTTATTGCGGCTCCCAAGTCCTTACTGATTTATGGTGGCAACGGCATGACAGCGATATTGCCTGAGGGAGACGGTTTCTGAACTTACGTCCATTAAAATTTGTTTCCGAAAAAAGCCAAAGCCATTTGGTGTTGAATCTGGAATAAATTCTAAGGTATATCATAAATCTTAGCCATTAAGTATCGTAAAGTCACGTCTCAATATAAATATGGGTTTTATCTTCCAACTGTTAGAAATTTTGGGTGTTTTTTTTTTATTAAAAATGATTAAAAATACGAAAATAAAAACACTCCTGATATGTGTGTTTAAAAACAATATTATTTTATATATATGTATATATAACTGTTAAATTGTTTAAAATCTTGGAGGCAAATTTTATGGAGAATGGTCAAGGCATTTTCTATATAAGCACCAATTTGGAAATAAAAAAGGTCTTTATTCAGGACTTTAATAAATTTTAAAATGAATCTCAATGGGTAAGATAAATGAGAGAGAAATAGATCAATGTGTCAATGACTATGAGGTTGTTTTGTTGAAATTCCAAAATAGAAGTTTTCAAAATTATGTTGTTTAATCAAATTAGTATCTTATCTTGCATTATCTGTTTTTAAATTTTGATGTCCTTGTTAACATAATTGTACAACCATTTGACTTATAGTTAGGAGTGTGCAAAAAAATCCGATATCCGATCTAAAAATCTGGATCAAGGTTGCTAAAGAACCGGATATCTGAATCCCATTTAGATTTTACTAAAATAAAACTATTTTAATTTTTTGCACACCTTTAATTGGGTGGGTTACCAAGAGGTTTTGTGTTTAAATCTCACAAAAGTAATTTACTACCACATTTGTGACTTACTTGGATTTTAGGGATTAGTTTATCAAAAAAAGGAAAAAAAACTTATACAAATCCCTCTTCCACCATTAGTTTTCCTCTTTAAAAGCTAAAATTTGACTTATGCAACGATCATGTAAACCTTAAAAAATAAGATTTTATAAAATTAAGAAAAAAAACTTTAAGATTTCAATTCTTTTAAATTAACACCAAAAATACAAATAAAACACATATGATATTTAAAAATAAAAAAACCAAAAATGTAATTTTAATTTTAATTTTGAATTTAGTTAATTTGGTGCAACATTAGTCATCCACACCAATCTGGTGTGACACTATGCATTCACCACAAAACATATTTTATTTCCTTACTTTTGTAATTTATTTTTTAAATTTTATATTTATATTAATTTGATTATTATTTTATAATAATTATATAATTTAAAAAATGATGAAAAATTAAAAATAAAACTTCATTACAATGCAAATATTAAACTTCAATAACTCAAAATAAATTAGCACTAATTTAAAAACTCTTAAATTAAAAAAAAAAATACAATATAAACTAGAATAACAATTTAGAATTTTTTATTAAATGTAATGTTTTTTATATTAAATTTAATGTTTACTTGATTAAATAAATGTTTAATTTTATTAAATTAGTATAATTTTTAAAATTATTATTAGTAGTTAATTAATAAAATATATTATTCTCAATATTCAATTAATATATACAAAAATAATTAGTGAAATTAATTAATTGTTGAGAATTATTTAAAAAAAAAAGAATACTCTAAGGAATATTCTTTTTTGTTTAATATTTGGTGTATTAGAGATGCAATGGTAAAATGGTGTGAAAGTTACACTAATTTGGTGTGAAAGTTGCACCAATTTGGTGTTTGTGGTTGAAAATGATCTTATTGTCCTAAACTTATTTACTTAGCATTATTGAATTTTAATTATATTGATATATTTTATTTATAGAAGTAAATATATGGTTATATAATTTGATAGATTGATGTCATTAATATTTTATATTTATTATGATTTTGATATATATATATATATATATATATAGAGAGAGAGAGAGAGAGAATTTTGTCCTTAGATTTACATATTTTAAGTTAGTTTTGATATTGTTTAATTTGTTATTTTGAAATTAAAAATTTGGGTTCTCTCAAATTCTATTGACTGGGTTTCAATAGTGTTTGTGATGATCAAAATCCTTTGAACGAAGATTTGTGTGGCTCACGGTATGGAAATGTTGCTTTAATCCTTACTGATTTATGGTGCCATGAAAGAACTGACTCAGTCTGAAAAATAGTCATTTTAAAAAGGCTTTTAGAAAAGGGAATGCATGAAAGCATTGATATAGCCTGAGGAAGACCGTTAAAATTTGTTTCCGAAAAAAGCCGAAGCCATTTGGTGTTGAAAACAAAATAAATAAGTAAATGAATGAATCTAATTGATAAGAGGCCTCAAGAAGTAGTAAATAGATTGTTGGACACTATCGCTTTACACAAATGATCTCGTCTCAGGAATTTACCTTTACATAATAATAATTATATGTATATTACAAAAAATATATGTTATGTTACATTAAAGATTTAAAAAAAATAAAATACTTATCTAAATTTTTTTGGAATAATGATTTATGTTTAGAGTTGTTATCATATCTTTTATCTTACAAGTACATAATAGGACACCTTCTTGTTGAAGCAAAAATATTTATAACTTTTCAAACCATATTTAGAGCTTTTTAGTATGAAACTTTTGGCATTTCCATTTTATTATCCTTAGAATTATCTCATTTCTCTTATTGTCTAATTCTAGTAATGATTTCTTCTTTAGTTAAATCATACACGACTTGTTGCACTGAAGAAGGCATTAATATCTATTTGATTAATGTAGTAAAATTGTCAAATCTAATACTTAATTCTACAATAATTTTTTAATATCTATTCCATACTATCCTAATGCTACTAAAACAATAAATTGAAATCCTAATACTACTAAAACATGAATTACTCTCTTTGTTTTTTTTTAAAATATCGTTTTGAAGGTGTAAATTTTTTTAAAATTAAATATCGCTTGTCTTGTCTTGTTTGTGATAATAGGAGAGAGAAAATGACAATATATATATATATATTTTAAATAATTTAATGCATGCAATGGGAAAGTTTTTCCCACATACAAAATCAGAGCAAAGCTTTTCCTACCTGCAAAATTAGAGGAAAAAGTCAGGAGAGAGATTAAATTTTTTCATTAAATGTTGTATACAAACTTAAAAAAGTCATTTATATTGAAACTGAGGGAGTATAAAATAAGAAATGAAAAAAATAATTTTTTAATAAAAAAATATTTCTTATAACTACATATTTATTATAGGCCGAATGAATTATGCATACCCAAGGTTTGTCGAAATGACAAGTTGGTACCCAAAAGGTTTTGAAACGACAAATAGGTACCTTCCGTCATGTTCTGTTAGTGATTTTCGTTAGATAATAGTGAAAAGACTAAAATGCCATTGAAAGTTTAATTTTTAGTTTTTTTATAAATTTAAAAATTTCTAAAAAACCCCCTAGGTTTGCTAATTTGACTAAACACCCCAATATATAAAATTTTTATAAAATAACAAAAACACCCCCGCCTCAGCGCTGCGCATTGCCGCCACCGTCGGAATCTGGCGGAAAAATTGCGTTACGACACAGACCCATCGGATATGTGTCGTAACGAGTAGATCTTTCATTTTCCGACAAGATGTGGCCGATCTCCGGCCGGAAAAGGCGATCACGCCGGATCTGGCCGTTGAGGACCGTGAAACTTGTTGGGAAAATTGTGTTACAACACGACCCTCCATCGACGTCGCAACACGCCGATCGGCATTTTCCGGCCGATCCGTGGAGGATCCGGCCGGAAAAGGCGATCGCCGCCGAGGCGAAAAAGGCCAGAAATAGATCTGGCCTTTTCCGCCAGAGGTCGGTGTGTTACGATCCGTCATGGTTACGTGTCGTAACACATGCGGCCAGCATTCGGTGGTGGCGGAATCGCACTTGTGGATGTGGGGGTGTATTTGTTATTTTATCAAGTTTTTATATATTAGGGTATTTAGTCAAATTAGCAAACCTAGGGGGTTTTTTAGAAATTTTTAAATTTATAAAAACCTAAAAATTAAACTTTCAAGGGCATTTTAGTCTTTTCACTATTATCTAACGAAAATCACTAACAGAACATGACTGAAGGTACCCATTTGTCGTTTCAAAACTTTTTGGGTACCGACTTGTCGTTTCGACAAATATTGGGTATGTATAAGTCGTTCTCTCTTTATTATATTATAATCTTTTTATAATAATATATTTAGTTGATTTTAATATTATGACTATAAAGAGGTTTTATGTTTTTATAATAAAGTTACCTATCAATATATTTGAGTTTTATCATAAAGTCAGTTGTGTCACTATATATGGGTTATAATTATATCATAAAGCCATTTGCATGTCCCTGTTGTGAACGCTGACCCCAAATTGGAGACTGATATTAGATCAAATGCATAGTGGATTAACAATTATTCAAGAATCAACGCCCACATTGGTACAGTATAAATTTTTTTTCTTGACTTTTGACACGTGTGAGACGGTTTAGCTTCGCGAAATATAAGAAATCACAAGAAAGGTGAGCACCAAATAAAAGTTTTAAAAAACTGAAAGCAGCATTTGGCTCCGTGTGCTTCCTATTGCTGATAGTCTCCAGTTTCTTTATCCTAAAGAAATCATGTCTAACAGTAAAATTCAAAATGATTCTGAGATATTGCAGAATCCTCCTTACATTGCTCTTGATTTGCAGCCTGGCAGTTCCCACGAAGAGGTTAGGGAAGTTGTGTCCAACTTCATTGACCCCAATGTTGATGGCAAGAAGCTGACAGAGATGGTGAAGAATAAAGATTTGCTTTCTCTTCGCCTTCTCGGAGGAGTTAAAGCTGTGGCCACGGCACTTGGGACAAATCCTAAAAATGGAATCAACGGTGACAAGGAAGATATTAGTAAGAGGTCTCAACTTTTTGGCAGTAATACTTATGATAAGCCACCTCAAAAAGACTTTATATATTTTGTTGTGGATGCTTTCAAAGATACCACCATTCTTATCCTTCTTGTGTGTGCTGCTCTGGCTCTAGATTTCGGCATTAAAGAGCATGGGGTGGAAGAATGTGGAAGTATATTTGTAGCTGTGTTTATGGTTGTTGTTGTGTCAGCTCTCAGCAACTACAGACAAGAAACTCAATTTGATAAGCTATCAAAAATAAGTAAAAATATCAAAGTTGAAGTTATTAGAGACGCTTGCCAACAACGTGTCTCCATATTTGATCTCGTAGTTGGAGACATTGTGCCACTGAAGACTGGTGATCAGATTCCAGTAGATGGGCTGTTATTGGATGGATTTCCTTTGCGAGTAGATGAGTCGAGTATGACAGGGGCCGGGAGAGGGATCATGTTGAAGTTGATTCCGAACATAATCCTTTCTTGTTCTCCGGATCAAAAGTAGCAGATGGCTATGCCAAAATGCTCGTGTTGTCAGTTGGTATGAACACTGCATGGGGTGAAATGGTGAGCTCAATATCAAGTCACTCAAATGAAAAAACTCCATTACAAGCTCGGCTTGACAAATTAACTTCCTCTATCTGGAGGGAAGGCCTTTTACAAGCTTTCTTTGTTCTTGTCTTTCCAGGGCCGTCTCTAGAACATTTGTGATCCTAGGCAGGAATTACTTTGGGGCCCTCTAATAATATAAACATATATTAAAAAATTATTATTATTATTATTATTATTATTATTTGCCTTTTGAGACGAAAAATCACTAGGAGAGGTAGACAACAATTGACAGGCTAACAAGTTTAGGTTGGTGGGGGGTTTTGGAGAGTAGATGTTGGAGAAGTGATGGGTGGTGAAATGGGTGATTTCCAATGCCAAGATTGATAAGAAAAGGCTTGAGAAGTCACGGCCCAAAAGGTATCGATAGCCGGCGATTGGCAGAGTAAACGGATAAGGTATGATAGGGGTTTTGGTGAGAGGGCTGAGGGGAGGAAGATGGTGGTGTCAGGGAAGGCCAACAATGTCGGGTACATGCCAAAAAGGCTAGAAATGGCTGTCGTGTGGTGGAGTTGGGTTGCGAGATTCATCAAAAATTAGTCAAATCGAGAGCTATCAAGGTTGGGAATGATAAAATGATGATTTCGGTCGATTTTGTGAGAAAATCGATCGAAACCAAAATCGACCGAAATCAACTCCAAACCATTGGCAGCAGAAGAGGGCTGAAGATGATTTATGTGAATGTCAAATTTTGGGATTGAATTGGGGGTGAGTAATTTGAGATATGTAAATGACTATTTTAGTTTTCCATTGTTAAAAGAGATTCAATGTATTAATTTAGGGATATAAACTAGAATATATAAAACTAGAGGTAGAAACTTATTATTTTGTTAAACTTTGGTAAGAATATATGTAAAAAGTTTATAATAAATTTGGGCTTTTTGGTTTTTTTGGGAGCCCCTTGGTTTAGATAAAAAATTATAAACCATTTTCATTTTTGTAAAATATTCAAAAAAATAAAAAATTTATAAAAAATTTGGGCCCCATTTTTTTTGGGGCCCTAGGCAGGTGCCTCACCTGCCTACCCCTTAAGCCGGCCCTGTGTCTTTCTATTAGTTCGCTATTGTAGCGGGAAAAAAAAAGATGAGCAGGGAAAGAAGTATAATGGTAGTAAAACAGATTTTGGTGATGTTTTCAATTTTGTTGCTCATATTGTTGAAGCTGCAGTTACCATTTTGGTAGCGGCCATCCCGGTAGGCTTACCGTTGGCTGTAACTCTCACACTTGTTTATTCAATGAAGAGAATGATGGCGGATCAGGCAATGGTAAGAAAACTTTCGGCTTGCGAAACAATGGGCTCACAATCCGTTATTTGTACGCATAAAACAAAGCACATCCGACATTAAATCATATGAAAG
>CM047897.1:26406833-26820513 GCA_026229545.1 Pistacia atlantica
AAATCATATGAAAGTAGAACCCATTGAAGAAGAATCTTATAATGTAGTTGCTTCAGATATTCGTGAACTACTTTTCCAAGCAGTTGGTTTGAACACAACCGTTAGCGTTTCCAAACCTGTTTCAGGATCCGTACCTGAATTTTCTGGTGGTCCAACCGAGAAAGTGATTCTTTAATGGGTCAGTTAAGGAATTGAGTGTGGACATGGAAGAAGTGAAGCAAAGATACACCATTCTCCAGTTTGAAACCTTTAACTCTACGAAGAAACGAAGCGGGGTTTCAATTAAGAAAAAAGAAAAAGCGATAACACAATTCATACACCGGAAAGGAGCTGCTCGAGATGATCCTAGCTATGTGTTCACATTATTATGAAAGCAATGGGATCATAAAGACTCTGGATGAAGATGAGAGGAGCAAAATGGAAAATATAATCCATGGAATGGCTGCGAGTAGCCTGAGATGCATTACCTTTGCTCACAGCGAATTTCAGAAGAAGAATTGGAGTACAATGAAGACGGGAAGACCCATCTAAAGCTGAAAGAAGATGGCTGGGAATCGCTAGGTCTCAAGGATCCATGTCGACCAGGGGTCAAGGAAGCCGTGGAAATTTGCAAATCAGTCGGAGTTGACCTCAAAATGATCAGTGGGGACAATGTCTTCACAGCAAAAGCTATAGCCATAGAGTGTGGAATACTAACGTGGGATGGCCAAGTTGAAAATGGGCAGGTGGTAGAAAGCAGAGAATTTCGTAACTATACAGATGAAGAGATAATAGAGAAGGTGGACAAGATACGGGTGATGGCAGGGGCTTCTCCGTTTGACAAACTTTTGATGGTAAAAATGTTTGAAACAGAAAGGTCATGTGGTTGCAGTAACTGGTGATGGAATGAATGATGCCCCTGCGCTGAAGGAAGCTGATATAGGACTTTCCATGGGAATTCAAGGCACAGAGGTAGCCAAGGCAAAGCTCAGATATCGTCATATTAGATGATAACCTTCACTTCCGTGGTAACATTACTACGGTGGGGAAGATGTGTTCATAAGAACATCCAAAAATTCCTTCAGTTTCAATTGACTCTTAATGTTGCAGCTCTGTTCATCAACTTTATTTCATCTGTTTCTCATGGTGAGGTTCCTCTAAAAGTAGTTCAATGGCTGTGGGTGAATCTCATGATAAGCCCACTAGGAGCTCTAGCACTGGCTACAGAGAGGTCAAGTAATGAGTTAATGAGGAGATCTCCCTTGGGCCGTCAAGAACCCATAATAACGAACATTATGTGGAGGAATATTTTACTACCAGCCGTATATCAGATAGCAGTCGTATTGACTTTACAATGGAAGGGCGAGACCATCTTTGGAGTGAGTCCTGAGGTAAATAAAACAATGATTTTCAATACTTTTGTTCTTTGCCTAAGTTTTCAACGAGTTCAATGCAAGGAAGTTGGAGAAAAAGAACGTATTTGAAGGCATTCACAAGAACCGATTGTTCCTTGGAATTGTGGGAATAACTATAGTTCTTCAGGTGGCGATGGTTGAGTTCCTAAAGAAGTTTGTTGACACAGAGAGATTGAATTGGAAGAAATGGGTGTATTTTACTGTAATAGCAGCCTTCACATGGCCAATTGGGTGCTTGATGAAGTTGATACCTGTTGCAGAGCGGCCTTTCTTTTCTCAATCGGATGGGGAAATGGATCCCGCCGGTTTTAGATCATGCATCCAGTTACTTTTGTCTCTGGTAGGGATGTGAAGTTGACATGGCGCGAACAATACGGCATACTTGAGCATCTTCATCCCTCAGTGGCACAAGATGGAGCGTATCTTTCTTCTTGATAAACCAAAAGATGAAAAAGGGCTCACGAGGAACTTGAAAATGAAAATCTTCTCATCTATGTTTACATCAGTTCAGAAACTAGCTAGCACACTTCAGAATAGTGTATCATTATGCATACAGGGCATAGAATTGTGGTATAATTATCTTCGTGTTGAGACTGTTAATTTTGATGGTCGAGTAGTCCAAATGATGTGATTCATCCAAACGGAAACCAAAGTGGAGTCCTCATACGCGTAAACCAAATCCAATCATTAATTGCTACAAGAAGTCGTTTGGAAATTGCAGTGATGAAATTTAATCCTGAACAAATTGCGATGCTCTTTCCTTTCCCGACTTAACAATGCCCTTTTTCAACACTGAAGAAACGTATGAACTTAATGGGAACTCCAGGTTCCAGGAAGTTCCCCAGTCTACAATTTTAAAGAGGGATTTGATAATACGGATTTTTTTCTTTTTCTTTTTTTGCTAAATGTTGGGGGAAGGAAATGCTCTACGATTAAAATGATAAAAGCACGTATGGGTCCGTGTGAGCCGTAATATGGAAAGGGCCTAATAAGAAGTCAACGGCTCTCTTTTATACGGTTTCAAGTTTTAAAATTAAATGTTTTTTTTTATGAGATGTCATAAATTTCTGTCCTTCAATTCATTGTTTTTTTTTTTTTTTTTAAAATTTCAAAAGAGTTAACATTTTATTCTTTTCAATTATATTATATAGCCCTACCATTTTATTCTTAAAACAAATTTTTAGATAATGGTTGTATGTGATTTTTCCATCAAGCTCGAAAAAGTTAGAGGTCAACAAGGTTATAGTCTGATTCAGATTTTGTTCGACTCAATCGATTGTTCGATGTCGAGATGTAGTTCGACCTCAGCATAAGCTATTAGCGAACAATCTCGACAGTTGTTCAACCAGCTCATAGATAACCTCAGATCTCGGATATTTCGAAAAGGATCAAATCGACACCAATCCTTGGTGCAATCTCAGTGCTCAACCGCTAAAATATTGGAATTGTATTTCAATTTTAATTGTAATCCCTTTATTTTTGTTTTTTTCTTTATACAAAATCTGTATATAAACCGCCTCCAATAAGGAAAAAAGGGTTAGCAAATTATTCTAGGAATACTATTGTAAGCTCTTACAACAAATACAAAAACAATGGACGTAGGCTCAAGAGTTTTATTCATCGAATTACTTTAAAAACTCTCTCATGTCATTTTCATTACTGGTTTTTACATACATTGCTGGTTTTCATCAATGTTCTGAAAACCGGACCAGACTATAACCCGTTTAAGGGTCCGATTTTTGGTTTGACTGGTTGGTTGGACCGTATTCTATAAAAAAAATTTAGTCCCTAAATGTTTGAAATTCATCAAAAACACGCCTATAATACTCCCTTAAGGTTTGAAATCTATCCAAATCACCCCTGTCGCGCGAAGAGCCTGGTGATGGTGGCGGCAGAGACGATCGACGGCTAATCGAAGTTTGGAATCATGGGGCTTTTGATTTATAGGTGCCGACGAATCTGATGGTGGTGCTAGGGAGCTCCATCGACGCCGAAAGTCGCCAGAATCAAGAAAGAAGTCAGACAATCGCGTGAACTTTAGGTTGACGGTGAGTGACGAAGGCTGGATGACGGCCACTAAAAATGGCTGGGTTTTGTCGTGGAGATGCTATCAAGTCTAATGGTGGTGTTTTCTCCCTCGAACGATGCCGGAATCTGGCAGGATTGAGTTGCAATTGGATCGCGATTCGACACTATTCCAACGGTCCAACCGTGGCTCAATCCGACTTGATTGAAAATAACGGTTTTCAGAGGATACCAAACCGGATATGCCACCGGTATCAAACCAGTCCGATCGGAAGGAATTCTGTCCGATTTTCAGAACATTGGTTTTCATTAAATCACGCACATATCAATTTCGATTCCGTCAAGGTTAATCGGATCACTCTAGTTGATGCAAAATCTTGTATCAACAATAATCAAATTGAAAGTTTAGAAAAAATTAAAGTTAAAAAAAATTCTTACAAATAATTTTAAGAACATGATACAATTAAACAAAATATATATATAGGTGTAACACTTTAAAGAAAATAACAATAAATTTATATGTGACTATAAACAATCTCATATTTCAAATCTTATTTTTATTATTCATTCTCATAAAAAAATGAAGGTTTATGACATAATAGTGGGATGTCAAAAGTATTTGTAAATGATGGAAAATAAAAGTTAATTTTAATTATATAATATAGAAATAAAATTTATCTTTAATCTATTTTTAAGAGTGTCAATAAATTCAACCCATTACAAATCTAACCTAGTGGGGAAGGCAGAGGTAGTCCAAAAACCAAAACGGAGCAAATCGGAGACCCAATGAGAAATAAAAGCCCAAATCGGAGCAAAACATAATCCCACCAGCTAGGCCCAAAGGACCAAGTTACCTCTAAGGGATATTTGTTATGTCTGTTTCTAAAGATACTACCATCTATGGTTATCCTTCTACTATGTGCTGCTCTAGCTCTTTGTTTCGGTGTTGAAAGAGCACAGGGTGGAAGAAGGTTGGTACGAAGGGGGAAGTATATATGTAGATGTGTGTTTCTGGTGGTTGTTTCTTCTACCCTTAGTAACTACAAACATGAAACTCAATTTGAAAATCTATCAAAAATATAAGTAACAATATCAAATTGAAAGTTGTCTTATACAAAAAAGTCAAAAACATTCGGAAAATATTGCAGAATCCTTGTTACATTGCTCTTGATTTGCAGCCTAGCAGTTCCCACGATGAGGTTAAGCTTAAGGAAGTTGTGTCCAACTCCAGTGGCCCCAATGTTGATGGCAAGAAGCTGACAAATAAAGACTTGCTTTCTCTTCGCCTTCTTGGAGGAGTTGAAGGTGTGGCCACGGCTCTTGGGACAAATCCTGAAAATGGAATCAACGGTGACAATGAAGATATCATTAAAAGGTCTCAACTCTTTGGTAGTAATACTTATCATAAGCCACCTCCAAAAGGGTTTATATATTTTGTTATGGATGCATCCTTCTGGTGTGTGATGCTCTGACTCTTGGTTTCGGCATTAAAGAGCATTGGGTGGAAGAAGGATGGTACGAAGGTGGAAGTATATTTGTAGATGTGTGTTTCTGGTTGTTGTTGTTTCTGCTCTTAGCAACTACAGACAAGAAACTCAATTGATAAGTTATCAAAGATAAGTAACAATATCAAAGTTGAAGTTGTTAGAGACGCTCGCCACCAACAAATCTTCCATATTTGAGCTTGTGGTTGGAGATGTTGTGTTCCTGAAGATTGGCGATCAGATTCCAATAGATGGGTTGTTCTTGGATGGATATTCTTTACAAGTGGACAAATCTACCATGACCGAGGAGAGTCATGTTAAGGTATCATTTTGATGATGGATAAAAACATAATTTGAGGAGTTTCGTTGGGATTTATTTATTATTAATTGTTTTTGGGTTTATCTCAATAAGTTAAATAAACTACGTTAGGTTATGATACGTTTTATCTTAGCTGGTTTGTATTAAGTTCTATTTAATTTGTGATTATCTTTGTTTCATCTTTTTAGTTATTTTTTTAAAAAAGTAAGAGGTCGATCAATTATAAAAGAAGTATTAGTATTTTTTAGTGGACCATCTTGGATTCCCTCGAAGTAACCATGATTTATTATCAGTTTTATATTGTATTTGCTTATAGGTTCATAACAAAGTGGTATTAAAGCTTAAGCATGGACCGTAGAATTATGAAACTTGAGCAATCTATAAAAAACCTTTTGTGATGGGTCAATGAATTAAAGTTTATGAACGAAATACAAAATTTTGTTCAATAAACTCATTAATAATTGTATTTCGTTCAATAAAATCATTAATAAGATTGACCAATTAATAGATCGATCTTTTGAGGAGAATAGAGAAGCCAAGTGCTCCATTCAAACCCTTATAATCATTGTTAAAAATTATCCCATTCAAGCCACTATAGTCCAATCATCTTTCCCTCAAGCCACCGCAGTCCAATCTTCTTCTCGCCTAATAAGCCACCATTGTCCAATATTATTTTGCTCAAGCCACCGCAACCCAATCTTCCTCAAGCCATTGCAATCCAATCTTCTAAAGTCACTACGATATGATAAGTATAAGGAATTCGTCTGAACTAAGTTTATCAACAACTCATATTAAGCTGTAGTTGTCTGTTGCTTGGAGTTATTTGTTTTACCAAAATAGAATCCTTGAGGACAATTAATGATTGTTTCAACTTTCAACGGGAGATGAATGTTACGGTATTATTTTGATCATGGATAAAAAGATAATTTCAAGATTGTTAGGGATTTATTTATTATTATTGGGTTTATCTCGATAATTTAAATAAATTACATTCGGTTATTGATAAGTTAAATCTTAGCTGATTTGTATTAGGGTTTATTTAATTTGCCGTTATCTTTGTTTTATCCTTTTAATTATTTTTTTATTATAAATATATGTTTTAAAATAAAAGAAAGGGGTAAATTAATTATCAAAGGAAATGACTATGTTGAAGTGGATTCCGAACGTAATCCATTTTTGTTCTTCGACTCAAAGTAGTAGATGGCCGGGCTCAAATGCTCGTGGTGTCAGTTGGAATGAACACTGCGTAGGGAGAAATGATAAGCTCAATACCCTGTAATTGAAATGAAAGAACTCTATTACTAGCTCGGATTGACAATTGCTAGTGTTTGCAAACCAGCTGTTTCAGGATCTTTACCTGAATTTTCTGGTAGTCCAAGTGAAAAAGCAATTATTTCCTGGACTATTCTGGAATTCGGTATGAACATGTAAATAGTAAATCCCGAGGGACTGGCTTAACGGTCAAGGAGGTTTACTCCCTTCTTTGAGTTCCTTCATTTAAAGCTTGAAACCACCTACCATAATAATATTGTGGTTTATCTAGTCTTTTGGGTTTGTAGGGTATTCAATAGACCCGAGAATTAGTTAAGATACAAGCAAGCTGCCCCAAAGCCTCGACACCCCAGTTACCCAAAAAAAAAAAAAAATGGAAATAGCAACATCATCCAGTTTGAAACTTTCAACTCTAAGAAAAAAAGAAGTGGGGTTTCATTTAGGAAAAAAATCATGTAACACAATTTATGTACAGAGCTACTGAGTTAATTCTAGCGATGTGTTCTCATTATTATGAGAATAATGGTGTCATTAAGACGACAAATGAAGATGAAAGGAGCAAAATGAAGATCACTGGGACAATATATTTGCACAGAAATAGCTATATCCACAGAAGGTTGATTCCTAAATTTCATAACTAGACAGATGAAGATAGAATGGCAAGGTCTTTCCATTCGACAAACTTTAAGTGTTTGAAACAGAAATGTCGTGTGGTTGTAGTCATTGAAGATGGCATAAATGATGCCCAGCATTAAAAGAAGCTACTATAGGACTTTCCACGAGCACTGAGGTAGCAAGTTTCAATAGCAACCTTCGCATGGCCAGTTGGCGGGTTGGTGGAGCTGATACCTGTTGCAGACCAACCGTTCTTTCTTAACTCTGGATGGTGAAATCGATCCCATATGTTTTAGATCACTCATCCAGTTATTCTGGTCTGTAATATTTGCTTGGAGCTTGGTGCCTCCTTTATTATATACGTGACATTTCCCAATTTATAATTGTTTTGAGTTGTTTGGCTATTGTTAGAGTGAAGCACACAAAAACGCTGTCGTTGTACCTTTAGTGCAACACTGTCGTTTTATTCTTGTCATCACAAAGACAAAATCCAGACCATTGAAGGACATTAACATCTGACGGCCAGGATCTCCTCTCCCCAAAACTGAATGAAAAAACAACTTCACCTTGCTGCTGCGTTTTAGTCTGCTCGCTGGAGTTTATTTTTTAGTTAGTGTATTATGTGTAAAAAAGGTTCTGCTCTATATCATTTCTTGCTTAGTTGTAATCACTTATAAGGGTTGCATTTCCCTTTGAGTCTTGAGGATCTGTTTTAGAGTTCTCATAGGAAAGATTCCAGGTTATTGTGAGAGAGAGATACGCTGTTTAAGAGTGAGTTTGGGGTGTAAAATCTGTTTGTATCAGGTTGTATTAATCTTTAGTATAGCGAGCTCCTAAGTTTTTTGAGCTTAACGCGGATGTAGTTTATCCTATATAGGATAAACGAACCACGGTAAAAATTTGTGTCTCTGTTCTTGATTTCTTTACGTTTTTCGTTTGTGTGTGTTGAGTGTGAAATTGGTGGATGTTTTTTGAGTGTTAGAAGTGCAGATTAACTCTACAGCTATAATAAGAAATTCCTGGCTCTTGAAATAAGATTGTTTATTGCGGCTCCCAAGTCATTACTGATTTATGGTGGCAACGGCATGAAAGCATTGACGCAGTCTGAAAAATAGTCAAGACTTAAAAAAGATATTCAGAAAGGGAATCCAATGAAAGCGATATTGCCTGAGGGAGACGGTTTCTAACTTATAACCATTAAATTTGTTTCCGAAAAAAGCCAAAGCCATTTGGTGTTGAATCTGGAATAAATTCTAAGGAATATCATAAATCTTAGCCATTAAGTATCGTAAAGTCACGTCTCAATATAAATATGGGTTTTATATTTCAATTGTTAGAAATTTTGGGTGTTTTTTTTTTTTTGTGTGTGTTTTTTATTATTAAAAATGATTAAAAATACGAAAATAAAAACACTCCTGATATGTGTGTTTAAAAACAATATATATAACTGTTAAATTATTTAAAATCTTGGAGGCAAATTTTATGGAGAATGGTCAAGGCATTTTCTATGGAAGCACCAATTTGGAAATAAAAAAGGTCTTTATTCAGGACTTTAATAAATTTTAAAATGAATCTTAATGGGTAAGATAAATGAGAGAGAAATAGATCAATGAGTCAATGACTATGATTCTATGAAGTTGTTTGTAATAGAAGTTTTCAAAATTACGTTGTTTAATCAAATTACTATCTTATCAAGCATTATCTGTTTTTAAATTTTGATGTCCTTGTTAACAGAATTGTACAACCACTAGCCTTATAGTCAAGGGTGTGCAAAAAAATCCGATATCCGATCCAAAAATCTGGATCACGGTTGCTAAAAAACCGGACATCCGGTTGCTAAAAAACCGGACATCTGAATCCAATCGGGTAGTTTATCCAAAAAAAAAAAAAATTATACAAACCCCTCTTCTACCATTAGTTTTTCTCTTTAAAAGCTAAAATTTGACTTATGCAATGATCATATAAACCTTAAAAAATAAGATTTTATAAAATTAAGAAAAAAAAACTTTAAGATTTCGATTCTTTTAAAATTAACAACAAAAATATAAATAAAACACATATGATATTTAAAAATTAAAAAAAAAAACCAAAAATGTAATTTTAATTTTTCTTTTGAATTTGGTAGGTTTTTAGTTTACTTTTTTTCTGAAATTTGTTATGATTTTGCTTCTTTAATTTTTTGTAGGAATTTTACTGTAAATTTTTTATATTTTGGTTTTCTTAAAAAAAATTTTGAAAATTTTGAGCATAATAATTGTCATTTATTGGTAGGGCTAATGACCTCAATCCCCTTAAGCATGATAAATTAACAAAAACCCCCTTAAGATTTCAGAAATAATAAAAATTTCCCTACCATTAAGTTTTAATTGTAAAAATAAATGGTAAGAGAACAATTTGGCAATATTTACGAACTCTTGACAGCTTAAATTTTAATGACTCACTAACAATTCTTTAACCCCCTAAGCCATGTTTGGTTTTGGATTAGGAATCAGGTGATCGACAACCATCGCACATGACATCTTTGTGACGATTATCGAAGGCCATAATTTGCCTAGTTGGACAGATCGGTAGCCTCAATTCATCATGCGCCAATTGTAACACCAACAGCGTGGTGGAAATTGGTCGTTGGCAATGACAATACCACCAACAACGGTGCTGGTAATGACAATACTACCAGTGTCAACGACAAGGGATAAATAATGAAATTTTTTTTTATCATTTTAATAAAATAATTTAAATTTAAATATATTGAATTACGGGTAAATGGGAAATTACAATTTAAAAAGGGGTAAATTTCCAAATTTGGAAGTAATGCTACTACACCCCTTTTTATGGAACCTCATTTCTATTTTTTATGCCTCTACTATATGAACTAAATGACAATTGCTAATAAAATTCTCATTCCTTACTCCATTCACCCCGACTTTATTGGTTAGAAATTTATCTTAACCCAAAGGAACTAACCGAATAAGGAGGTGGTTATGCAATTTCCATATCATTGGGATTGGATAAATTTGTAATGATTCCGGGTTAACAAATGGAATAAGCCCTAATTTCTAAAACAGAGTGACATTTTCAATTATGATAAACATCATGGAATTCACTAAAATTAGCAAAAGAATCAAAATAATAATAAGAAATAAAAGCGTAGAGATCAAATCTATATATTCTACTAGAGGTATGCAAAAGAACCGGTTGGAACCGGAATCGACGGGTACCCAAGGTTCTGGTTCCTACTTAGAACCAACCCTCAAAGCAGAGCTGGGCATTTGGGACCAGGCCCAAAAGCCCTCCCGCCCTCTCCTCGGGCCTAGGGACCTGGGGCCTTCGAGTCTGAGACCTAGGCCTAAGGAGGAGGGACCTGGGCCCTCCACTAGGCCCTCCTCCAAGGCCCGAGCCTGGGCCTGGTCCCAGGCCTCGGCCCAAACACTTTTTTCACCTTTTATCATTTTAGTCCTTGTAAAATTACATTAAACCCCCTAAACTAAGTATAAATTTAAGGACTAAAATGAAATTTTATAAAATTTATTAAAAAAAATTATTAACCGTTGGCCCCCAACGGTAATACACCAACGGTTACATTTATATAATATAAGTTTTTTTTCATTTCCCCCCCACAACTACACTATAAATAACCCTAAAACCTTTAATTTTTTTCACACCAATCAATCTCTCATTCTTTCATTCTCTCAATCTCTCTACTCCAAATCTCCAATCAATTTCTCATTCAATTTATATTTATAATTTATTTATATTATTCAAATTTTTTTATATTTTTCAATATCATCATAATTTCATATTATTATTTAATTTCTTTTCATTTTAATTATTTATTATTTTATCATAAATTTATAATGTCTTCCCCAAATGAGTTTTACGTTCCATCCACCGAAGAAATTGAAGCCTTCAATCTATTTTCACCATTTCCTCCAGAGGATGCAGCTATAATTCCACAACCACATTCGGTCGGGACGAGGTGTAGCCAAACACATGTGAGCTGCGAGTCAACGGGCAGAGACATAGCCCAACCCCCCCGACCGTCAAAGAGGGTCGTGTCCGATGTCTGGCGATACTTTACCAAATCAAAACGACCAAAGACAAATGGGGAGGGGGAAGAATCGTGTGGGATATGTAATTTATGTGGAACCATTATTGGCACTAAGAAGGGGACTTCGACGATGCGACGACAAGTAGAGAAGAAGCATCCCCAAATAAATGCATCTTCAAGCGGATCAGGTAGACAAATTCAAACTCAACTTAATTTTAATCCACAATCCTCAACTCTCTCAACATGGCAATACAATACACATGTTGCACGAGAGGAAATAGCAAGATATATAGTTGCTATGGACTCTCCCATTTGTTTATCTGAAAATCCTTTTTTTGTTAATATGGTTAAAACTGCATTTTGTCCAAAGATATACCCTGTTAGTAGAACTACAAGTAGAAGAGATATACTGAAACTTTATAACAAAATAAATAATAACCTTAAAAACGAATTTCAAAATTTTAGGAATATATCTATTGCACTTACATCAAACATATGGGCTTGTAGATCAAAAACCGATTTTTTAACTGTTACAGTACATTTCTTATATCATAATTGGGGTTTACAACAAAAATTGATAGGTTTTAAACCATTATATGAAAAACATAGTGCTGAAACTATTTATTTTATAATTCTTGAAGTTTTGCAAAAATATTTATTAACTGATAGAGTTATAGTGCTAACGCTTGATAATGCAACTGCTAACACTGCGGCAATATCTTTATTTCAAAAGAAATTGGATCCGCTTGGTGAAGGTAAATTTTATCACCAGAGATGTGCTTGTCACATCATCAATTTGATAGTTAAAGCAGATTTAGATGCTATACATTCAAAGATTGAGAGGGTGCAATAAAAGATGGTAGGAGTACGTCAAATATTGTAAGCAAGAGAACCCACCGGTTCGACCTTTGAAGTTATGTACAGACATGCCTATCCGTTGGAACTCTACCTACTTGATGTTGGAAAAAGTTTTGCAAACCGCGAAACAAATTACAGATTTCGTCAACCGGAAGAACTATCCAGAGGAAGTTGTCAACTATGATGATTGGGCGATTTGTGAACTTTTTTATTCATTTCTTAAAATTTTTTATGATACTACTAATACATTAAGTGGTATTTATTATCCAACTACTAATTTAGTGTTAGATATTTTAGTTCAAATTGCTAAAACTTTTGATCAATATAGACATGATAACATTTTTAGTGAAATTGTTTCAAGTATGGAAGAAAAATATAAGAGATATTGGTTAAATATTCCATTCTTATATGGATTAGGCCTTTTTTTAGATCCTAGGTTTAAATTATCCGTAGTTAACGGTGTAATTACTGAGTTAGGCCATTATTTAGGACATGATTATACGTCTTATTTGGTGACTTTAAACACAAATTTGGATAGACTTTTTTTCTTTATATGAGAAAGATACAATGGAAGTAGAAGTGGAAGTGGAAGTGGAACGTCTAGGAGAGGCGATCAGGACCTTGATGTAGCCCCCCCTCAAGGATCGAGCAAGTGGGCGTATGTGGGACGTGGCGGAAGCTCCAACTCTAGCTCCAGCTCGTACGTACATAGACCAAATGAGATGACTCGCTACCTACAGGTGGACTTAACCTTTATGACGATGAATGAGCAACTTGATATGGATATTCTTCAATGGTGGAACCAACAAGAAAGTCAATTCCCCATTAT
This sequence comes from Pistacia atlantica, assembly GCA_026229545.1. Lineage (NCBI taxonomy): Eukaryota > Viridiplantae > Streptophyta > Magnoliopsida > Sapindales > Anacardiaceae > Pistacia > Pistacia atlantica. The sequence goes on from CM047897.1 coordinate 26,419,678, forward strand.
ATCCCAAATGGCACGTGACATTTTATCTATGCCGGTTTCTACAATTGCATCCGAGTCAACATTTTCAACGAGTGGTCGGATTGTTGAAGACAGAAGATGTTCTTTAATCGATGAGATGATTGAAGTGATAACGTGTTTACGGGATTGGACTCATGCAGAAATAAGACTACAACAGCACCTTGAAGATCCCGAACTACTCGAACTCTTTAGGAATACAGATTTGAATAATGTAACTAGTGTTGACGATGAAATTGAAGATGAATAATTTAATAAAAAAAATTATTTAATTGTTTATTTGTGAAGCGTGAATGTGTGAAATGTGAATATTATATTTATGTTAAAAATTAAAATTAACTATTAATTTATTATTTTTTTAAATTAATTAAATTTTTAGAAACTTACTAATCAACCCCTAAAAAATACTAAAAACCCCCTATAAATTTTTGTTTTGCCCCCAAAATATAAAAAAATTGAGGGGGAAAATAAAATTTTCCAAACCCCTCCCACTGGGACTGCTCCAGGGATCCTCTCTGGGCCCATGGGACCGCTTAGGCCTGGTCCGGGTCCTCACTTTTTCTCATGGGCACAGGGACCAGCCCTGCATCCCATAGAGATCGGTCCCATTTGGGACCGGTCCCCAACGGCCCAGCTGGGCGCTGGGAAGGGACCTGGCCCCTCCCGCCTGGGTATACCTCACAGAGTAGGTTCTGGTTCTAGAAATCAAGAACCAATTAATTCTGATTTTGGTTCCACCCTTGTAGTAACCGGGTATGAGAATCAAAACCGAGATTCGGGTATCTGGATAAGAATCAAGACTGAATTGTAATTTTTGTAAACTATTAAGAATATATTTGTACTTTTTTTAGAGTTTATTTGCATTTTTAAAAAAGTAGAGAATAATTGAAATTAACCTAAACATTGTGAACCAAAACCTACGTTTTAGATTCCAATCCAAGAACCGAAACCAACTAATTTCGGTTCTGATTCGATTCCAAATCCAAGGAAACGGTTGGCTTCAACTCCGTTAAACTAGGGACCCGCCCACCCCTAAATTCCACGCGGCTAGTGCCTAGTGTCACCATGGAAGATTCCATCCATTTTGCTTATTTAAAGCCAAAAAAAATACCCCGATAAATATCAAATAAATGGCCACGGCATCGCCTCAACCAAACTTAGAGGAGTACTCCGCTTCATCAACCACCGTCAAATTCGATCAACCCATACCCTTACTCCGCGGGCCCATCCCCGCCGCCCCACGCGGCGATCCTTCTCACGGCCCCTACCTCCTCGCATTCAGGAGTCCCAAATCCTGGGCCGCCGCCTACCGGTCCTGCGAATCCAAAATTCTCTCGCAATGCGAAGAGGGCGCGAGGATCGGGTGCGCCATCAACGCCTCCAACAAGTGCAAGCCTCCGTGGTGGCGGAATCTGATAGGCGGTGCGAAACCCGCGGATTTGAAAGAGAGAGAAGAGTGTGAGGTCCGTGAAATGGAGGCTTGTTTGGTTGTTGCTAAGGAGAAGTGTGTGGGGCTTGCTAAGGAGAAGTTGTTGAAGCCGTTTGGGGAGGCGAGAATCGCAGGGAGAGTGAGTGCCAAGGAGGTTGAGAAGTTGGTTTGTTTGGCGTCGTTGCCGGAGAGGTGTACGTGGCGAGAGTTGATTGGGCTAGATCGGTTGGGTTCACGGTTTTTGGGTGATTTTGAATCTGGAGTGACGTGTTACCGGGCAAGTGAGTTACTCGGCTCTGATGCTAATTACGAACGCTTCTTAACGTAATGCTAAGGTATGATTAATTTAACTTGTTAATTTTTGGAGAATTTTTTTGTTAGATAATGATGATAGAGCTTATTGAATGAGATTTACATGCCTTTACAGTAGATAGATTCTTGAATTATGAAATCTTAACGACTAAGAATTGATTATGTAGAGGCTTTTAGTCCCGGGTGAAACTACAGTTCAAGTTTTTTTCAGTGCATCTGGTAGTGTTCTGCACGTTGATTTTATGTCAGTGTTTGTTTTTCTGTTTTGAGGTTAGCTTGAATGTGCTTGTCTCATAGTTTTTAAGTGGTTTTGGTTTTTTGCTGTTCTTGGTTTAATAGAGCTGGTTACAAATTAACAGTTTGTTTTTTAATGATAAGAGAATACTAACAAGGTGCTGGAGTAAAGCACATCGAATTATAGGAATTTGTTTTGCATGATCACGATTTATCTTCTTTATGAAGTGACATCTTACATAATCACTAGAATCACAATATTTAACACTACTATTCCTTCTAGATTTTTGTTTATTTATTTGTAATTGTTATTATCAGTATTCTTAATTTGATGGTTAATAATAGTTGCAGCTTATGGTAATCAGTATGCTTCTTTAATCTTTCAAACCCATCATGGTTACACATCCTTTTCCGTTGGTCATTCTATGAGTACCACCACCATTATCATGGTGATAACCCCCTTCACTCATGATGTCAATGTTGATTGTGATGGCCTTTCACTAATTTCTTTTAACTTCCATAATTGTTATAGTATTTTGTTTTACATGATCCCATATTATCATCTTTATGGAGTGACATCTTACATATATGCTAGAATCACAATGTACTTGCATTTAACACTTTTATTCTTTCTGGATTTTTTGTATTATTGTTATTGTTAATATTCCTAATTTGATAGTTAATAGTAGTTGCAGCTAATAGGAATCAGTATGCTTCTTTAATCTTTCAAACCCATCAAGGTTACACATCCTTTGCCATGGCCATTGTATGAGTACCACAACCATTATCATGGTGATAATTCCTGCTGTCTTCACCTCCAACAACTTGTCAATGTTGATTGTGATGGCCTTTGGCACCAATTTCTTTTAACTGCCATAAGTGTTACAGCCTGCACCCAACACAACAAATTTTGTTGCCAAGACAACACTTCTTCATCATCTTACCAGTGTCCTCTTCATTCATTCTTCAGCATTGCGACTGTACCAAAACTACAATGTGTAGAATTCTCTTCATATCCTTGTTTTGTGCCTTTGGAGAATTTTCTACCAATTGATCAAGGAACCACTTTGTTCTGAGTTCCTTTTTATATAGAGGATTGTGTTATAATATTGTCATTTTATTGACTTGGTATATCTTGTAAGATAATCTTTTGCAATCATGAATTAGAATTATACCTTTACCATGTGAATGACAACTCTAGTTTTTCTTCTCATGTGTCTTTTCTTGCTAAATAATTGCCATATTTAGCAAAACAATACCTTTAATGAGATTGACCATTTATTGAATTGGCAAATGTTTGGACTGTCTATTTATTGGCTGGAAAGTCTAATCATTTTTATTTCTAATATGATAGTTAATAATAGTTGGAGCGTATAGGAATCAGTGTGCTTCTTTTATCTTTCAAACCCATCAAGGTTACACATCCTTTGCCATGGTCATTCTATGAGTACCACCTCCATTATCAAGGCAATGGCCACTGTTGTCTTCATTTATCACAAATGTGCTACCTATCTCCAACTACTTGTCAATGTTTGGCCTCCAGCACTAATTTATTTTGACTGCCATAAATGCCACCACCTGCACCCAACACCAGAAATTATGGTCGAGACAGCACTTCTTATCCTAATGGTATCTTCTTCATTTCATCTTCAGTTTCAGCATGCCAAAACTATGACTTATTGGATTCTCTTCATATTATTGTCCTGAGTCTTTCCAGAAATTTCTACCAATTGATCAAAGAATCACTGTGTTATGAGTTAATTGTGTATTGATATTGTTGTTCTAATTGCTTGGTTAAGATAATCAAGTCTACCGATGTGTTTTTTTGGTTTGTCCCTGTCTTTTCTTGCCATAATTGGCATGACAATAACCTTTACTGGGATTGACCATAATTTGGAATTGGCAAATAGTCAAATCATTGGCTGGACAGGGCTCTACTTTGGGCTTGAATAGTATTTCAGTGGGCCTGAACCTAAATGCAAGTTCCATAGTGCTTTAGCAGTAGTTTGAATTTGAAAGTTGCCTGCATATGCATAATCTTTTGCTATACATTTTTTTACCTCACTATTATCATAGCAGAAGATATAGAACTGGAAACTAACTCTGTCACTCAGTAATTGCTGTGGCAATTTCATGCTCGCTTAGGTTCAACCATTTCAAGTTCACTTAATTCTTTATCCTGGTGAGAGTCATGGTTTTTTGCTCTTGATTTTACTGCTTGCTCTGAAAAGTCTTTATTGGGGTTGACAGTTGACTTCAATTTGTTGTGATTAGCATGGTAAAATCCAGCCTTAAGAGGAACTATCACCTTAGCATAAATTAGTTTTGGTTGTTATTATTTGTTTATTATCATCATCATCATCGACAATATTTGAGGGGTCATTAGGTTGTGTGTTACAGGGGCAAAACGGCCTTCGGATTCTCAAAGGGCTTCAGAATTTTTAAAATTTTTATAAATATTAGGATCTCCTCTGTTTGGAGGTTGAACTAACAATCTCCATTAGATTATGCTCTGGGCTAGTAAAATTGGGCTTAGGTTCAAGATGAATTCACTTGCTAATTGCATATAATTTTGGGCTGTAATGTAGCCCAATAGAACTATTTACTAAGGAGTTGGTTTTTTTACTTCAATTGACACTTGTTAGAATACATTTAATGTTATCTTATAGAATTTATAATTTATTATTGACTAAGAGTATTTTAGGTAAACAATCAATCAAAAATGTTAATCTATTTAGTATTGTGAATGGGCTGCACTTGAGCTTGCATGTAATTGGCTATATTAATAGTATCAATAACACTACGGATACCGACGCTTTACATCGAAATGTTAAACCGAATGACATGTCACGTGAGTCAAACAAGCCATATAGTACGTTAAGAAATATTTCGCGAATAAACGGTCGTCCATCAAATATGAACGATTATCCATTTTTATTGGACGATCATTCATTTGAAATTGACTCCGGTCTATATTATATAGACGAGAGTCAATTTATTATAAACGGGAGTCCACCTAGAAGGATAGCCGTCCATAATTTAAATTAAAAAAATTTGATAACAAAAATGATGGACGTCCGTCCAAATATTATGGACGGGCATCCCTACTTAATGGACGGGTGTCCCTACTAGATAGATGTCCGTCTATTGTTTAAATTAAAAACAAAAGTAATGGACGGGTGTCCCTCTTCCGTCCATTAAATAGGGAAACGTTAAGTGGCCAATCGTGGACTTTCCAATTTTTGCCTGAAGACCAGCTTTTCGACCATTGAATTCACAAGCACCTGTTTCACAAGTTAAGGTGTCAACTTGAGCTGGAGTCTAATGAGACTGTTCATTATTAGCGTTGATTTCTCGGATAGGACGATAGTGATTTTCTCCATCAGTTGTCTTATTCTTTTGGCCAAAGTCTATGGAACCTTCCATGGCAGGTTCCTTAGCAATGAAGGCTTGCTTAATCTCTTCACCATCTATTTTAACAACTTGCACACAGGATTTTGAGGGGTTCTGGTGTCCATTCTCATCAAAAGGCTACAAATGTGAAATTGGACTCTTCTCTACAACAGAATCTCCTTTTCTCAATATAAGTGTCTTAAGGAAGTTCATCAGTTGAATTGTATACATCAATGCAGTCAAGTGGTTCGTGGTCTATAATAAAAAATAAAGTAAAGAAACAAGTGTCATGGAAGGTTCCACAGACTTTAGCCAGAAGAATGAGATTATTTTTGTTTTTAATTTTTTTTTTTAATTTAAACAATGGACATGCGTCCATCTAATAGAGACGTCCATCCATAATATATGAATGGGCATCTATGATTTTTGTTATCAATTTTCTTTAATTTAAACTACGGACGGGCGTTCTTATAGGTGGACTCGTTCATATAATATGGACGGGAGTCCATTTCAAATGAATGGTTGTCCAATAGAAATTGACGGTCATACATGTTTGATGAACGTTCATTCGAGAAATATTTCTTAACGTGTTACGTGATTCGTTTGATTCAGGTGACACGTCATTTGGTTTAACATTTCGGTGCAAAGCGTCGATGTCTGTAGCATTATTGTAGTAGTATTCCTCCGCACGACATTTGAAAAATAATGCCAAATTTTTTTATTATATTATGTCCATCGCTTTCTAAAATTGAAATCTCAAGAACTATTTGCAAATATCTTAAAATTTGTGTACTTTTCGGTTACCTAATTCACAAACTTTATATATATAAACCCAACCTAGTAATAAACAAGATTTGCTCATTTTGTTGATTTTCTTGGTTTAAACCACCTGGGATTCATGGTCAGCATGTTAGATCCATATCTGGTATAAAAATTTCGCTGCCATCTAAAGTATTTGTCTGTGTTGTTTCTTATGTATTATATTAGCAAAATTAGATAGGAATTTGAGCTTTTGCTAGTAATTTTTTAATTTGTATTAAATTTGACCCAACGTCATTTGGTAAGAAAAAGGGTGAGATTGAGCTTATCATTTAATTACATCGCCACCATTGAAGTTTGGTGCAAGATAGTTTTATTTCTCCAATTCTAGGAAATTAAGTGGACATTTCTAGATAGAGGTTTTGTCAGTTGAATTTAATTGTGTAAGGGATAGAAAATATATTTTAAATAAACTATTGGTGTTTTTATTCCCATGAATGAGTATTTTTACATTCAAGAATTGTAGAAATATTGCATTGGTCAACCATTTGGTCGAAATTTTCATCCATTTATTCAAAACATTTAGTGTTTGGAAAAAAATGTGAGTTGTCTATTCAAAATATTTAAATACCAAAAACATCATTTAAGAATGGCAGTCAAAGTTGGATTTCGTGTCAAATGTTGAAGGCGAAGTGTAATAAACCCTAATTCCAACTTCTAGTATTATTTCGAATTTTATATCTTGGGTTGATTTCCAAGACTGAATTGCTTTTACATTAGACATCTCGACACATGTTTATGAATTACAATGTAATATTGTTGATGTTCCACGCTACAAAATACAAAGCAATATCCTAAAGCAATATTTCTTGAAGAACACGAGGTCCAAGTTGTCAAATGGATTTAAGGATGAGGATGGATTTGAAAATCCAAACCCTTATCACTGACACAACTTGAAAGACTTGCAAAATTGCTGACGCTTTAGATGGAACCTCAGCCCACGTTTTTGGAAAAAAATTCGGTGGACTGTAAACGTGGTCGCCATTGTTTCTCACGTCTGTGTATGTGTCAGCATTGTTTTGGTCTTCGTATTATTTTTGCCTTAGTCCATAAAACGCCCCGGCAATAATGGGTATTTTCAAGGGCTTATCCAATCGGAAACCAAAATGGTGTCATAGCGTAGAAAGTAATTCCAATAATTAATTCTTCAAAGAAGCTGCTTAGAAATTGCAGTGACAACTACTGAAATGAAACTTTGTGTTTTTTTTCCCCACATCATGCTTTTTTCCATTGTAGAACTTACATGGTTCTTTCCTTTCCTCTGACTTTCCAACACGAGAAAAACACATTAAAGTTAACAACGATAATGGCGGCAAGAAAATTGATTTTCAACTGCTTTTTCTGGGTTCCTCGAAATTTCCCTCTCTATAATTTAAAAGACGGATTTTTTAATGTCTTTTTTAGTCAAATATAATTAATTCTAGAAAACTGAATATTTTTCCACTCACAAATCACAATTAATGTAGTATGATATATCAATACTTTCATTTACTATCCTGTACTTATATATAATTAGCATTATATTGATATATTTTATTTATAGAAGTAAAGATATGTTTATGTAATTTTATAGATTGATGTCATTAATATTTTGTATTTATTATGATTTTGATATATTTATATATACATCTAAAAGATGTGATATTGAATTTATTTTTATTAGAAATTTTCCTTGTTAGGAAGGTAACAACGACCTTAATTCTGTCCTTACACGTAGATATTTTAAGTTAGTTTTGATATTGTTTAATTTGTTATTTTGAAATAAAAAATTTGGGTTCTCACAAATTCTATTGACTAGTTTTCAATACTATTTGAGATAATCAAAATCTTTTTGGACAAAGATTTGTGTGGCTGATGGTTTCGTGCATACCATGTGGCTTTAATTCACCTTTCCGATTTTTGTGTTTTAATACTTTGTCGGGTCAAACTGAAAGATATCAATTTGTATTAATCTAAGTATTAACATTTAAAATTTGAAATTCTCCAAAAAAAAAAATTCAAATTTTTAATGTTAGTATTTGGATTAGTACAAATTGGTTAGTGCACATAGTATTACTTCAAACTGAAATGAGCGAAAATAAATTTTTTTTATTTGTTTATTCTTTCTTACTCAATTTTTTTAATAATTATAGAGGGGGTTTTCTGTGATCTTCAAAAAAACGTTGAGTTTGATTAAAATAAACGACAGTGAGTAAAATATAATATACCCAACAAACAAAATAATATTCTACATAGATGCAATCACCAAGCTGACGCCAGAGAGAAATTTGAATTTTCTGTCTGGCAATTTTCAGGGGAAACTTCATTGAAAGTTTCCCCTACGTATCAACTAGGACAATTGTCCAACTTGTACAAATTGGATTTAAAAAAAAAAAAGGAAAAATTCAAATATTTGTACTTATACTCCATGGATTAAGTCTTAAACCTTTACTTATTTGGTTGCTTCTTCTAAGTCATATTTAAATCATAAATGCTTCATGTTGTTGTCAAGTTTCGGCTCCTCCCTTTCCCATTTTTCCTGTGACCTCAGTCCGGCCAGGCGGCACAGACACTAGTCTTCGATAAAGTGACCGACTATATGCAGACAAAACAGTAGTTTTGGCCGCCGACCAAACTGTTTCAACATTGTACCAATTAACTTAACAACCGTTGAACTTAATAATTTCAGTAATGGTGGTTAAGGAAACGATGCATTGTATGAATTTACAAGTAATGTGCGAATTTTGGGTACAGAAATTTTAAAAAATCTTTGCTTGGTGAACATGAGACTGAAAAGGATTATAGAAATTGTGACAACTCGAATGGGAAGATAACAGTCCCCAAATTGTTGGAAGCATAAATTAAACATTAGTAAAATCGGACAGTTTCATGCAACAATTATAACAGTTGGACAACCGTGTTTCTTGGGTTTTAATCCCCCTAAATAAATCAGACGGCTGGCAACTTCAATTGTGTTAATTGGATGTTGAAGTTTCTTTTCTTTATACACGTTTTTTAAACGTTTAGCCTAGTGTATATATAGACAAGTAGGGTGGGAACCATAGAAAAGTTTTACAAAACAGAAAGCAGCATTTGGCTCCGTGTGCTTCCAATTGCTGATAGTCTCCAGTTTCTTTATCCTAAAGAAATAATGTCTGACAGTAAAATCCCGCACTATGATTGTGGCACATTACTATTTAACGTTACCACCACCACGCTCAGCAAAGCGCAGAAGCGATGGCGTCTTGCTTACTGGACTATCTATTCTTTCCGGGCTATGCTTTCTCTAATACCCAAAATTCAAAATGATTTTGAGATATTGCAGAATCCTCGTTACATTGCTCTTGATATGCAGCCCAGCAGTTCCCACGACGAGGTTAAGGAAGTTGTGTCCTACTCCATTGACCCCCATGTTGATGGCAAGAAGCTGACAGAGATGGTGAAGAATAAAGATTTGCTTTCTCTTCGCCTTCTTGGAGGAGTTGAAGGTGTGGCCACGGCTCTTGGGACAAATCCCGAAAAGGGAATCAACGGTGACAATGAAGATATTAGTAAGAGGTTTCAACTTTTTGGCAGTAATACTTATCGTAAGCCACCTCCAAAAGGCTTTATATATTTTGTTATGGATGCTTTTAAAGATACCACCATTCTTATCCTTCTGGTGTGTGCTGCTCTGGCTCTTGGTTTCGGCATTAAAGAGCACGGGGTGGAAGAAGGTTGGTATGAAGGTGGAAGTATATTTGTAGCTGTGTTTCTGGTTGTTGTTGTATCAGCTCTCAGCAACTACAGACAAGAAACTCAATTTGATAAGCTATCAAAAATAAGTAAAAATATCAAAGTTGAAGTTGTTAGAGACGCTCGCCGTCAACAAATCTCCATATTTGAGCTTGTGGTTGGAGATGTTGTGTTCCTGAAGATTGGTGATCAGATTCCTGCAGATGGCTTGTTCTTGGATGGATATTCTTTGCAAGTAGACGAGTCGAGTATGACAGGGGAGAGTGATCATGTTGAAGTTGATTCCGAACATAATCCTTTCTTGTTCTCCGGATCAAAAGTAGCAGATGGATGTGCTCAAATGCTGGTCGTGTCTGTCGGGATGAACACGCAATGGGGTGAAATGATGAGCTCAATATCCGGTGATTCAAATGAAAGAACGCCATTACAAGCTCGGCTTGACAAGCTAACCTCCTCAATTGGAAAGGTAGGCCTCACAGTCGCTTTCCTAGTTCTTGTAGTTCTATTAGCTCGCTATTTCACTGGGAATACAAAAGATGATAATGGGAATAAAGAGTATATTCGAGGTACAACAGATTTAGATGATGTTTTCAATTCAGTTGTACGTATTGTTGCGGTTGCAGTCACCATTGTTGTTGTGGCAATCCCAGAAGGCCTACCGTTGGCTGTAACTCTCACACTTGCTTATTCAATGAAGAGAATGATGGCGGATCAGGCAATGGTAAGAAAACTTTCGGCTTGCGAAACAATGGGCTCAGCCACTGTTATTTGTACTGACAAAACAGGCACACTGACATTAAATCAGATGAAAGTTACAAAATTTTGGCTTGGCCAAGAACCCATTGAAGAAGAATCTTATAATGTAGTTGCTTCAAATGTTCGCGAACTATTTTACCAAGCAGTTGGTTTGAACACAACCGGTAGTGTTTCCAAACCTGTTTCAGGATCCGTACCTGAATTTTCTGGTAGTCCAACCGAGAAAGCGATTCTTTCATGGGCTGTTCAGGAATTGGGTATGGACATGGAAAAGGTGAAGCAAAGATACACCATTCTCCAGTTTGAAACCTTCAACTCTACGAAGAAACGAAGCGGGGTTTCAATTAAGAAAAAAGCTGATAACACAATTCATGTACACTGGAAAGGAGCTGCTGAGATGATCCTAGCTATGTGTTCACATTATTATGAGAGCAATGGGATCATAAAGACTATGGATGAAGATGAGAGGAGCAAAATGGAAAATATAATCCATGGAATGGCAGCAAGTAGCCTGAGATGCATTGCCTTTGCTCACAAACAAATTTCAGAAGAAGAATTGGAGTACAATGAAGACGGGAAGATCCATCAAAAGCTGAAAGAAGATGGCTTGACCTTCCTGGGAATCATTGGTCTCAAGGATCCATGTCGAGAAGGGGTCAAGAAAGCCGTGAATATTTGCAAATCAGCCGGAGTTGACATCAAAATGATCACTGGGGATAATGTCTTCACAGCAAAAGCTATAGCCACAGAATGCGGAATTCTAAATTTGAATCACCAAGTGGAAAGTGGAGAGGTGGTAGAAGGCATAGAATTTCGAAACTACACAAATGAAGAGAGAATGGAGAAGGTCGAAAAGATACGAGTAATGGCAAGGTCTTCTCCGTTTGACAAACTTTTAATGGTACAATGCTTGAAACAGAATGGTCATGTGGTTGCAGTCACTGGAGATGGCACGAACGACGCCCCTGCACTAAAAGAAGCTGATATAGGACTTTCCATGGGCATTCAAGGCACTGAGGTGGCGAAAGAAAGCTCAGATATCGTCATATTAGACGATGACTTCATTTCTGTGGCCACCGTTCTAAGGTGGGGACGATGTGTTTATAACAACATCCAAAAATTCATCCAATTCCAACTGACTGTCAATGTTGCAGCGCTAGTGATTAATTTCATTGCAGCTGTTTCTGCTGGTGAAGTTCCTCTAACTGCAGTACAATTGCTGTGGGTGAACCTCATCATGGACACACTAGGCGCTCTGGCGCTGGCTACCGACAGGCCAACTGATGAACTAATGAAGAAGTCCCCCGTGGGTCGTACTGAGCCCCTTATAACAAACATTATGTGGAGGAATCTTCTATTTCAATCCCTATACCAGATAGCAATCCTATTGACCTTACAGTTTAAGGGCGAGTCCATCTTCAATGTGATTGCTGAAGTAAATGATACACTAATTTTCAACACCTTTGTTCTTTGCCAAGTTTTCAATGAGTTCAATGCAAGGAAGTTGGAGAAACAGAATGTATTTGAAGGCATTCACAAGAACCGATTGTTCCTTGGAATCGTGGGAATAACTATAGTTCTTCAGGTTGTGATGGTTGAGTTCCTGAAGAAGTTTGCTGATACCGAGAGGTTGACTTGGGAGCAATGGTTAATTTGTATTGCAATAGCAGCCGTCACATGGCCAATTGGCTGGGTTGTGAAGTTGATACCAGTTACAGAGAAACCATTCTTCAGTTATCTCAACAAGTCAAAACTGGTTTTCATATGGTTAAAGAAGACTATCTACCACAAAAAGAAGGCATCTTCCTCCATGCTTGGAATGGCATGAAAGATATGGCAATATTTTATTCGACCACAATTCTGTGCCCTGCATTACTTAACGGTACACTCTATTCTAATTGAATTTGATGTAGGCTTCCATGAGAAGATTTTTTTTTTTTTATCAAATATATTCAGACCAGTTTGTGCGCACCTCAATTAATCTCTCAAAACCCTGGAACTACCAACCAGATAAGAGCTCCAGTGGCCATCTCTATTAGCAGTCATGAGGACTCTAACTCAGAAGACCATGTTAGATCCTTCTCTTATTTTTTTATCATCAAAGAGACCCGAATTTTGGAGACCTAAAAACTATCAGTTGAATAAGAACTTCAGTTACCATCCCTATTAGTATTCGTGTAGACTCGAACTCGAGAGACCATGTTAGATCCTCATCTTGCTCTTTTACCGTTAAGTCACCCAATGGTTGTTCGTGAAAAGAATTTCATTCTCAAAGAAAACAAAATGGGCTCCATCCAGAATGGATGAATTAATGCCCAAGTATGCCCTTTTGTTTCAGGACATTGCCATTTCTTTGAGAATGAAATTCTTCTCATGTAAGCCTACATCAAATTTATCAGAATAGAGTGTATCGTTAAGTAATGCAGGGCATAGAATTGTGGTTGAATAACATATATTTGTGTTGAGATTGTTAACTTTACTGGTGTTTTATCCAGGAGGTCAAACAAACTTGGGCGTTTGGGCTTGAAGAAAGCATATTGAATAATTAGAGGCATAGTAGAGTGAACTATTCTTTCCCAAGTCCCATTGTGGATTGGATATTATCTTCTAAAATTGTATACTGTTGTTAACCGTTTGGAATTAGCGTTGTTGTATGTAAATTCTCTTTATATAAAAGAAGTGCTACGTTGTTTGACTGCTGTGGATTTGGTGGTCTGTCCCATGGTTAGGTTACATTCACCTCACCATGGATACTTCCTAGTAAATTTTGGATTGCCTTAATTGAATTTTGTTGTTTGATATGTTTTCTCAATGTTATATAGAAAAGTTTCTCAAAGCTTTTGTAGCCTATACAAACCTCTCGTCATTTCTGCAATAAATAATACAGTTACAAATTAATGTGTTTAAATATAGTCGAATGATTTAGAACTAAAAATAATTAGAACAAATTAAAAAGGATGATGTGACAAATATATAAAATTATCACATCGGTTTATAAATTAATTGAATATAAAATAATAAGTTATATCAAATAATATTTTTATGTGTAGCATTATTGAAAATATAATACCAATTTAATTATAAGAAAGTGTGTTATATTGTATTAGTCTTCCATAATCCGGGATAAAATGTAATCCGAAGTTACTCATATCATTGGCAAATATAAAATGGGAAGTTGATTTTTAGTTCCGCTATTTTTTTCTTTAACCCACAATTATGGATTAATTTGTTTAAGGAACTAAAATCTTAAAACTCTTACAATCAATTAATCACTTATAAATCTAGTTTAACGGAAAAAAAAAATCTTGCTTCATTCCCATTGAAAACAAAGCATTCGATATCGCAAATTTCCCAAACATCAAAACTCTTACAATCAATTAAATAAACAATTCTAAATCTTATCTTGACAAAAAAAAAAAAAAAAAAATTTGGTTTCATTCTCATTAAAACAAAACACCTAGGATCTCAAATTCTCATTAAAGAAATTTGTGATATCTAGTTTGATTGATTTTGTCTTATACTTTATTATTTTATATTAATTTTGATAACTGTAATTATAAAGCTTTGAAGTAAAAGTAGTGAAAAATAAGAAGAATTTATTTTTTAGAGTGGAGCCACTTATACCCACTAATAGACTAAAAAGGCCTCATTTTTTTAAATACTTCATTTCAAAGTTTTAAATTTAATTTTTTTTTTCTTGAAATAACTACTTTTTAACCCTATTTTAAGAGTTAAATTAAAAAATAACCCATCTCTATTTGTAATTTTTTTTTTTTTTTTTGGTATCTGAGGATGTCCGGACCAGTTTGCGTGCATTTCTATTTGTCTTTGTAAGTAAGACCTTAAATGCAAAATTTGGACAATTTTACCCTTCTTTAATTCTCTTCTTTCTTCTCCTTAATGTTTTTAGATTTATGTTTTTTTTGTATTGTTTGTTTATGTTTAGGAGTGTAGATTATGTTCACATGTGTTTAATATAAGTGAAATAATGCATATTTAGAAAAAAAAAAAAAAAAAAAAAAAAAAAAAAAAAAAAACCTAATCAAAAGAAATTTCCAAAAAAATTGTAGATTCTAGAGTCGCAAAAGTCTAGTCTTGCATGAGTCTTATCTCGCACGAGTTACGTCTTGCACGAGTAAGATATAATGATATTAATCTTGTTCAAGTGGGGTCTTTTTGACATTTTATAGAGGTTATAATGATATTTTATATAATAGATTATAAGTAATATATCAATTTGACCCATATAAAATATCAAAAAAATCTACTCAAGGGAGGCTAATATCATTATATCAAACTCGTGCATTGCAGAGTCTAATTGCTCGAAGTTATTCATCAGTTTTCCGAAAATGCCATTTTTTAACCAAGTTTTAGTTTACAATTAACACTATATAAGGTTTTGCTTTTTATATACACTAAATATATTCTCATCATTTATTATATCTATTAACACTATATTCTTTAGAAAAAAATTAACCAAAAAATTGCAATATCTACATTTCAATCTTAAATAAATAATTTTTTTTTTTTTTTGCCATTTTCATGGAAGCAATGGTATTAATGTAATTAAGTGTAGAAGACAAGGGTGGATATGTCCAAAAATCTTATGAGAGGTCTTCCTTGCAAATTCATCTAAAAGTTGGTTATTTTTTTTAAAAAAAAGGTTAACTAAGTTGGTTATTTTTTAATTTGACTTTTTAAAAGAAGGTTAACTAAGTAAAATTTTCTTTTCTTTTTCTTATGGCATCCCATAAATTCCATAAATGCCCTTAATTCCATTTTTTTTATATTAAAAAGAGTTAACATTTTATTCCCTTGACTTATGCTATATACCCATAGGTTTATTCTAAAAATAAAATTTTAGATAATTAAATTGAAAGTTAAAAAAAAATATTAAAGCTAAAAAAATTCTTATAAATAATCTCAAAAACATAAAACTATTAAACAACAAAAAAAATAGATTTAAAATAACTACCAAATTTTTAGGGAAAAAAAACAATAAATTATATGTGAAGTAATTAAAAAATTTAAAATTTTTATATTGCTTGTAACCTAAATCTTCTTCCTCCATTAAACTTTCTTTTTGTTCTAAGAATGATTTGAATAGCGTAAAAAATAAATAAATAAAGTTTATGAGATAATAGTAGGGTTATCAAAAGTATTTTGTAAAGAATATAAAATTAAAGTTAATTTTAATAATGTAATATATAAATTATTAAAAAGTAGGGTTTCTTTTAGTCCATTAATAAAATGCCAATAAGTCCATTCTTTTTATTATTATTATTATTATAATTATATTTCCATTTAAACTTGAAGATAAGAGTAAAGACAAAATAATAGGGACTAAAAAAACTTCCCAATAATGGAGAAAATCCGAAAGTGGCATGAAACATTTAGCCCAGCCCATTGAGCAAACAGTGAAGTTCATGGTTGATGAAGACGTGCATGAAAAATTTCAGAGGGAATGGAATCAACTTCAGTTGAGTTATTTTTGTAATATAATACAAATTTGGTAAGTTAGATGCTGAGAGTATCAGAAAAGATAAGTGGGTTCTCTTTCTCTACCCAAATTGAGCTTCCCAACAAGGAGGAAAAGGTGTCGATTTCTGTCATCAAATTCCATCTCATTTTACAGGAAATTTAGTATTTTTACAAAGATAAATTTGTACGCCTTCCAATCAGACACTCACAGATTTTGTTCCTCAATCATAAAAATAAAGCACCTGATACTCTAAGAATATTGATCTAGTTGACAAATTAAAGTTTTATTTAAACAATAACAATCTATATTAGTTCATTTTGTGTTGGAATTTTTAGGACACTGATTAATTAGCATGAGACGTCCAGAAGCATAAAATATCATCGAGATAGGTAGAACAGTTTCAATTGGTGGCTAACGGAGAGAGATTCCTGAATTTAAAATTATGAATTGAATTAGAGATCTACCAATTGGTGTTAAACTCATGCCCCATATATGCATACTAAATGAGCTACCCTTTGTTTCAAATTAATCTTTGGATATGTCTATTAATTACTTCGGTTCAAGATTCAAGAAGATGAATTAAATGTCAAAGCTGGGTTTGAAGTATATATATATATACAGCTCGAATAATTTAAGTTGATATTGAAGTTTAACATCAAGTATTTGAAAGGACTTT
This sequence comes from Pistacia atlantica, assembly GCA_026229545.1. NCBI lineage: Eukaryota > Viridiplantae > Streptophyta > Magnoliopsida > Sapindales > Anacardiaceae > Pistacia > Pistacia atlantica. The sequence continues at coordinate 26,436,508 of CM047897.1, forward strand.
TTCATATTTCTTTTAATTAAACATTGCCAAAGAATTTCTCAAATAGTTTAGTCTTTTAACCTCTTTATGTAATATGATTTATATACAGAAGCCAGCTTGGAAAATTTTTCCGAGAAATGCAGGCATTTGGAGTACTTTCAAGAAAACCATTTTTTTTTTTTTTTTTTCCATTTATGTATCCATAATTAATATAATTATAACATATTTTCAAAGTTATACGGTTAAAGCTCTCAAATAATTGAATTACTCTAAAGTAATTCGTCTCAAAAACGAATCAACAATGTATTTCACTAAAAAAGTGAAAGTATTTTGGAATTATTCTAAAGTTATGTATATATATGCAAAGATTTATACTAACCAGAGATACGTGATTGACTGTGTTAGAATCACGTAAGATATGTGTGTGTGATCCTAGGATAAAACAATAAAAAGATGAATATGCTAGAATAATTAATATAGAACCACAAAGAACAAGAAAATATTTTTTAAAGTGATTCAACGGCTCGTAATGCAAGGCATATATACACTATTATATTATTGAATATATCAAAACAATAGTTCAATTTTCAAAGAGTTAGCAGTTTTGCTTTATGCGGCTTGTTTTTTTATCCGTAGAAGCATATTACAATTAGGTTTATATAGTATTAGTTACATGGTTGAGTTGAGGATAAACTCAAATTCGTTTAAACGGTAAATTACATGATCATCGGCCTTGATTTTGAAATCCATATTATGAGATATTTATACACCAACTAGGGATGTATCCGCTCCAAATTTCCTGCACAACAATATATATGTGTGTGCGTCTCAACCATAAAATTTCTTTATTAAATCCGTTTCATTTCAAAGAGAGGAAACCTAATAAAAAATAATCAGAAAAAGGAATGAAATTAAAGCAAACATCCAAGACATGTTCCTCTCAACTCAAATATTTAGAATCTTATAGCTCTCCATTATTCTTAACATCCTCAAAATTTAAAACAAAAAAGTCATATTTAAATTTATGAAATATTTCCCCAATTATTTTTCTCATTTTATTTATTTATTTATTTTTTTTGCAACAATTCGGCGCTTTTATATTAACAAAGAATTATGAATAAACAAAATTATCCTGAGACTTAATTACAAATAAATCAATATATTAATTATTAAAAGCTAGCTAATTAAAACCGATATGTCAGATAAAAATACAAATAAACTAAAGATTTATATATGGTTAATTAGCTAATTAATTTTAGTAAACTATACAAAATTAAATAATTAATTATGTGTAAAGGCTCTATGCATGAGGGGATAAGATGGGATCTTAAAAGCACCAACCATGTTTAGACTGGGGAAATTCTGTCACTAAAAACCCTGGCAGTAATATCTTCCCACTGTTAAGATTAAGATTCCCCAGCATAATTCGACATCAAAAAGTCAATTTGTATATATATAAATAGATTTATACGCCAGTTGTTACCGTATATTTATATATATAATTTGTGTATCCAAGGCTCAAGAACCTAATTCAAGACGTAATAAAATAAGTGAACCAACTAGAAGAGAGTAGGAAATCCAATAATTAATAAAGAAATTCACCCAAAAAAACCAAAAAAAATTCAATATCAAATAAACATAACCATAGAGATTCCATCATGATCAAGAAAGAAATAAATCTTTGCTACCCAGATGAGTAAAAATCTAGACAAAAGAAAGAAAGATAACTTACTCGAAAGGATACGATAATGGAATTTGGTTTCTACAGTGATAAAAAAACAAATAGATGACCAAAAAAGATTGATGAATAAAAAGAGAATTAAGGTTTTTCGTGATCCCAGCAACAGGTGAAGCTACCACATGATCCGATCTATCCTTGACGGAGAAGGAAGTTTAGATCATGCTGGCAGCTTCAACTGCTAGTGGTGCACGATCGATAATGTCTCCAAAGAGAAAGAGATAGAGAGAAAAAGAGAGAGAGAGAGAGAGAGATTAATCATTTAATTGTTCTCTGGGGATGCTATAGAGAAGAGAAGAGAAGAGAGAGATATATATAGAGATTAATTGTTCTCTGGGGATGCTATAGAGAAGAGAAGAGAAGAGAGATATATATAGAGATTAATTTGTGTTGTTCGTTGGTGATATGAGAAAAAAGTTTAAAGAGTGTAATGGCTAAAAAGAATAGGGCTGGCGTAGGCTTACATCAGTACGGATCAATCAGAATTCAGGAAGACATTATACCGTCCAAGTACTATCATGTTATCCAAGGACAGGAGGAATAAGGCTATCACCGCTTGACAGGTAAAGGCCCAAGTGAGCAAGGCCACTCACTTGCCAAGGACCTACGCGATTTAAGGATATCTTTCATACAACCGACCAATGAAGGGCAGGATAGGAACTACATGGCATCTGCTCGTTGACAAACCTATAATCATTACCTAAAACCTCTTAATATAAATAGAGAGTTTCCCTATATTTTTTGGGAACCTAATTCTGAAAACAAAAACACTATCTCTCCCTGACTGTATTTTTGTTCTCTTATATCGTTGCATGCAACCTGATTGTACTCATTTATAAATGAAAAGACAATGGACGTAAGATTCGCTTTGAGCATCTGAACCACTTTAAAAATCGTCTCTTACAATTGATTCATTTTCCAGCTCATCTATAAATTTTAAGTCTACTTAACACTTTGTATGTGCGAATAATCGGTACCAAAATCAAGTATCACAAGAGAGAATAATTAATTAATTAATTAATTAAGATTATGAAGTAAACAAACACAAACAGATGGCAGTGGTCCAAAGCCAAAGACAAATTGAATATTATATTGCCCACGCCACACCATGCAGCCAAAAAACTAGTGAGAAGTTACAAATTTTACATTGATCACCCCTTTATCCAACTTTATGTGGGTCTCTTATTTATCAAATAATTTGTTGAAACAAAGAAAAAAACAAAAACAAAAAAGCTTTAGGTTCTTCTCAATCTCTCTCTCTTTTTCTTTACATCTCTTTCTTTGCTCACAAATTATAAACCCAGAAAAGAGAATTCTGGGGACCATATCTGGGTTATTTTTTTTCTAATAAGATAAAGTGGAAATGACTGTTCGTTCTTCATTATTTTTCATTCCTATATGAGCCATTTGTCAGAAGCCCTGTGCTTTTGCATCTTTTTGGTGTCAGTTACTTATCGAAAGTTGAATTATATAAAGACAATACAAATATACAATGGATTAAGTAAAACATTAGAGAGTCCAGATATTTATATATTTATATATTCTGATAAAGTTTACTGTGATCTTGACATTATGTTTCTTTCAACTTGTTTTGTTCCCTTTGGTAGGTTTGAGGAATATATAAATATGGAACCAATGGATGCATGAAAAGTATCAAAAGGTGGGAAACATTAATTATATTCTTATGAAAGATCAAAGTTCCTAACACTTCGGCTGCCATCCAGAAATCTTGATTCATTACCCACCTTAATTCTCATCATAAAATATAATAGAATATTCCTACTTAATCTTTCCAATTAATTTTTATAAATTCCCATTAGTTCATTTGTTAGATTGCCATTGACTCTCTAAATAGTTAAAGATTCCACTGGCTGCTGAAGAGGACTTTTCATGGGCTCCATCTGATTTAATGTTTCCTTTGCTTTTTTTCTTCTGTTCTATCATCTATGATTATCAGTTATATAATAATTATATTTAAATTCTTGATTTAATCTTCAATCAAGTTTAATAAATTATCTCTAATTCTTTTTATGTCTGCTGTCTTTAAAAACTTAACAGTGTTATAAAATTGTTCTCAACCTCAGGTGATTTAAAATGATCATTTCTGTATTATTATTTAATTAAAAACTAACAAGGATATTGGTTTCCATAAAAATGTATTAATTCTTCTGTTGCCATTCTCTTTGTTTATTTTCTCACTGGGTTTCCTGTTCTATATAACTTAATTTTTCAGGATCAGAGAGTACAAGAAACCAGAAAATATTGTATTAATTTTACAGTAACTGAACATTAAATCAGCTGATCGAATAGACAAAAACTTCTCAACCCATCGACATATATATATATTTAAATTTAAATGAAAACCCTAACACTGAAGTCTCAAAGCAATTTGAAATAAACAATCTCGAACTGTAGTTATATATACATACATATTTCACAACTATGTATCTTTTTATATATGGGTTCTCCAAATGCATGGAACTGGTATATATCCCTTTTAGAAAACGTCTCAAATTCCTGCAACGTATAAAGGAAGCGTAACCGATGACCAAAATTGACATCATATTTATAAAAAGATTACCATAATGATGCATGATGCTGATACATGCATGATAAAAGAGACAAAATGATGATAAATAGATTAACTGGGGGTGTTTTCTTAATCTGGCCCCTTGTGAATTGGTTTTATCAGTTGTGTTGTGTGTAAACGCTGAGGGATTAGAGGAGTTAGTGGCCGACAGGTCAAATTTGATGTCAATTTCTGGCTCTAACTCAAGAACTACAAGCCAACCCCTTTCTTATTCCTTCAAGAATGGAAAATAAATCACATTCCAAACATTAAACAAACTAAATTTAACCAATTAATCTCTCACAACTCACTGATTATATACCATTTTAATCCCTGCGTGGTGATGTTTAATCTTTACACGTTTCAATTTAAAAGAATGAAACGGACAAGTATCTTGATTACACGCAAGCATTTACCCGTATGTAATCTTACATCTAATAATAGCAGTCAAAAGTCCTTTTCGCAGTCAAGGTTAAATAATAAGAGAGACGCCATTGTTGTTGCAGCTTGGAGAAATAATATTAGCATCACTACTCATGAGAAAAACTGAGAAAGGCAGCTTACTTGAGAATTTCAATTATTAAATGACCATTTCCTTAATTAATGAAGTAATTACAATCGACAGAAAAAATATTAATGAGAAACCCCCAAGATTCCATCAAGATTTCAATGCATATCACATCTGCTTAAAAATCAAACAAAACAGATATTATATACATTACATATGATAACTAGTAACTGATACTTTCCCTGCACTGCGACACATGATGCAAAGGTAAACTCGATCAGCAACCAAAAAAACAGAAAAATAAATAATCAATAAAATAAAAAGCAATAAGGCAAAAGAAAAAGCTAGAACGCATGCGGGACATTACGAGAACGAGCAAGGAATATACTTACGGTGATGATGGCTTATCCTCTTTTTTGCTTTAGGGGTTCAGATTTGAAGGATAAATGAAACTAAATGGGTCCCCAAATAGGAAGGAGTGAGGCTGTCAGAGCATGACCTAGCTAGGGTTAGTTCAATCTCTTCTAGCCAAAGCTAGATCATGCTGGCAGCTTCACTTGTTCCCTTGTAGACTTTCTCATCATAACTTTACGGAAGTAGGAACTCGCCAACTCCATGTTCAAATAATTCTAGTGATTCAGGAAAAGAAAATGACAGTGCTTCAAGGGTTTCTATCTCATCACGACTTGGATAACTTATCCAAAAGTGTCTACTCAAGAGATCGAAGAACATGCATGCATTCTCAGTATTTATGGTTAAAAAATATTTTGTCAATCTCTGAAAGAAGAAAATACCAGAAAAAGTCCGCAAAAAAGATGGTGAAACAGAAAAAAAAATGCTACAACTGGATTAAGGTTTGGGAGCTGATAATGCATGAAAGGAAGGAGGAAGAAAGGGAAAAGAAAAAATTTGAATAATAAATATAAGTAGGAAAAGAAAGAAGAAGAACCCTAAAACCCTGAGACGAAGATGGATGAGAAAAAAGCAGCAAAAACTGAACTTAGAAAAGAAAGAAACAAAGACGTCAAAGAACCCTGAAACCTGAGATGAAGAAGGGAATAGAGAAGATAACAAGTTAAAGCAATATTTATAATGGGGTTTGAGATCAATTGAGAGAGGAGTTAAAGAGGATCACAAAGATGAAACAGCCAATTAAAAAGAAGGAAGGTATATCATCACCATGTGGACAGCTAAGAAAGAGAGAATAGGCCTGTTATTAGGGTCACAGCTGGTGGAAATATAGGACGGCATGAAGGGAGCTGGGTGGGGGCGGCTCTGAGGGACTGAGCTCTCTGCTGCACAACTACTGTTGTTAAGTCTAGACTTTTCTACTACAGGAAGATAGGGGGAGTAGCTTAGTTTACCACTGACCACTGTTCCTGTTTCTCCTCTGCAATTATTGTGTTCTAAAATATATTTATATTTAAAATTTCAATGCCGTTTTTTTCTCTTTAGTGTAACTTTGTTCAATTTTCAGTAGTCAATTCATTTGGTTGGTGATTTTAATGCTACTTCCCATTCCGTCCATCGAGAAAGACTAACCAAGCAAGCAAAGTATCTCTATGTATCTTTTGAAGTCACAGGCAAAATCATGATGGTCAGGTTTTGAGTAAGTAAAAGCAATTAAGTTAATAGATAACAATAACAATTTTTCTTTACATCAAATAGAGGCTGCTGTTACAGCTGTTACATTACAGTATTACACTAAAGCTCGCTCGTGAGAGAGAGAAAGATAACTGATCAAAAATTGATAAAGAAAGAGAGTATCAGAGTATTCAGGTTGAGAGTGGAGACAAGTGTTAAAAAGATAGAGCTTTTGCTACGTGTTAAAATTGCACTGGTTGTTTCAGCTTTCTTTCCATTGACCTTGGCATGCTCCAGACTCCAGTCGATTCCTTTTTTTTTTTTTCTTTTATTTAAACACCTAACCTGATCCTATTTTCACACTCTTTCTGCATTCAACACTTCAAATTTTATAATAAATTCTTTCTGATTGATTCACTTTCATATCCCAACTTACAGAAAAACCAAAAGCATAAACTAAGATTTGATCTAATGATAACATAGAAAAGAAAATTTACTACTGCAAAATAAAATATTGGGGTGGATTTGGAGCCACCCTTATTGGAGGCAGAATCAGAAACCCAGTTGATTTTAGGTCGTCTAAAAAGGCTAGGGCTATGTTACAGTGCATGCCTGCGAATTTCTCTGAGCAAATATAAGCAATGCAGGATTGATGACAAGTTCAAAATTTAGAGCATGGGCTAATGAATATATGTTCAGATAGTGCAGCCTATTTATATCAACCATGTCTCTCTTTCTCGTTTCTCTCTGTGCAGTTTATATGCAATATTGCAGGACAGCCGCAGCAGCAACAGGAGGCGGAGGAGTAGACTGAGAATTTGTAGGCTCTAGAGTGGTCCTGGCTTTTGTCTACAGCCACATAGAATTAAATAAGATGCAGGAAAAAAACAAGAAAAGGAAAGGTTTTTGTTTTTCTCTTCTGCATATAATATTCTAAACACTAAAATACAATTTAACAGATCTACGCATGCACGAATTAAACTAGCTACTCTTGCAGCACTTGTTGCCTGAGCCTCCAGTCATTAAAGATTTCGCAGAATATTGGTTTGGTTTGGTTTGGTTTTTGGTTTCACATGTCTGGGGATTTTCAACTTTGACTTGGCGTGTGAGAGAGAGTGAAGACTGAGGACCCAAAAGGCCAAAACTACAACAAAGAATCAGATCCTTAGTGGTCAAGATCCCGAATTATCTTTATCGTCCTTCTAACAAAAAAGGTCTTGCGTTTACCAAAGAGATAATAAAAATATTAATAAATAAACTACTATATGATAACTGAACAGCACTTAATATTTAAAGCTCCCTAACAGAAAACTTGATGCTTATATGCTTGAAAAGTTGAAATAGAGTTTACTTCAAGGCATTTGGATTCTTATTACTGGGAAGAATGGGATACAAGAAATATTCACAATCTCTTTTAATTTACTTGTTTTCAGTAATATAGTTCAATTATGATATACAACAGTTTGGATTAGCTAATTGTGGTTCTATGAATGAAATGAGGATTAATTATACATTTTCACTTACGTCTGTGGCCTTTTTTCTTCATATCTCCAAGTTTGAAGCACAGAGAACCTCCAATTAGCAAGCCTTGTGCTTTAGAAGAACATCTTCATCAGTAGCTAGAGTATTGAATTAGATTCCCACATGTGGATAATTACAATTTTCTAGCTCTGTTCTTTCGATTTGGGCAATGTGGCAATAAGGGATTTGAACAATTTTCTCCTTCTTCATGACATATGGACGAAAAATTCTTGGATTGGATTAGATACATCATGTCCTTTGTATATCTCGTTTAACCACTATTATGCATGTTTCCATTAATTCTGCAATAATGCATTAGATGATGGAGTCTTATCAGATTGACTTACACTGACGTCGTATGTTCATCCACCGAAAACTTTCCTCGATCGTATGGGCTGGTGGTGGCTCTTCCATTTACAAGTGACTCCAACCATAATCACCAGCAAGAATGAAACTTAGAACTCTTTCATAATTAAATCATTCAACATAATAGTAAATGTTACCAGAAATCTCCACAAGAGCAAATCCCATCCTTAAAATGATGAAACCTGTTGGCGTCCCTCACAACAAGTTCTCGTTCGAAGAACCTTGAAACAAGCTTGCAGAAAACATGACAATCAGCACAAACACGAAGGTTCTTTGTAATGCGAATAACGTTTCCCTTTGTAGACTTAAGTAGACCATATGCAATGGCCAGCCTTTCACTATGACCATATAGCATCTGAACCTTCTCTTTGTCCTCCACATTGTGCAAGACAAATTTAGTTTGAGCCACATAGCCTCCTTCACTCTCCAATTTCTTGGTAATTTGAGCCAGCTTTTTGTATATCTCATTGGACTCTGGATGAGACTTGTCTCTTGCAATGAACGTATGAAGCTTATTTCCAATCTCCATCCAACTACATCCGGGTGTTTTCTTCAACCCACTTCCCTTCATTTTCATTCTCACTTGTTCAACATCTTTCCATCTACCACTAGCGGCAAAGACATTAGATACAAGCACATAATTTCCAGGATTCTCTGGGTCCAGTTCTAATAGCTTTCGTGCCGCAATTTCTCCTAGTTCTTTGTTAGAGTGGACCTGACAAGCCCCAAGAAGAGAGCACCAAATTTCAGCATTAGGCTCAATTTGCATACTTATAACAAATTGGTATGCCTCCTCCAACCGATTTGCGCGACCAAGCAGATCAACAAGGCAGGCAGAGTGTTCTGGCCATGGCTCCAAATTATATTCATATCTCATAATATCAATAAATCTTTTGCCCTCGTCGATCAATCCAGAATGGCTGCAAGCATAAAGAAGTGCCAAAAAGGTTATATGATCAGGAGCAATATTTTCACTCTCCATCTTATAGAATAAATCAACGGCAGCTTTGCCACGGCCATGCAGTCCGTTTGCATTGATCATACTTGTCCATAAAACTAGATCTTTATTGTGGACACAATTAAATACCTTATATGCATTCTCTAGAGCTCCGCAACGAGCATACATATCCACCAGAGAGCTGGCTAAAGATCCCTCTAACATGAAGCCTGTCCTGATGACAAAACCATGAATTTCTTTTCCTTTCTTTGAGGCAGATAAACTTGCAGCAGCAGAGAGTATACTCACTATTGCTATAGAATCCGGTTCAACATTAGTTTCATTCATTAAGTAGAAAATTTCCAGAGCTTCATTTGCAAGTCCATTATGGACGTAAGTTGACATCATGCTGGTCCAAGACACAATATCTTTAGATTCAATGGACTCAAACATTTTTCTGGCATAAATAATGTTTCCACTCTCTCCGTATACGTCAACAACTGAGTTTTGTAGCACAAGATCCGATAAACCTTTTCTGATAATATAACCATTTATTTCTTTCAATCGAGACCTGCATTTTAATCCACTACAAGCCATTAGCGCACTTCCTATCATCACAATATCCACATCAACCCCTTCTGTCTGAACTTTCCTGAACAATGCTAAGGCCCTTGCATGACAATTGTTCTGAGCATAGCCAGAAATAACAGTTGTCCAAGAAATGAAATCCTTTACATGCATCTGATCAAAAGCACGGCCCATGTATTTCACACAAAAACATTTTGCATACATATCCAAAAGAGTATTACCAACCTGCAAATCAGCAACAACACCATGTTTTATTGCAAAAGCATGTAATTCCATTCCATTTAATAAATTACACAATCGCCCAGATGCCGTAAGAGCACTTATAACAGAAACCTGGTCAGGTTGGTGAACCAGCTCGTTGCAAATCACGAAAGAATTGCATAGCTTCACCATACATACCATTTTGGACAAAACCGGTGAGCATGGAATTCCATGACACTTCATCCTTGTCCTCCAATGAATTTAATACTCGTTCAGCTTCAGTCATTTTACCACATCTAGCATACAGAGCAATCAAAGCATTTCCCACATAAACCTCAAGTTTGTGACTTGATTTCAAAATAGCAGCATGAATCTCCATACCCAGTTTTTTGAATAAAGAATCCTCACACGCTTGAAGAGCGGCAACAAAAGTATAACTATTTGTAACAAGACCACCTTTTTGCATATTTCTGAAGACATCTAATGCCTCCATGCTGTACCCATTTGCAGAATATGCTGAAATTATAGAATTCCATAGCACAACATCTTCTGTTTTACCCACTTTGTCAAATAATTGCTTCGCTTTAACAAGCTCATGGCACTTTGCATACATAGCAACAAGAGAATTAACAACAAAAGCAATAGAATCATAGCCACATTTAATGACTAAACCATGAATTTCAGCTCCACAATTAAGATCTTTAAGCACACTACAAGCTTTAAGTACGGATGGAAAAGTATAAGCATCAAGAGGAATACCCAAAACCCGCATTTCTCGATATGTTTTAAGAGCTCCCAAAGGTTCCCCATTTGAGACATAAGCGCCTAACAAGGCATTCCATGTAAAAATTGTTCTCTCAGACATTTTATCAAACACCTTTTCCGCGTCAGTAATGCTACCACATTTCCCATACATAAACACAAGCTTAGTATCCAAAAACAACGATTCAGACGTACCATTATAATATTTGATCAAACTGCCATGAGTTTGCCTGCCTTGAAGGAGGGCTTTCTTTTTGGCACAAAGCTCAAGCACTTGTGCATAAGCTTCATCTGGGGAAATCAAAAGTGAGTTATTATCAATAAACAGATAAGTTAAAGATTGAAACGCTCCCTTCAGATTGCCTTGCTTGCAAATCTCTTTGAGAAACGGGGATTTAATGGGATTTTGGGAAAAACTAGGGATTTTAGGAGGTGGGCTTATATGGGTTGTGTTTAACAAAGGGTGGTGAGTTGAAGTGCCACCATTGAAACAAGAGTTTGAGATAGCAGTTGCCATGAAAGAGTGCCTGCATGAGAAACGAAGGTAATGTGCAGGAGAATAGCTAAGGTGCATTTAGCAATTCAATTAAAAAAAGGGTCGTGTAATTGATACTCATTTATAAATTAAAAGAAAATGATCTCAAAAGAATTACTCCGTTCTAAATTTACCCAATTAAATTATTAATATATATTTAAATGTTTTAAAAATTACCCCATTTATATTTATACTTTAAATTGTGAGTTTGTCACATTATTTTTACTCATATTCTCAATTCTTATTCATTTGTTTTGTTATTTGAGAAATATTAGTATATTTTTTAATTACTTTTAGGCCCTTTAAATTTATTAATTTTATTAAATACCCTAAAAAAAGTTTAAAAATTAACAAAAACACCCTCACCCACCCATACTTGCATAGGCAGTACGGCTGGTTGCAGAATCTGTCACAACAATTACCAAAACATGGTAATTGACTGGCCTTTTCCAACCAGATTCCGCCGATGGTGGCAAGAATCAGACATTGTGGGTGGTGGGGTGTTTTTGTCATTTTACAAAATTTTATATATTGTGGGATGTTTAGTTAAATTAGCAAACCTAGAGGGTTTTTTTGTAAATTTTTAGATTTTATCTCGTAATACTCCCCTATTCAACTATCCCAATATTATTCCCAAAATCCTATCCAAAATAATAAAACAAATAAACCAATATTTGAGTTTATTATAATAAAAAATCCGTTTATTCTTTAACAATTATATATTGTGTTATTTTTGTAAAAGATAACATTGGAAATAGAAGAAAAACCTTTAAAAGGTGTTTCAAAAGATAAAAAAGTGGGTGCTAATAATTTCACTCTACAATTAATTACATTGTCATTACTTAGATTTCGTGTAAAAATGTTTTTCCCTTCTAATTTGAGGAAAATAGCAACACAAATATTAAATAGAGGTTTTATTAGTTTAATATAAATTATACAAGAGTTAAAATGATATTTTTAATAACAATAATACTATTCATACAAAGTTTAGATCCCAAAATTGTATCCCAAATAATTTAGTTGTTTAAGTGTCAACATAACATTTATTATAGGATCATGGAGTAAGTGAGTAATTTCCCTATAATCCATATAATACTAATACATACATAAATATGATGTTGGAATGTTATATTAATCACCTACAAAGATTAGTCGAAATTCGCGTAAACTGACCAAACACCCTATTTCAAAAACTTGTGAGAAAGCGTTTTCATGTCAAACTTAAGGAGTGTTACAATATAATAAACCATTAAGAAAATGATCTTTGGTTGGTTTAATCTTGAAAAGGGTAAGGGCAATATGAATGAAAACTTGTTTGTGGTCCTTTTAATTCTATTATTTTGTAAAATGTGTAGATTATTTTGGTCTTTTAATGAATTTAGAACTTGTTTTCACAAAATAGAATAAATAAATAATACAAAATGTTCTTCCCATTTTCTTCACATTATGCATAAAATTATAACGTTTGTTTTCTAGCCCTTTAATATGATAAAGTTAATTTCCGATTCAAACCAATGAGCCAATACATGTCCATTATAAAAAGTTTACTTAACAAATACATCAAACCCGTTTTCAGTTTTTGTACATTTAAAGTACATGTTCATTATTCTAATACTTTTTAGAATAATATTTTGAAAAAAAAGTAAAATTGGGTGGTTATTATAATGTTAAGATTTAAGAAATTAACAAAAATATCCTTCCTAAATTTATTTCTTTACTAAACACCCCTATAATAAAAAATTAAAAAATTAACAAAAATACCCCCACCCACCCATTAAATATTGACAGTCGGCGACCACCGCGAAGGGTGGCCGGAGTCATCGTATTGACACATGACCAACTGGATCTGATTGGTCCCACTATAGTCTTTTCTGGCCAAATCTACAACTAGATCTGGCCATTGACAGCCAGATCTAGTTGCATTTGGTCGTCAACGACTGGCTAAGACCAAAGATTTGGCCTTTTCCAGTCAAATCCACCGTAGATCGCGAGAAAAGGCTAGATACGACTCTGCCATCCGATCGATATGCGTATTATGACGATTAGGTAAACTTCCGATGGTGTTGGCCGGAATCTAGTCAAATGTGGGTTGCTATAGTGTTTTTGTCAATTTCTAAAAAAAATTAAGGGGTTTTAGTTAAATTAATAAATCTAAGGGGTTTAAAAGATTGAATACAAATCTAAGGAGGTTTAAAAAAATTAAATAATATAAAATAATATTTTAATAAGGAAATAAGTGTAGTATTTTGGATAGAATAAGAAATAGAGTAGTGAAAAATTGTGTACCCAAGGGATGGCCCACAATTTTTAGAAAAACATAATTATATTTGGAATACACATAATTTGAAATTTTTTTTAATATTTAAAATTTTAAAAAAAATGCAGAAACAAACTGATTTGCTCATACAAATTGATATGTTTTAATATGATTGGATAACTTTAAGTTATAGACAAATTAAATAAATTATATTAACTAATATAACAAACGACCCAGTAATATGTAACATTAGTCTAATTAAAAGAGGTTTGATATGGTTTTCCAAAAAGCTTAGATAAGCTTAAAATTAAACAATCCCACTATGAAATAAACAGTTACAACAAACCCCAAATAATCCTTACACCCACTTTCCAACTTCCTCTAGGTTTGATTCTCTTGCACTAATTGGGTCCCCAAAAACCAGTCATGAACAATGAATAAACTATTTATAAACTTTACTGCGTAAAAAGAATTACAGCCAAACTTTTGTTCATACTCCTAACGCTCACTCATGGCACATTTTTCCGCTATACAACATCACACACGGTTAGTAATTCCATCTATTTACATCAAAAACCACCACTTAACGTAGTAGAGCAACGTTTTCGTTCAAAATCGGAAAACATCCTCCATTTCTATCACCCACAATTCAACAAAAATAAGACCTACCTTTTCACCTTCTCAACCGGAACATTGAGACGCCCGTGTAAACACCATGGTCGGTCTCATACTAATCAGACTTTTCAAGAATAATTCATATCTGCAACAGGTTTCATTTCTCCTCGATTTTTTTCTTCTGTATTAATCCCGGGCCAGCTCTGTTGCCTTGGTTTCCCCTTTCCATGTATTATGAATACACAATTGATTTTTCCCCCCGATGAGCTTGGACTCAAAACCGATGAAGTGGTTTTGATAAATAGTCAAATAGCTGCCTGATGAGCTGAAATCATCACAAAATGTTGTTTCTCTGTTCGTCACCCCTGATTAAATGAAATTCTTAAGCTCTCATCTGGCAGCGTCCAAGACACCAAATGCCCAGCAGAATCACCACTCAGTAACTGTTTAAGGTCACTCGGGATGTGAAGGGCAGTAACTGGATGCTTATGAAACTTCAGTACTTTGTGGAGGATCAACCTGTACTCCGGTGAATTACCACCCAAATTTAAACACCCAGTCCCACTGCTACTTGACTTGCTTTGAGCGCGGACACTCTCTTCCTCGGAGCAGTGGATCATTTTCCATACCTTAACAGCTCCACTCTGGTGACCTGTCACATACCAATTTGTGTCCAGCCAATCAGAAAATGTACAACTTGTCACCGAGAGAATGGAATCAGATGGCAGTTGAGATGTGTTAATCACGGCAAGGCAGTCCCCATTGATACTCCAAATAGCAAGCAAAATTCCAGCAGCTGTCACTATTTCCCCAGTCAAGTCATTTACATAAACTGCTGAAACTGGAGCAGGGAACTCAGGGAGCTGCCTCACAAAACACAAAGCACTAAGGTCCCATATAATAACAGTGCAGTCATCAGACCCACTGACAATAAGCATGTAGGGCTGGCTAACATGAAGGCATGTAACCATGGCTGTATGGGCACAAAGCACCTTCTCCAATTGCAAGCGTTGCAACAAACGCTGCCCAACCTTGCTGATTCTCCAAACAGAAAGTAACCCATCATCAGCACCAGTGACCAAAATTTGACCATCATGGCTGACACCAACGCACTGAACCTGGTAGCCCCCATGAAGATTCTCGTGGGTAGAGAGGAGTCTGTCTTGATCATAGCTCAAAATTCTCAAGCTACGATCTGGAAAACCCCATGCTACATATTTGGTATATGTTCTAGGTTTCAGCAAAGTGTTTGACCCTGCCACAAGAACTTTCTCATGGACAGTAACAATCTGAGTGATAGAAGATGAACTCTTGCGTATTTCATGTGGAACAAGGTGGACCGAATGTTTGAGAGGATGAAGAGGAAGCTTTCTGTCAATCCGCCTTTTCACATGAGGCTTGAGGAATAGTTGCTTGGGAGTTTGCCCAAAATGGTTAATTTGTGCTAAAATGGATGCTTTCATCGCAGGATCTGTAACCGAATCTATATCCACACTTCCCTCGTATGTGTAATGATAGAAAACATTCACAGCTTCTTCAGCTGCCTGTCAATTACATAAAGGAATACATTAACCTATCAGCAGAAAAAAAAACCCTGATATACTATGTGTTGCACTGAAATAGAGACAGGGTTAAAGATTTAAACCAAGGATAAACTGAAACTTGAATTAATAAAAATTAATAAAGTAAAAATATAAAGAAAGAAGTTTCCTAGAAAAAAAAAATATATTATCAGCATGCATGACATTATTTGCTGATGTCTGACGACATGTATATTTATTTGCCAGTGGAACACAAGCAAAGAATTACTAAACAGGAAAGAAATAAGAAAATGGAGGACATGTGACATCACAATACACTTAAACAAGTACAATTTAATCTTTCATCAAAAAGCAATGAATTGAAAACAATGTTAAAACCCACCTTCCCTCTCTGTTTATAACCAAAGATGAGATCTATCCAATGATGAAGATTTTCTGAAACATAATCAGATTCCAGTGCTTCTCTATGCTTCCTTATGAACTCTCTCGCACTTCCTTTGGCCCAAGGAGGTAAGATGACATCACCAACCTAAATGACACATATGATTATGATACACTGTTCAGTATGAAATTGTGTGTTCCAATTCTTGTATCAGAACATCATCAAACAAATAACAGAAAGTAGTCAACAGCATATGAAGAGTTTAACAAATACAGACCTTCTCCCCTGATTGCTTCTCTCCCAAGTCGAGATTGAACCGGTTTTCCAAAAACTCAGGCATGTAGAAGAATTCTGGAATCAATTCCTTCACATCAGATGTGTTGCCTTTTCCAGATGCGCTTGACCAAGTATCTCTAACACTATTAAAAAGACGATCAGCATGATCAAACTGACCACCCTGAAGCTTCTGATTCTCTGCACTGAATGGTGGTAGTCGAAGAAGATAAAAGAGGACAATTCCAGCACTGGAATAATGAGAACCATAATGAAATTTGGGGACCTCAGGATCATCCCAGCTCTCATATCTGAGATAAAAGAATTATAACAAAAATGAAAGAGTAAGCAATAAAATGTATTTAATTAACAAAAAGCACTTGTAGATGATAATACATCAAGAAGCTTGGCAATAACCATTTAAAAGATTTATATAGAAATATCTACACGAAAAGAAATCATGACGACTGACCTTTTCTTAAACTCCTCTTCTCCCTCCCGTGTTTGACAACCCATTGGTTTGTCAAGCTTACGAAATGTTTTTGGATCTGACAAGTCAAGATCATCACTCTCATAGTCTTGAAGAACCCAAGGAAAGACTGGATACTGGGTCAGGTCACTGTATCCACGTCCTGCTAAGGTATTGAGATGCATGAGGTACTGGAAATTGCTAATCTCTCCATTCTGCCACCTTTTTGAGAAAGATTTAGCCATTATTTTAAAAAGACGGCTGCCCTCATTGCTTTCCTGTTTGGTTGAACCTGAAATGGTTGTGTCCAGCCTGCAAGCAAGAGAATCATTAAGTAAACATTCTCATGCTCCAAGATACAGAAGATAAGGAAAAGCAACACCAAAGCACAGGTATGTCAACAATATTTATGTGTATATATATATATATATATATATATATATATAAAAGAAAGCCACTAACAAAGATGCAGCCATGAAAGTACAAAGCATAGCATTATTACTTTTCCAACTATACACATCACATATTACGTATGTATTAAAAATAGAGTAAAAAAAAAGCATTAAGCACAACGAGACATACACCACATTTTCACTATGCACTATATTATAATTCAATACAAAAAGTTTTCATGTCTTAGCTAATCAAAACACAAGGCACAAGTTTTAAGACTTCCATTAATCAATCGGTATAGGTCTTTTCCACCATATGTATATGGTGAAGATGACAAGAATTGTGAGAATAAACATAATTCAATAGTTTTTTCATTTAACTGATAGGCATATGTCAAATTTTATTATTATTTTCTACACCAAGCCCATTCATGAGTCTAGGAAATAGCACCTCGAGCAGCAATTAACTAACCAAACCTAAGCTGCTCAAGAACTGGTTGTTAACATCCTAGCACAAACTATTACCAGTAAATAGGAAAAAGAAAAAAGAAAAGGCCAATTCACTAGCCAAACCTGAGCTGCTCAAGAACTGGTCATTAACATCCTAGCACAATCTATTACCATTATATATGAAGATTAAAAAAAGGAAAGGGAGGGCAAGCGGGGACACTGCAAAAGAATTATAAAAAGACAATAGGAAGTAGATTTCATACATGCTGTTCCTTGGAAGATTCATGGCGACAAGATTCTTAAACACTTCTTCTCTCTCCTTTTTGTGAAACACCAGGAGATCATTACATCCATCCATGCTAAATATTTCCACGGCAACAGGTCGTAGCTGGTAATCACGCTTTAAAATCTCATGAACACTATTGAGCTTCCACATACGCCAGGGATGAGGTAAAGTACCACTGGTGTACACCTTCTCCTTTCCCCATGCACCGCCACTATAGGCCCATGCCCTTCCCCCAACGCATGTCTTTGCTGATGCGCTCCAAGATGAAGTTGACTTGGACTGGAAATCCGTACTGCAAGAAACATCCTTTTTTACACCTAAAGCCTGATCAATAACAGAAAGTTCATCTTCGAATTCCTTTTCACAAATGCACCCCGAGTCATCAATAAAAAAATTCTCAATTACATACAAAGAAAGTTCCCCTATCAGAAATATACCATCATGTTTATCAAGACCTACAACCCTTTCACAGTTATATCTGAATCTTATTTTCTCAAGAGGTTCCAGATAAGGTCTAATCAAATATTCACCATTATCAAGCAGTTCCTTATCTGATTTATCCTCTGTACTCCTTACTTCATCCAGTTTGACAGATGACGACTGCCTTGGAGACCCTATGTCAGATCTTTCTTGTACACTCTCTGATATTGGAACAGAAACTGAACTTGACTTGCCACCAAACTCAAGTGCTGAGTGAAGACTTGCTTCATTTATACTACTAGCTCTGTCATCATTCCAGCCATTCCTAACAGAAGCTACATCTTCCAGTTCTTTAAAAATTGAGTCACCATATAGCTCAGAGACAACACCTTCATGCTTTCCACTGTCAGTCAAATGATGGAAGAATGATTCAGAATCAGTATCAGATGCATCAGGACCAACTTGATTTTTTGCCTTGGACAGCTCTGCTTCAACCAAATTCAAATGTCCATCAAGGACATTTTGGATGCTATCAATTCTCAATTTGCAGCGCTCAAGCTTTTTGCGCATCCTGTATGGACCTTCAATAGGACAAAGCTGCCACTCAGGGTCTTCAGTCGCAGAGGGTTTATTCATTGGAAATATTCCCCGCTCGTGTACAAGTTGTTGGAGATGTGTTTGCCACTCACTTTCAGCATGGAGAACCCATCCATACTTATCTTGGCGAACAACTCTGAGCTCAGTAGACATTGCATCACGGACCAACTCCAGCGCATATCTCCGTTCATTTACCTGCTCCCAGTGCTTCAAATCTAGTTTTGCAGTATCCTTTGATCTTCTCCCCATTTCCTTCTTGCGGCGGCCTTCCATGCCTTTTATCCTCACTCCAGGAAATTTTGCTGATCCAGATATATACTGTACCCACATAATGGCAGCACACTGTTCCAACACTTTATTGACTGTCTGTTCAGAGTTCTGAAGCCAATCAAGGAAAGCAGATAAACTTCCAGTCAATAATTTGTCAAAACCACCATGTAATACATCCTGTTGCTGTCCTTGATTCGGTTTTGAGACAAGCAAGTCTTCGACTGCAGCCCTGCGATGGACCAGCAAATACTTCACTAAATCAACGGCCATGTTCTGTACATTTTGCCTTTGATCATGGAGAAGGGATATTAAATTCACACAAAGACAGCAATTTAGATCGGTATCAAGATTGTTGGGACAGAATATAATTCTTCTGTGAGCAACTAATAACTGTAAAATTGTGTAGATATCAACTGCTGAATCTTCTTGTGAAAAGCTTGACGATGATTTCCGCTTAGGTTCAATAAGTACACCTAAGCTAGCAAGGAGATCATCTTCTCCAATGGTGGCCAAGAATGATGGAAGGAAGCAATACAATATCATTCGATTTGTGTTCTTTAAAATAGAATGTATATAAGCATCAAGTTGCTTGCTTCCTCTTCCAATAGACAAAAGACCTTTTCCGCCAGGAGATGCTTCTTCAATTCGGCCATCCTTATTTGCCAACTGTAACATCGATAGCAAGAACTCTAATGTCTTTAGTACACCAGCTGGCTGAGGAAAAGCACCCATATATACACGATCCACTATCATCCAGCACAAAGCATCTAAGTTTGAAGACCAACGGCTCTTATCTAGCTTTTTCTCATCTTCTTCATCATCACGCAACAGACGCCTTTCAAGAAAGTTAATCAGTCTACTAAGGCACAAACCCTGAAAAACTAACACCGATTCAGCATCAATGTACAAAGGAACCGCCTCCAAAATGCTCTCTGCAACCTGTGCTGCTTTCATTTGCTCAGTCATAAAATCAGAAAGAACTTCTGCCATAAAATCTAACACAGCAGTTGCTCCAGCAGAACAAGGACCACCACCATAGCCTGAATCATCTATTTCAAGGAGAAGGTTTGGACTAACTGCAAAAAATGTATTGGCAGCAGAGGCTCCTTGAGAACTAGACTTCAAGTCTGAAGATGGATCAAACTCGGTAACAGACACAGAAGACTCCATGGAAGGAGTGGCAACTAAGGGCGTTTTAGATTCATTGTGGTTTGAACTTAACCAAGAAGTCAGTGCAATAACTGGAGCAGAAGAGGGTGTAAATGGAACTCTGGAATTAGATTTCTCGGATAAAATGGGAGAATCTAGCAAAGTGAGAGATGCAGGAGCTCTGGGAATCTGTTGGTTGAACAGGATCCATAGCACCTTTAATGTTACGGATGCTGGAATCATTGGAGCTTGAGGCGACAGAGTCCTGGTCAACGTTATTGTTTGATTCCTGCTGGGCCATGTTAACCTTGACCTCTACTTTATCATCAGCTATATAATTGGAGTTTGCAGGCATATCTTCAGAACTTGTGCTTGCCTGCCCTTGGGGGAAGCTTCCAAGACTAACGGAGGTTTTCAGAGACTGCTCCTGCTCTTGAGGCAAGCTAGAAAATGTATTTTGAGAACTACTGGTATCATCAGAATCATTAACATTCTTTTCTTCTGTCCTTTCCGAAAGAGCTTTTGCCATTTTCACTGCATATGCAGCCCTGCAAGACACAATAAATTAGTTCATTTAAACAAGCAAGCATAAACCTGAGACAGAGTAACATGATTCATAAAAATTTAAGAAACGAGATTGCAAAGAACTTTCTGGAAAAATACAAAATAGTTGGCACATCAACACAGACCTAATACAAGAAAAATAAAGGTCAACACAGCTTTCAAGAAATTCAGCACGCCTGCAGACAGCAGAGAATGGGGGGCACATCTTTGCCAGGTCAACCATGAACCGCAAGACTGAGGTCGCAGCAGCAGGAGCTGATGCTTCCCCACCCATTAAACGTGCTGCATATGTCTTATGCATCAGGGCTTCACCCTGAAGTTCTCCAGCCATATCCGTATCTCCCTCCACAAGTTCGGCCACAAGACCAGCACCCACCTGGGAAAGATTTCCAGTTTGGTGGGCAAGCATTGACTGAATACTCAACCTATCAAAAGTGGATTTTGCCATAGCAATCACAGACTCTAGCAGTTCTACAAATTTCAACTCCACATAACTTCCATCACTTGGCATCAGGGCATGAAAGTCTAGCATACGCACTTCCGGTAGTCTTGGGTAAACAGGTTTACCAAATATTAGACAGAATAAAATGTAATATATATCCGGGAGAATCATAGAAACTTTGAAGTACCCGCACCAAACCTTGATAACCTCCACCAGTGCGGAATTTTAGAGCAAATGTGGGGGAAGAAGCAAGGCACACGCCAAGCAGAGTCATGATCCATCTCATACTCGTAGGATGAACAGCTTCATCAAGAAAATATGTTATTAATTTGGATGAAACAATCTTATGCCACTGCTCAAGCAATTCTTCTGATTTTATGGTTACTTGAAGATCGATAAGCATCTCCAACAGCATATTCCTTACAATTACATGTTTCCCCATTGACTCTCGCATTATCTGACGCTGTGACTTCAGTTCAGGTGGATCAAATGTCATAATAACAAATCTAACCACATGTTCAAGTTCAGAGACCAAAAAACCATCTTCCAAAATGACACCAAGCAGTACAACCAATTTTTCCAAAACAGGAACTTCAACATCACCCCGCTGTAGAGTCACAAGTAGGTGTTGAACAAGGTTAATCCGGCGAAGAACTGTGAGGTTATGATTTCTGTACCAGTGCATGGACACAAGATGCTCAAGAAAACCAAGCAATGCAATTTGAATGGAAACTGGGGCTGTAACCCACAATGTCCAGTCCAACAAGACATGCTCAACCATATCTGCATTAGACAAGACAATGCAATTTGAAGTTTCAACTGGCATATCAATATTTTCAAGCTCAGAAATATGACTAAATGAATCTTTTTGTGCAGAAAAGTCATCCATATCTCCAAAAGATCCAAGTGCCGAAATTTCGTCACGAAATTTTGACAAACTAAGTTCCTCAAAGCTAGCTTCTGGAGTACTTGCCGGAGGTGACAAAATACGATTAACTACAAGCTTCTTTGGTTCCAAAAATGAGGCTTCACATGCAGCAATCTGGAAAAAGATCTCAAGAGATTGCATATCAAATAATGACATTCTACGACGTAGAAAGAGAGAGAGTAAATGGTAGCCCCTGCATGTTTGCATGTCTCTCACATTCTGAGGATTTTGCTGAAGTGCACAAGCAAGCAATGACAGAGCCATGTGAAGCATATCCCTGGTTTCAGCTGCTTCAACAAGAGTGAGGATAACAGTTACCCCGCCAACAGGACGAATGGTATCACCAATCAAGCTCTGCCTACAGATGTAGATATCCCCATGAAGACGTCCAAAGCGTGGTATACCTACCACAACAAAGAGACAAAATTATAAGAGAGATACAAAGGATTAAAGAACAATTCTTCACACAAAATCAGATTCCAATAGCTTTGAGTAAAGTTTTTAAATGCATTAATGAAATAAAGTGGTTGCATACCCCCTATAGGAGAAGCGGCAGCAGACATAGGATCAACCAGATTAAGCATGGAAAAAGAACCAGATGCTCGAATAGCTTCTGTACATGTTCCATCAAATGCAAATATAAGTTTCTTCCCAGATAGCTGTAATGAAAGGTTTCCTAGTCTCTCCAAATCCCAAACAATCCCACTACCATCTGCCTTGGAATCCCCCTGCTTGCTGGCAGTGTCAATCTTCTGTGTGTTAGAAGCCAAACTCAATTCAGCATCTAAGGAATCTAGGATGGCCATACTACCACCACCACAAGCTTGGTTAGGCACAAAACGCAGAAGATCTGAATCTTGGAAGAGCCCTCTGTATCCTCTACCAAGAATGTACATGAAACAAATGCATCCTGATGTGAGAACCTCCTCAAAAAGATAGCAAGAGCGAAGTTTCCACGTAAGGTCACTAACTCTTGCACAAGTAACAGGAGTCCCAATTGTTACCTGCAAAGGTTTTCCAATTGGTGACGGAGAATATCCTAATTTTCCTGTGTGCCTAAGCTTTCCATTGAGATACACATAAGCAACACTAGCTTGAAAAAGTCCAGCTAGAGCATTTGGCTTACTATGAACAACAGCAAGGTGATGCCACCTACCTTCTTCCAATTCTAATCCAGAAAATGACAAAGAGGAAGAGTTGCTAGTTGAAAGGGTTAGTACACCATCCTCCTGCAGAAAAAGTTCTGCATAGAAAGTGTTTCCATTATTAGCAGCACCTACAGAAAATAAACGGATCATCTGCCGTTCAGACTGCTGCCCACTAGAGCCACTTCGCCGCTTAGAACTCCCAACTTTGGACAGTTCCATTTCCTTTGATTGTGATTTCAACAAATTTCGAAACTGAAACCAACATACAAAGGAATATCCAGCAGCAGGAGGCCAAGATCTTTCTCCCAGAGACACCTGAATAGAAGCGTGTCCAATCTTGCTCATATCCATCTCTACAAATGGTGCTAGAGAAACATCTTCTGAGGCCATATCTTCCATAAGAATTAATCTCTCCATCATATCCACAATAATATGGCCTGAGTTCATCAGTCTCATTTGTAGAACATATCTTACTAGCATCCGGAGTTCTGATGCAGACAACCTATCACAAAAGTTATAATATGTTTAAATATAACAGAGATCAAAGAAATTAGTGAAATGGATTAGGCAGATATTATAATCACTGAATACAGCCAAAATCCTACCGATATGCCCCAAGAACTTCCACAATCTTCAAAGCATAAGAAAGTATTGGAGATGAACCCAAAAGAAACGGGTGAACTGTCTCTAGTAGAAGTTCCACACATCCTAAATAGATCCAGAGAAAGCAATAGTAAGAAAACAAACCACAATTTGGTAAACTTTAGAGAGAGGCTAGGAGATGAATTTCTCACCTACAGAGGTAAGGCTTTCCTGATTGAAAGGACCAGCACGAGCTAGCCTATCGATGAGGTTAAGCACTTCTAACTGCACCTTCGGAGTAAAAAGCAACAATGAACGGATTAAAATTTTAAGAGCACCAGCATTGTACACTCGTTCCTTCTCAGGATTACATAAACCAGAAGGGGTAGTTAACAGAAAACAAGATGACTCAGATTCAACCACATCAGATGATGTACCATTCTCAGATGTCAAGAAAGGCGGAAGCACAATTTCAAGAGCAAGTTCCCAACAACAACTGTATAACTTGCTTTTCACACTCAACAGATAACAGACCAGATTCGGATAAAAGATCATAAAAAGTTTGGGATGATATGATAGAATGTAACTTCATTCTATTAACAGTATTATCAAGCACTCCAACCGTCATCAAGCGCAATAAATATGTAAACTCCTTGATATAAACCATTAAAAAAGATTCATCTGGATGTCCTTCTTCACCTTGAAAACTTTGAAGCATGGTTAGCAGAAGAGAAAACCCAGTGAATTCGCCAAAAACCCTTTGGGCTGAATTGTTAACTCCCAATATACGCCACAATGCTCCCATTGTATCACATTTGGCATCACTTTGAAGCCTGTACTGATGTCCTAAAGCACTAGTAACCATTCCACCTTTTAGAACTTCAACAAGTGCACCTAATTCTTCTGGATGGGCCTGGTAAAAGAAACAATCCAATGATATTTTGTGACACTGAGTGTAGACAATAAAGCTATAGACAAGTATCGGTATGTGATTATCTATCCGTAAGCATGAAAAGATCAATTACTTTCAAAGTTACACCACTAAAAGTTATGGTTGAGATTGCTTAGTACTAAAATAAATATATTTCAAAAAGAATTAAGGAGAAAAGACAAAATTCTTAGAGCTGAGCTCCATCAAAATATGAAACTGTAAGGCAAATGTAAATAACCAAATACCTGGTTGACATCTTCAGTGATCAAACATGACAATATACGAAGAACACCAGTACGATGGATATTAGACACCAAAAAAGGAAGAAGAGTGGTCACACCGTTGGCTGATCTAAATGTTGTTTGATTAGCTTCAGCTTTCTTCACCAAAGAGACCATACAATCCCATGCAACAGCAATTGTACCCTCAACTTCAAAAATAGGAAACTTCTCTGAAACAGAATCTAAAAGCTTGGGCGAAGAAATAATAGTATCCTTACTATCCATGTGTTTCTTGAAGCTACTTGAGCTGGATTTTCTCTCCAACTGACCAGGGTTACCATTATGTTGGTCTGGACCCAGAAGAAACTTGTGCTGCTTCAGTTCATCTATCAGAACTTCCAGCACACCAACCTCCCGGAGGACTTTCTTGTACTGTTGATCAAAGGATAGGAGCTTTACAAAGAAGGAAAGTATAGTCTGCTTTAGCTCAGATGTTATTGGTTGTTGAAGCAAACAACAAAGTGAGAGCAATTCTTGCTCAGGAACACAATTCACAACAGTCACAGCATATTCAAGAATTTTCAAGATTATCTCTTGCAATGATGGAGGAAAATTAGCCATGTTTAGGATAAAAAGAGGAACTGTCCGTACTTGCTGGCACAACTTATAGTTTTCAATGTGACTAGAGAATATTTTAAACATTCTATTTAACACTTCTGCCTGCACTTCTCTTTTGCCTGCCTTGAGAAGAATGTCCTGCAACATTTGGATTGCCTCGAGGTCTTTCACTTTACCATTTCCCTGTTCCCACATTTCTTCACCAAACCGGTCAGCAGAAGCTGTACGACTTCTGCTATGACCACTACCCTTGGATTGAGAAGACTTAGATCCTTTGCCTCCAGAAGATCCTGTAGGTTCCGTAGGACCAGTTTGAGCTAAATTCACGAGGACATCAAGCAGCCTAGACAGTGTGGGTGAAAGATGTTGCAGTGAAGGATCCTCTTCCCTCTCCTAGAAAGTCCTGTCTCTCATCATGCAATGCTTGAGAACCTTCTGATACAAATTTTTTACTGGAAGGAGATTTAGAATAAGTAGACTCAATCGCCTGCTTTTGTGGCAAGGAAGCCAGAATTAGTGCAAATTGAACAAGGAACTGATAACCATGGGCATTATGTATATCCTCTCTGAGCCTCACACCACCAGCCTCTACAAGCAAAATTGTATAAAATTAGCAGAGTAAAACAAAATTTTAAACAAAGCTACAAGCTGTAAGAAAAGAAAAAATCTACAATCAGCAGGGAAAGAAGAATATTTATATTGAAGAAATTACGAAAAAAAATTAAAAAAAACAAAACCATGATTTGGGAGGACTTTTGAAAATAACTCATCTTGACATTTTCTGCACATCTGGCTAAATTTTGAAACATTAAACAAAAATACCCCTGGAATTGAAAGTGATTTTGCCATGCTCTCATTGAGTATGTCAAGCGACATGGTAAAATAAGATGCAAGTAGGAGCACCTCAACACACTCAATAGCAGTCTGCATACTTGACACACTTAAAAGCCACGTCGTTGAGCATGTACAGCGCCCCTACTCAGTTGTTTGCAAAAGCCCTCATATTATAGTTATATGTGCTACTATCCCTTATTTATTTCAAGAGGAAATAAGATTACTCCTCTTAATGATTCTTCTTAGACAACCTAACAGGGAAAGATATGAGCCAATTACCAGGTCTGTATGACAATTCCACACATTCAAGTAACAAGTCCACAATGCCCATAGTGTAGGCAGAGTCGCCACAATCTGGATTAAAATCTTTAACAGCCATTAACAGAACTTTTATCTGCATGTATAGACAACATTCACTGGGTAAGATATTTTCAATAAATGATGAACAGATCATAAACCAAGCCAATAATCACAATGAAGGAACTTAAAGAAGCACATTAAAGAAACCCTGAAAGATAATTTTGATACAAAGAAAAATGTCTGATGTCTTTAACATGGCTAGCATTAGAGCTCCACATATCAAATAAAAGGGGGCTGGAGAAGTGAGCATTATTAACAGTCAAAATGTTGAAAAGCAGGCCATAAGAACATTAGCCTAATAGCTGCGCCTCAAAGAACTAATCTTGTGTTTGCCTTAAAATAAGAGACATAAACCCGATACAGAATTTACATGTTATACCTTAGGCCTCTCACTGATTAAGGAATATAAGTGACTATCATAAATGTTATTCCTCAAACACAGGTTATAATGGCATACAAACACCAACAAGTATGCAGTTTGCAGTACTTCTCACGATGCATCAGAAGCCAGGCAGGCCTTCATTAATCACCTCATCAGAGGGAGAGGGGGTGATTTAGATACAGATATACTACTTCTACTGTTTAATACAAGACATTCAGTACACCTAAACTGTGAATGGGCAAGATAATCCTACTAGCATTGCCTTCCATCATGTCTTTTGACTCTTTTCTACATCTATGCCCTAACTATCTACATCCCAATAGTTTTTTAAAAGTACTCACAAGATTACCAAATAAAATACAAAATAAAGAATGAAGTACGAAATCATTGCAGGAGATGCCATCATTTCTGTATCCAAACACCAGTTTATAATTTTTCACAATCAGGGATACAATCATAAAAGACACAGAGAACCAATATACCAAGTCCAGTTTAAAGAATCAAATTAGTGAACTTGATTTCAAGAAATGGTATTATAAGAACTAAGAAAATATTCTAAGAAATATTAGGCAAGATAATTACTCTGGTTAACAGCAATGAATGCCACTTCAAATAAAATACAAATTCAAAACTAAGTTTAAGGTTTACATGGTTGATCTCCACCAACTGTTTACTTGTAAATATGAAAGAATAACTATTAAAAGCAAAGCTACACAAATTATAAACCTAAATGTACTCAGACTCAAAACTTAATCATCATGAAAAAAAACAGTTTAGATCCTAGTAATCAATTATATAGGATATACGGAATACCACAAAGTGAACCAATGATTCTAGACCCTCTACTATATTAGTCTCCCACAATAGTTTATCAAGAGAAACCCAATTTCAGACATGCTTCTAAACATTTATGTTATGGCATACCAGATGATTAATTTTTTTCTTCTGATAAGAAACAAGAAAAGATTACCAAATGATGTTTGCGTATATATTTGGCAGTGCTTCCATTGTCATTGACCAAAAGAAGACCCAGCATCTGAAAAACAACCCAAAAAGTAACAAAAATTCAACTATCAGACCATGAACCTTAATTTACATTTTATCATGTGGCATATAAAGAATAAAGCATTTTCCTAATCAAAAATATATTAATTAAGAATAGCATTTAAATTGAGTGCATTGTGTAAGAATGTACAATAAACTCACCTGCATTGCATGTCTATGAAGCTGTAAGCTGTGCAGTGGAACATGACCTTCCTTATAACGAGAGAATACAGTTAAAGAACCATTGGTAACCATCTGAAACAGCAACTGAAGTGAATCATCCTCAATCAAACTCTGTGCCGCTGAAGGGTGGCTTGCCAATGCTTTCATAATATGGACAACACTGCCCTCTACCTGCATGACCAAAATGTAAAATAAATTAAAACTAAAAGGCATGGTTCCAGTTAATGGCAATCAGTAGTTACAATTGCTGAATTATTCAAACATCTATATTGGCAATGGCCAATTTCAAGTTATACAGGGATTTGGAAGTCGATACCCATAATAAAAGAACAATTACTAGATAAACGTATAAAAATTACCCAGCTAGAAGCTAGCAAATTAAGTTCTTGAATAATTAAGGTAATACATGACTTTTCTTATGCAGAAAGGAGAAAAAAAAGGACAATTATGCCCATAATAAAAGAACTATTACTAGAGAAACTCATAAAAAATATCCAACAAGATGCAAGCAAATTAGGTTCTTGAATAAGTAAGAAGTTACATGACTCTTCTTATCAGAGAACTGATTACACATAACTCTTAGCGCAAAGAGATACTTTCTTAACTACCTCTTAACTCCGAAAAACAGTTACAAATTATCTAATTATAAAGAAACAGACTATACATATAATTTGATAAGCCTGACTAGCAGGCAATGCAAGTGGTTAAAGTCAAATAAACTTCCAAGTAACTGAACTTAGGCAGTAGTAGTTCAACGCTTTCTCTGAGCAAATTATAGATTTTTTCATATACAAGAGAAACTAACATCATTGTTAATTTGCTATAGAGGAGCATATTGTTGACACTTCCAACAATTAACATTAAGGTTGAGTTGAGGCTGCACCTAAAGCCCAAACTCACGAGAGACCAGGTCATTGGCTTCTAAAAGAGTAATTGGTGTGCAGTTTGCTGACTTAAGGAACATCTATGTCTAAGAACAAACCAATTAAGGAGCATTATTCAACACACCAGATGATTAAAAATAAGCCAGAACTCAGGAGTACAATCATATGCAATATGCCTTAATTCAAAATCTGCACGAGATATATCTTATTTTTCATTCGGGAACCATTCTGTCTTCCTCATTTCATAAAAATATAGTTCTTCCTCATTTCATAAAAATATAGTTAAGACACAGCAGCTTACAACACATTACTCTTGAGGATTAAAGAGAGCCTTTAGTTCCGTATTATTGCACTCTAAATGATAGAAAAGCTTCAGCTTAAAAAGATACCCTAAAGAATTGAGGCGAAAATTATTGTGAAGATGTCCCAAAGGAAACAAATACGTTTAAACAGACAATTTGTACTTTTTTAAGAAAGCTTAAAAGTATCAAAAATATCACAGATTATGCAAAATAACAACAATGAATCCACAAAAAACATTGCTCCAGATAAAGTTTGCAGCTTATACATTGGCATAAACTTGTTTAGGGTACATGGCATTAATCAGAAGGGCATGCAATGAACACTACCTCAAGCCGGCGGGCTTGCCCATCATCATTGCAATTCTTTTCAGCTAGCAATGACTCTTCAAAATCAGTAGTCTTTTGCTTTTGATCGTCTTCATCAGGAGTCAAAAGGGCATTGAGAATATGTATGAGACAGCAAAATATCCCAGAATCAAGAAGAGATTGTTTATCAATAGGCTGTGAACAAAAAATAATAAAATAATCATATTTCTATATGGTCACAACATCAAATAAAATATAGGAATGACATCATGTGCACTTATATCTATAATTCTTTCTGGTTTATGCTACACCAACTAGGAAAAATCTGCAACTACATCGGCCAAATAACTTCATTGTTACTCAAATTTGCATTACTTAGATAATTCAAACTAGGAAATATAATGATATGGAAACATACCCCAGATACAAGAACTTCTACTGCAGTTAACAAATTTGAACCAGGAGTGATGCCCTCCTGTAGAAGAATACACATGAATAAAATTTCAAATAACAAATCATCTGCAAAGATATGGAAAAGGGCAATATTAAGATCCAATAGGCTTTTACCAAACCCAAGAATTGGGCTTAGTGGTAAACGCCCTTGGTTTTACCAAGAAAATATAAATCCCCTTGGAAGCACCTACTAAGTTATTCCCTCTGTTTGTTTCATTATTTTCCCACTATCCTATCCAATCCTATCAAAATACATCTTTGTCTTAATATTCAAAATTCTCTTAAAAATTCAATCATATTCTATTCAACTCAAAACATTAACAATTACCTTTCTCAATAAAAGTTTTAATATTAACAAAAACACCTCCATCCACCCAAGCCACTATCACCCGCTAGCAGCCGCCACCGCCACAGTTGTAACGACGCACGACTAACTAGATTTGGCCCATCGTGCACCAATCTATCCATTTCCAACCAGATCTACGACCAAACGACGGCCAGATATCTTGGCTATCGTTTGCCGTCCAACGGCCAAATCGATAGTCGTAGATCTGGTCGTTTCCAGCCAGATTTGGCCTTTTCCAACCAGATCCAGCCAGTCGTGCACCATCGCACTGCTTCCGGCCACCGCTCGGCGATGATAGTCGGTAGCCGACAATAGTTGAGTGGGTGGGGGTGTTTTTGTCAATTTATAAACTTTTATTGTGAAGGGGTGTATAATTAAATTAACAAACCTAGGAGGTTAAAAAATAGTCTAAATATTTTCAGAAAATATTTTCCAAAAATCTACTAAAAATATTCTCAGAATCCTATCTTATTTTCCAAAAATCCTATACATAATAGAATACTATTCTAAAAAACTAAACAAACGAAGCCATTATATCCTAGAAGTTTCCTAGCCACCAAGGTTGAAAGTTCTGGAAGTAGACCATAGTTTAGAACTTGATTAACATGTAGAGAAGGTTGCGAGATTTCTGGGTATTACAAAATTAAAAGGATCAAACACACTTACCTTTGTGACCTCCAAAAAAATCTTAAAACTTTTGTTACATCCAGTGATCTTGTTTTGCTGCTGATTTTTAACTTCTCAATATCAGTTACAAATGCTCTTCCCACAACAAAAGAGAATATATGTGTTTCAACTAACCTGTAATTCATCAAAGTTGGTCAAAGTCTTCACAATTAGGGAAAATACAGAGCACAGCAACCTCATCTAAAAAATCAAATGCCAGCTAACAAATTTCTAACATGCACTGGATGCAGCAGGAATGACATTCAATAAAGAAGTGAAAAAACTGATTCTATCAAAGTGGAACCAAGCAAATACTATATAGCAGTTGGACACGAGGAGTTTTCTGAGTGTAATCCTACACAATAAGTTAATATAAGACTTAAAGAACAAATAATATACCAAGTTTAAGTCCACGTAGCTTGAAGAAATATTAAGAAGAACACCGACTACATAAAAAATTTGAATTGTAAATGCACAATATTATTGCTATTTTTGTCTTGAAGAATAAATAAATCCTCAAAACTATTAAAAAAATCTCAAAATCAACAGTACACTACAACCATGAGAATCTGATATCACACCACATGATTGGACCAAAAAGTTCAAAGGAGCATGTCAAACATGGAAAATGATGTTCTTACATGGTAACTAATTGAGCTACATTAGAATGCTGCTTTACTAATCTACAAAAAGCATCCACAGTCAAATTCAAGGCGGCTTCTTTCTCCTGCATGCACAAAGAAAGACATTAGGGCTAAGAAATGTCTAGAAGCAATGAGTAATAGCATCCTAAGCACTAAACGTAATAAAACAATTTAGCACGGGAAGGCATCAACCTTTTCCGAGCTGGATGAACGGAATTCTTCCCAAAATCTCTTGAAGTCCAATTCCAATTCATGTTTGTCTCTGCTATCAGAGGAAAAAAGAAATGAGGAAAATGAGGAGAGAAAGGTCACACAAGAGTGTTAAGGCATGACTGAATATGACTATCAATCAAATTACAAGAAGTAGTCATATTATCCCCAATTTTCTTTGGCATTTCCTGTAAAATGTGAAGAACAAGAAGCACAAATTGGAGCAAATTGCTCATAGCAGTAAGCCCTAATATTAAGTTTAGACAGAAATAAGCTGACCAGAAGATACAAATAAAAGGTGACGAAACAAAAACCTTATAAACAAGAAAAAACAAGTAACTACATCAATATCAAAATTCAAGTACAAAAAATCTGAATGCTAACCCTTATTAGAAGCCTAATACAACTAATTATCACTTCTCAACCTGCAGTATCTCAAATTTTTCCACCATCCTACCACTTCATCTTCTTCAAGTCTTTGATCCATCAAAAACCATAATGTATATCTCATCCTTCTTCCCAAATGCAATAAAGCTGGAGATACAACGTGATTGGTTTTCAAAGAAAAAAATGGGCAACAGATTCATAATCCATGTATCATTACCAGACATGACTTTTGGTTGACTTTCAAACTTGAGCCACATGGGAATCTTCATTAAAGAAACAGGTCCAAAAGTTGATCCCTCTCAATAAACTAATTACATAAAGTAGGCCCAACCATTGCACAAGATTTTGTCAAATGCAATTTAAGTAGCATCCAACAAATTTCTGCAACTATCTTACCCTCAAAGAAAAGACCATTAACACTTTGTACAAAGATCACCGGGACATCTTGAAAAACTTCCATGTGAATACCCCATATGATACAACAGAAAACAAGTACCAAAGAGCTATTAGATACTCATTTAACAATCCTACCATTTAGTAGACCAAAAAAAAAGTTTTAAAACCTCAGAAACAAGGAACCATCTCTAGCTAAATTCTACTTCAGATGTTCTCATGAAGCTCATCTACTCAAAAATTACAAAAAACCTAACCCTTCTCAATCCAAAACTATATCCATAATCTCCAAACTATTATCAATAGTAATCGAGCAATTAAAAGCAACCAAAAAAACTAAATTCAGAACAGATTAATAATAAGCGCGGTCAACGCACTTAAAATTTGAAAATAACAATATATTAAAGAAAAAAACAAATGTACTACTGAAAAACGTACGAGTTGCACAAATTTAATCATATAGTGCAAGAAAAAACATAAAGGAATAAAAAATTAAAGAAACGGAACGGACCTTGCAGGAGACGAAGCGTAGTCTTGAAGAACAGCGCAGGCATTGTTTTCGCGATTGGACAAAGGAGGAGAAGAAGCAGTGGCTGTTGTAGTAGCAGCAGTTGACGGAGATTGAGCTAAACCGACCTTTTCCTTTATGTCCTTAAGCAATGATACCCATTTCATCGTTTATCCTTCCGATTTGCTCATCCGACGATCAATGAAACACCTCTATCACCAGATCCCTACCTTCTAGTACCAATCTAGAAGGATCTCATCTCATTCCGACCGCGGTTCCTCCTAATCTCCGTTCCCAAACACACCCAAAATATTCGATATAAATAAAATTTGATACAGCTGAAAAATGTTTACCAAGAATTGATCCAAAGTTAGAGAAGAGCAAGATCTAGCAAATTAATTTAAATTCTTGGTGTCCGATCTGTGTCTGCTGCTCTTCTCTGTTAATTTTCTTTTTTTTCCGTATAATTTTTTTTAAATTTGAAGTAAAATGTTATTTGTCAGAGATTTTTTATTTTTTTTGGCAGAACCCTAAAAAAGAGGAGATTTAACACGCTGAAACGCGACTTCGGTTGAGAAAGAAAGGCGAAATAATTACGAAGAGAAACGAAAAGCAAAAATCTTTCTCTTTCTCTCTCTATCTTCTTTCTTTCTTTCTTTCTCCTCTTCTATTTTTCTCTGTTGTTGTTTTTGGACGGCCTCTCCGCGCCTTGTTTCTCGTTCTATATCTTAAAATCTTAGAGATTATTTTCTCTCTCCTGGAAAAAATAAATTAAATTAATTAAACCACTTTGTTTACACTGTCCTAGGCCACGTCAGCGTGGGATCGACGACGCCTACGCCTTCCACGTGGATCCTCGAGATTGACAGGTCAAGACGTGATTGCCTCCCCTCAGCCTCACTTCTATGCAAGTGAAGTTTGATTTTGAACAATAAGCCGGTTTAGCCGGTTTTTTTTAAGACACTTTTTTGTGTCTTGGTCTTTGACTCTTTGTAGCCTACTAGCCTTTATCTCCTTTTTCTTTTTATTTTTTATGTTTTTTTTAATTTAAACGGTTACTTGCTTAAACATTCGGGTTTATTAGATTATTTCCACATACACCCCTACAACTTTATAAACTACCAGTTCTCCCTATCAACTTGGAATTAGTTACTAACACCTGCTACAATCAGTTTCTACTATTGAAATGTGTAAAAACATTAAATCTAGGTTTATTCAAAAAAGTAATATTATATTTACACCATTTTTTATATATCTTTTATTATATCATGATGTGGCATATGTTATAATCACATAAATTCTATTATAATATTAAAAATTCAAAACCTATTTAAAACGTCTTTCTTGTCCTTGAATTGTGTCATTTAAGTGACAAAACCTCTATTTTGGGGAGGTGTTAGTGTTAGTTTTTCAAAATCAGAGAGGGAAAATTTTTTTACACGAAACCTGAGGGATGAGAAAGTCATTAACTCTCAACATTTAAAACAGTGATGTAACCCACTGCTAATTCCTTAATGGCAAAGGCAAATCTTCTAGCTATGAATATAAAATTTGTCACAACAGTTAGATAATATATCACATCATAAAACGACTCTAATTTCACTTAATTTGCGTCGTTTAAATTGGATGTTAGAGATACAAAAAGGGATTTGAAATTGTATTAAGCTTTCTTAATAAATGACTATTATAGTTAAAAAGTACATTAAGAAAATTACACCTCACTAAACTCAATCTAGATGAATTGTTGACCATCCCATTTTAATAATAATAATAATAATAATATATCCACAGTGATAAAAAAATAAATCTCTTACTAAAATTACAACAAATTTATTTGAGGTTATTTTATGGAATTATTAAATTACCACATTTATTGCGCATTAAAGTGAATTTATGATACATTTTGATCATGATTTCGCGTATTAAAAACACTATAATAAATTACCTCAACTGCATGAATTCCATTTTCGTAATCAAATAACAAATAATAATATGGTAAAGTTTATTTAATTTAGAAAGATTATCAATTAGGTATATAAGGTTTCCGAAAACTAATTAATCAGTTATAGAAGTTTATTTAATCAGTTATATTTTCATAATTTTTAAAATATTATTTTCAATATTTAAAAAAATAAATAAATTTATAAATGATGTACCAAACATGCCCTTATTCATAATCTCCGTTTGATTTATTTCCTCCAAAATTAACCAAAACATCTAGAGAAAACTTAAGTAGGTAAATTGGAGTTTGACACAAGACCTAATGAGATAAACCCATGTACAAGTAATTACCTTTATTACTTGAATGCCAAATGGAATGGATTATATATTATACAAGTATAAATAAATAGAAGGCTAAAAGTCAATTTAGGGGAGGACTGAGGAGAAATCAAATTTGACCGTATGAAAAAAGAGTGCCAAATCGCCTAACTCAACCCAAATTAGGGATGGAATTAATGTCTTTTTCATGGAGTTTTTTATCTTATAAACAAAGCATTAACCATAGTCAAATTTACATGTATTTATGGGTGTTTTTTTTTTTTTCTTAAGAAGTAATTAATAGTACTCCTTGGATAATGACATTATTATATTTATACTTGTTGTTATGTTAACCATTGGAGAGTGATTGAGTTAATAAGACACGTTGGTAGTTGTGATCTTAATTAATTATGGGTTTTTTTTATCTTGATAATAATAGCTTTGTTTTTTGTTGCATTATATATTAAACAGAGTGAACGGCATGTTCCTACTCAAGGTTTGGTGAAAAGGCAAGTTTTCACCCATAATTTCCATAAATTTCAGATTACCACCTTTAAACTAATACCATTAACAATTTTTAAATTATGACATAGGTGCAAAGGGTGTTATAATCATATTGCTCTTGACAAAAAAAATTAATAAATTACTTAGTAGGAGGCAGCACATTCACGTTAGTAAATGTCATCACTTCCTTTTTTTTGGTTTTCCAACGATGGCAGCTTTCCTCATCACCACCAAACTTCTCCTCCAGCCGCACACACCAAAATCCCCCTTACCCTTTCCTCATTGACCTTGCCAATCGTCGAATTTTGACCAATTTGTGATTCATGCATCCATCCCTCTCCTTCTGACCACCCTCTCACCACCTATAGACTCACCGATTTCTCCTCTTCAAAAGACCCCCAACAACCAAAATCATGTTAGTTCTCTGATCATTGGCGACCTCCTCCTAGTGTTTCTTGCGAGTTTTTGTGAATTTGGGTTTAAATTTTAATTTTTATAAAGAGTTGATTGGGGGAATTGGTTGTGTCTTTTGGAGAGGGTGATCATTTTGAAGTGTTTTGTGTTGTTTGGGGTTTTTTTATTTTTAGTTTCCTCCCATCGACGACTCACTATCCCTCTCCCTTTTTGTGCACACTAAGGTGTTTGAAGGTTATTTTGAAATTTTTTTTTTCATTTCAGATTTAATGCAGTGCAAACGACTACTTTATCATTTAATCGTTATATTAACCTAATTTTTTTGTTAATTTAAAATGTGGGAATCTAGAATTTATGAAACAAGTGATGAAAACTTACCATTTTGCCAAACCTTAGGTGGGAACATGACGTTTACTCTTAAATTAAAAAGGAGGATTGATGGGCAAATGTTGGTCCATAAACACCAAAACAAATTAACTTTTAATTTTGATTCTTTGAATAATGAGGTCTATAAATTGATTGCATGGTTTGCCCGTAAGGTGCCATAACTCGCCCTCACCAATTTGCGCGGATATTTAATTAATTTGTAATCTCCCGCCACTCCCGTGATCTTGTCTTACCTGAAATTGCACTGTTCTACTTACTTGCATTTAGAGTGTGTGAGCCACACGCACACCCCTATCGTTTTAGTTTTTTTTCAATTTGGGCAGGTTACCTGGATTGATTTAATTAGTCCCCAATTAATACATTATGCAAAATAATAAAATAATAAAAAATGGGTTTAACTCAAAACTTTGCCTAGAAATTATTTATTCAAAATGCTTTTAGTGTGGTTTTGTCAATTTTTCTTATCTTTTTTACTTAACGGTAAAATTATTTGATTCGAAATTTTAAGTTTCTAGATATAATAGATTGACATGAATTATAGTAATTAATTAAATGAGAATAATAAAGTTTAAAAAAATAAGAAGGGAGACATTTAACTTAAATACATGTCATTTCAATTTTAAAATATATTTTTAGACCTCATTAAATTGTATAACTTTTTTTTCTTTTTGGATAGTTTATTTTTAACTTATCTCGTTCAGGTTATAACGTGCTTTAACTGAATAATTGTATTTAGTAGTCATATTTTATTTACAATGATAATTTTTTTTTTTTCTTTTTCTGCACAAATCCATTGGTTTTGGTATTTTTCTTAAGCAAAGTCAATAAAAATATTTGGACTAACTTTAAGTTTTTTAGTAAACATGAATTGAACATATAATTAGTGTTCAAGAAACCTCATCGAACATTATTAAAATGTTCAATGGAGACATATTGTACATAATTAACTTGCTCATTTACGGATGCAATGATCATATCACTTTTTTTTTTTTGAGAAAAATTATTATTAAAATTACTTAAAGGTAATGTATATATACCAAACTGAGGTTTATAATAAGATAAGACAAAGTTAGGTTTTGGGTTATACAATAAATTCGCTTATGATCAATAAAATTAAATATTAGTGAAATTAAAAAACAAATTTTTAAAATCATGCCACCAAAATATATTGGAGTTCTTAATAAGTGAATAATCAAAATATTTCGTATTAATTTGTTAAATTTTTCTTAAATACCATATATTAAGAGATTTTTTTTCCTTTTAGGACTAAACTTCAAATACAATCTATTAATAAACATCCTTTAACAGGTAATGAATTCTTATCGTTTTAATAAATATTGTGGATGTGGAATTTATAAGATCTAATCAAACTACATTAATAGGTGAATAATTATGCAGTATTTAATTATATATATCTTACTAAAAACTTCCTCCTTAGATAATCCTCCCACTATACGATGAACAATTCAATTTCAATACAATAGGGGTGAGTGGATAGTGCTAGATTCCGACCACCATTGGCGTAATATGGCCGGAAAATGGCATTACGACACAGATCAATCAGATCTGGCCGTTCGTGCGTCGACATAACATTTTTCGGTCAGATCCACCACGGATCTGGCTAGAAAATGTCGACTCTGCGCCAAATTTCCTCGTCGCCGATGGTCGCAAAGTGCATGATGGCCAAATATATGGCTGTCATTGTCAGTGAACGATGGTCAAGATTTGGCCATTAGCAAATCGACGAACCTTATCTTACGCTTATGGTCGTTTCACGTCCATTAGACAGATTCAACAACCACCGTCGATGGTTGCTAGAATCTGGCAACTATGAGTGGGTGGAGGTGTTTTTGTTAATTTTTAAACCTTTTTTTTAAAAGTGTTTAATTAAATTAATAAACTTAAGGGGTCTAAAAGTAATTAAAAAATAATATTATTTTCCCAAATAATTAAACAAACAAGTATTTTGGGAATAGGATAGAATAGGGTATGAAAAAATAAAACAAATGCACCCAATAATTTTACTTAAGGGATAGATTTATTGAAACTAAAAATAAATAAAAAATTGGGATTTAAGTATGAAAACTCGAACTCATTCGTTATTGTAACATTTAATGTAAACACAATTTATCAAAGAAATTTAACCAAATAATAAAATTAAATATTAGTGAAATTAAAAAACAACTCTTTATCAAGAAATTTAAAATCATACCACCAAAATATGTTGGAGTTCTTAATAAGTGAATAATCAAAATATTTTGTATTATTTATTAAATTTTTCTTAAATACCATATATTAAGAGATTTTTTTTTCCTTTTAGGACTAAACTCAAATAAAATCTACCTAATAAACATGCTTTAACAGGTAATGAATTCTTATCGTTTTAATGAATATTGTGGATGTGGAATTTATAAGATCTAATCAAACTACATTAATAGGTGAATAATTATGCAGTATTTAATTATATATAGTTTACTAAAAACTCCCTCCTTAGATAATCCTCCCACTATACGATGAACAATTCAATTTCAATACAATAGGGGCTGGAGTGGATAGCGTTTTAGCTAAGCTCGCATACCATTAACATTTAAATATCTACGTGGCAACCCCTAAAATAATTTTTTAAAAACGGTGAGCCCCACCATTTTACAAAACGCGTAAAAAGTGGCCCCACGGACTAAAAAGAATACTGGGCCTTCCTTGTTAGCTTTTTCCCATTTTCTCTTTTATTATTATTATTTGAAATAAATTAATAATTCTTCAAGTGGCTGCCGTTGATTTGATCGTTTCAATTTCAAATTTGAATTTGTTTCAAAATTCCCAATCATCTTCCTTGACGGTGCTTTGTATCTTGACGCAATCCATTCATTTTTTTTTCCTGGTGTACAATTTTCTAATTGGAACGTTTCTAAAACGGTTGCGTGTTGATGGTATTGCTTTCTTTCTTCCTTCATCCCTAAAATAATGGTTAATGAATGACGAAACTAGTAGTAGTATAATCATAGTGGAAATGGAACGATGATGATAATAATTGAAATTGGGTTGGTTTGAACATTGACCACACCAAAGATTGAAATGGCCTTTGCGTGGGAATTAGTTGATGGAAACAATCAAACAAGGCAATCCAATTGTTGTAATTTTCTTATTCTAGCACCCAAATTTGTACTTTTTGAAGTTTGAAAGTATTGAGCCCTAATTGACTTATTTTTATGTACCAAGTTGTTGATTAACAAAGGGCTTATATGTAGGGGAAAAATTCATAAAATTATTTTCAGGAAAGTTTGAAAATTTTAAAGATACATGAGAAAAAACTTATTAATGTTATAAGAGACTCTTGATTTTTTTATTTTTTATGATCAGGGTATTAGATAATTCTGACGTCTCAACTAATCTTATAAGCCAAAACTACGGATAATAACCACCCCTATTAGATTCTTGTTTGCTCTTTCATATCAGACCATCAAGTAGTGTTTTACGCCTGGGTTGTCTATGACCATCTTAGACCCTATAAGTTTAGCTTTCTCTTTGGCCACTCTAGATTTTACACTAACCCTTTGACCCTATAAAGTATAAATATAACTTCCAACCACCATATGGCCCCTCTATTCATTAAAGATTACATTTTGGCCCCTCAGAATAAACTTTTCTGGTTCCACCCCCGAATGTTGTTCATATAAGAGAATAATATATAATGGAAAAGGAATGAATAAAAATTATTTTAAAATAAAGGACGAGTAAAAAGAGTATATGTTGAATTTTGTATAAGAAATGGGAAAAAAATTAGAGCATTATAATTATTTATTACGATTAATATATTTTTTTTTAATATAACTAAAGCAATAAGATGAAATACATTATAAATTCATATAAATATATTTTTAATGTTTATTGGTTAATTGGATAAATATGTTGAGATTTATTGAATATTTTGTGATCTCTTATTTTTGTCAGTCTTACGATATTATTGATATTGTGTAATATTATCTATATATATATATATATAATAATTATTGTCTAATAATTATTGTATAATCTGTAAGAGACATAATTAAGAGATTCAGTTGATTATACTCTCCCTATATAATGCATGTAACTCCGTAGTAGAAATCAATTAATTGAAAATACAATTCTTTGAACAAACAAAATATACATTCATACTTGTTATTAAAAACTTTACAAAATAGATATCACATATTATAAGTTGATTTATTGTAGAGCACCCCTTATAGATTTAGAGCGCGAAAGTTTTCAACACTCAAATAGAGATGGCAATGGGCCCGATATTTTGGGGTACGGCCCGTCCCGTCCCTAAAAGGTCGGGCTATACCCGATGTTCGCGGGCTTGGGCTTAGGTCTGGATCTGATTTTAAGGTCCGACCTCAGTACGGGCCGGGCCTGTGCATGTCTTCAGACCCAACAATTTTAGTATTAATTATACTAAATTACTCTTATATTATATATTTAATTATAAGATTATCCTACATATATATACTTATTTTTTCCCAAAACCCTACATTGGATGGAATGGAATGTACTTTGTGGAAAGCTTATTTATATATTTGGTGAGTATTAAAAAAAAAATTAAAATTTAAAAATTATTTATAGAGTTAAAAATATAAAAAAAAATTAAAATTAAAAAATTCACATTATAAAAATAGGGTGGGCTTGGACCAGGCTTGAAGGTTACAAAAAGTCCGTTCAAGTTGGGCTTGGGCTTTACTTGTCATACTTGTGACCGCCCGGGACTGGGTTGGGAGCCTTTGTCATGAGATCGGGCTTGGGCCGAGGCCAAGGGGTATCTAATCTCGGCCCGATCCCATTGCCATCACTACACCCAAATGGATTCAGAGTTCTTCAATATAATTTTCCTTTTAAGAAATTGCTTTTGAATTGTTTTAAACATTTTTATTGGAAATCAATTTACAATCACTTGAATACTCTTAAGCCTTAACCTTGTTCTACTTAATCTACAACACAATATTAAATACGAGAGAATGAAACATCGAAGAGAGAAAAATTTACTGTAAAATAAATATATATACATTTATCCAATAAGTATAGATCATATTAATACATGTGACATGTACGCACTATTTATACATAGGTTTGTTCCATTATAATTTTTCTAAACCAAGATTCTACATTAAAAAAAATCTAATTACTAAAAATAGAGAGAGTTGATTTTTGTTTATTAATACAGTCCACCAACTAAACAAGCATTTAACGAGGGGACAACTTTAATGGGTAGCCATAAATAAAAATAAAATAAAATCCAAAGACATTATTGAATTACATATAACAATTCATAATTAGAAAGAAAAAGCATCATTTTGTCACAACAGACACATTCATTTCTATGCCAAATTAATAGAAACAACTACAAATCAATCATAACGGGGATAATTAATTTTTGGTCTTTAAAGTTTGGTTTAAGCAACATTTTAGTCCATGAGTTTGTTGTTTTCAAGGACCAAAATGTAATTAACAGGGATCAAATCATTACTGAACAGTCTTGCAAAACTAAAGTGTGATTTATGTTGGAGTCCCACATCGACTAGACACGCTCAAGCCTATTGGTTTATAAGAGGGACTAATCCTCTCATTCAATAAGACCTTATTAGGCGAGGAATCAGACCCATCTCAAATTTTATCATGGTATCAGAGCACATGTTCAGTTAAGTTGAGTGCTTGACCAGCGGGTGAGGAGTTTGAGCCAACAACCATCTCATCAACAAACATGATCCAATATATGAGCTTAACTGTGAGGGGGAGTGTTAGAGTTCCCACATTGATTAGGCACGTTCAAGCCTACTGGTTTATAAAATAGGCTAATTCTCCCATTCAATAAGATATTATTGGGTAAAAAGTAAGACCCACCTCAAATTTTATCAATTTAGACTAAATCTCAAAGATGAAATTGTTATTATCCTATCATAATAAATTAATAATGTCATTTTCTTTGTGTCCTTTCTGGTAGTTGTTGGAATATTGCACCATCTTCTACAAACTTTGTTATTTCTTACTCATTTTAAAGGTGGTTAATTACTTTGTTGTCGCTTTAGGTTTGGTGTAACAACTACCCAAGGGTAATTCTCTGTTAGGAAATATCAAACACTATATATATTTACGATTAGGTCTTTATATATAAAATACTATTTCAAGTCCGATGGGTTTATGAATCATTGTTTAGATCTTTATATATCTAAGACCATACATTTTCACTGTTGCATTCATGATCCATCTATTAGACTGAAATAATATTTTATATATAAAGATCTAACAATGAATATGTATGACATATCAAGATGGTCCTTACTAAAGAATTACTATATACATATTTGGATATGAAATATTGATTAAGATAAAAAATAATAGTTTTTGATAAAATTTTAAAATGTTAGGGAAAAAAATAGAATAAAATTACTACAAGCTTATTAATTTAACAAAGGAAAAAAAATCCCTGAATTAAAATATTATCAAAATTAGTAACATTTTCATTGCCCTAACTTAAAGTAGATCAAACATTCAAACTCTTCCATTAGCTGAGTTGCTGAACAAACGGCGAATGTACATCACTTGAAGCGTACTTGCACCAGCCAATAAGAAATACTCCGAGATTGTGTAGAAAATAACGCGTTTCCGGATGCTCAAATTCGCTGCCAATAATAATAAAATTGTTGAGCTTTTACATAAGGGTTTATTAATTTTCACTCACGAGGTTTGGCGCGAAAAATGTTATTCCTCAATTTTGAGAAATTAATGCTCTTGCTTTCGATTGATGTTTCTACGAGTTTAATATATCAAAACTTCACTTGTGAGATTTTGGCACAAAAATTTTATTCCTCAATTCCTTATTAGGTAGTCATTGGAGGTTTAACTAACCGTTAACTTTAGGGTCTCAAAAAACAATTGATGCTCGTGTAAGTTGGTTCCGAACACCCTAGATACAAAAAAATAAAAAATAAAATAATTATTTCTCAATTAAGAGGAATAAACGAGGTTATTATTATTTTTTTTAATGATCGGGAGTATCTAGGTTAGCTTACATACCTCAACTAATTCCTTATGTCCTTGGAACTACTCGTTAGGTAAAAGCTTCTAGTTACTATCCTTATTAGCAGTTGAGATTTTGGCACAAAAATTTTATTCCTCAATTCAGAGGAATTAACGAGGTTACCTTTTTTTTATAATCGTGAGCATTCGAGCTAGTTTACGCGTACCTCAACTAATCTTCGGGACTTTTGAACTACCAGTTAGGTAAAAGCTTCACTTGCTACTTGCTACCCCTATTAGCAATTGAGGAGAGATTATAACTCATGACTTCTTGAGTAATATACCCAAGAGTCTTTATTGAATTGCTCATCTGCCCAAAAGTAATTAATGCTATTACTTTTGATTGATATAAGAGGGCGTTTGGTTGGAGGTTATACGCGATTACTAGGGTTATGTCATCTTATATTACCTGATTACCACATTTAGGTTGTCAAGTAATATAAGATTACGGTAATCTTCAAATACTAATAGTAGTTATTGTTGGTAATATTAGAGGTAATTTGATTACTTCAATTTTCTTAGGTATTGTAAGATTACCAAGATAAATTTTTTTTGTTACAATTCTACCCCTTATTAAT
The DNA here is from genome assembly GCA_026229545.1 of Pistacia atlantica. Classification (NCBI taxonomy): domain Eukaryota; kingdom Viridiplantae; phylum Streptophyta; class Magnoliopsida; order Sapindales; family Anacardiaceae; genus Pistacia; species Pistacia atlantica. The sequence continues at coordinate 26,481,428 of CM047897.1, forward strand.
AAAATTTTAGAACAATAATAGTTTTATTTTTAAATTAATTTACATGATTACTGCTTTTACTATTTCACCTAAATTAATTGACTCAAAATTACCCTTTGAATTCAAAACAAATTACAGTCCACCTAAGCCACCACCCCCACCCACCTGTTGTCGCCGGCAACAACCGTCGCTATCAAAACGGCGGCATGGAAGGCTAGAAATGGCCATCGTGCGTCGATATGACCATTTCCGGCCAGATCCATCGATTTGGTCGTGAACGGCCATCGATCTGGCCATTTCCAACTAGATCTCTGGCAGGAAATGGCCATACTGGCGCCACCCGAGGACCATTTCCCGCCTTTGCCTTTGTGCATCGTTAGGTGGCTTGGCGCATGCAATGGTGGGTTGGTGGAGGGGGTGCATTGTTGATTTTTTAAACTTTTATTATGGGGTTGTTTTTGCTATTTTTTAAATATAGGGGGTTATAATAATCCAAATAATAATATAAATAACAAAATAATATTTAATTAGAGAATCATTTAGTAATTTAAATAACATACCCACAAATTTATTCTTCCTTAACCTAAACATATTAATATAACATACCCATCAACTAATCAAACACATTTTCCTAAAGATTCCTAGTAATCTTTATGGTAATCTAACTTTCCACTAATCTAATATTCACAATAATCCAACATCAAAAGGTAGAAAATACATTTTTAATAAATTACTGGCATCAACTCAGTAATACATTGGATGTGGGGCGGTAGCATGCACCAAATCTCATGTGCAAGTAATTAACTGGTTACCTAATTAAAATTTCAAAGAGAAGAGGTAGAGATTTAGTTAGAGACTCACTGTATCGATCTCGAGCATTGCGTGCTTTCAAATATTTTTGATCTGCAGTGACAGACTCCAATGCCTCTCTCAGCTCTGCAATCTTAATATAGATTGGGTCCAAATGTTCTGCAACAAGCACAGATAAGTTCTCAACAGATTAAAAGAAGACCATAACCAAGATTTTGAACTCACCGTCTTTAGCCAGGTCGTGCTCATTCGGGATATGCCCGACATGAATGTGGAAAGAAACAACTTCTGGTGTTGAAATCGGATTACGAAAACAGAACTGGTACATCCCACTGTACGTGGCCTTGAATTTAAATTTGTCCCCTGAAGTTCCCTTCAGAGAATACACAACGTGACCCGCCGGAGATGTCACCTACGTACGTACACAATCATGATTTTGAGAGAATTGAATAATAAAAGAAAGACAGAAAATGGAATTATTGAGAACGTAATTACAGTCATTTCAATTCCGGGATGATCCGAGCTCCAGAATATTTCATGATCGAGGACGACGAAACTCCCAGAAACGGTATCGCTCTCGTGCAGGATTTCTTCGTATACACATTCTACTTCGTTTACGTTTATAGAAAGAGTGGATACATGGCGGATGAAGCTGAGAATAAATGCTAGTATTAAACAGATTTCTGCGGATCGAAGTCTCATGTTCGTACTCGTCTTCATGATTTTGATTTTGAGTTTCAAGTTGTTTGTTGATTCTTTTTTAATCTTTAATTTATATGAAGAGAGAAGTGCAGGATGAGAGCGGGACAGAGTCTGCAAGATGAGAAATAACGAAGGCTAGAAGTTCGGTAATTTCGTCTTACGGTTTGTTGATTTGTTCCCTCCTTGTTGGCAGGTGAGTGGTTTATTTTAAACTGCCTTTAGGCTTGGTGATTCATTTGAAATTTTTGGATATATTACTTAAGATGTTTTAAGTTTAAATTTTTACGATTACTAATAAGGGCTTTTCATTGGAAGCTTTTCTAGCCGTTAACTTCAGATATTGGGAGATTAATTGAGGTGCCCGAACACCCCCCGGATAACAAAAAAAAAAAAAAAAAGAGTGGTTTATTTTCTCCTTTGAGCCGTTGCATTTACCTGACATAAACACCATTTGAAGGTTTACGTGCCAAACCTAGGGGTGACACTTGATAAACCCATAATTTTTGTTAATTCAAGGACGCTAATTGAATTGGGCTAAAAAATGGAGACAAACCCATCCAACCGAACAATCTTATGGGCCTTAACAAGCACAATAAGGTCCCAAATTGGAACTCGGAACCCTTGGCGCGTGAAAATTGATTGAGAAATTTGTGTTCCACCTCGCTCAGTTTAAGCCACTCGCTCTCAAAATTTCAGTAGCCCTTACTCGAATCGTTTCTTTGCTCAATCATCTTACACATCACATGAAAGAAATGGAAGAGTCTTGTGAAATTCGAATCTTCGACTTCGATCAAATTCCTTCCGCCTCAGAATTCGCGTCTCAGATTGAGTCTAAAAACATTCCCGCTGTAATCTCATCAATCATCCTCTCTTCTCCTCCATTAACTAATTAATTAATTACTAATCTTACTTTTCATTTCTAATTCTTCGTTATTAAAGGTGTTTAAAGGAAGCATTAAGGACTGGAAAGCTTTCTCCAAGTGGAATCCTTCTGAAGGCGGCCTCGACTATTTGCAGGTTAATCACTTTTTCTTGCTTCCAAGAATTTGTGTGAATGATAGTGTTATTAACTTGTTAATTGTTGTTTTAGGTCGAATGTGAAACCTAGATTACTTTGTTTAATTTTCCAAGCTCCTATGTTCATGATTTTTAAATTACTATTAGGAACGGGTAGGGTCTTCTGTTGTGGAGGTTATGCTATCCAGAACTGCACCTGTTTTTTATGGTGATATTAGAAGACATGAGAGGGTGAGGCCATCATACTTTTCCATCTTTTGATGTATATGTGGAGCTTTGTGTTGCTTCTTCTTTTCTATGGCATTAGAGACCGGACCTCTACATTTTTGTTTTCCGTTTGTGTTGTAGGTTCCATTGCCGTTTTCTACTTTTATTGGTTACTGTAAGGAACATAAGAAGAAAATGGACAGTTGTGTTGAACCAGAAAGACATCTGCAAGTGGGGTCCGAGACAGAGGAACCTTGTTTACTTCCTGGGGATGTTGCTTCGCAACAAATTTATTTAGCACAGGTAATTAAAGACTTTCTGGTGATGGATTTACAATTTCTTCTTTTGATCCTCTACAAATAAAATGTCTTCACTAGTTTAATGCTGTTGAGGGCATAGTTGTGTTAGGATTACAGTGTATTTGTTTGTATGAGGGGTAATTCTGTTGCATATTTTGTATGAAATATATAATGATTCAGGTACCAGTCATGAATAACGAGAATGAAGAGAGGGTGCAACTGGAATCTCTGAAGGAAGACATTCAAAAGGTTTGTAGATATGTCTTCAGAGCTCCATTTCTCTAGTCTACAGTTCATCGCTTAGGATTCCGTTCATTCTCTGCAGTTCACCTTTATTTTTTTATGTCCTTCTTTTGCTCAATCTGCACAGCCTGCATTTTTGGAGACAAAAATAATAGCTTCTATCAATCTGTGGATGAACAATGCTCAAGCTAAATCAAGTACTCACTATGATCCACACCATAATCTGCTATGTATAGTTGCTGGCTGCAAACAAGGTAAAGTCGGTTGAACCTTCTGGCTATCTGATGTTTTCATCTTGTATACCTAATTTTTCTCTAATTGGTTTATTTATTAATTGTTGTACATTATTGTTATTAGTGTATATAATGTTGCTAAATTAGTTTATGCTATGTCTATGTATACTTTTGTTGGGTCCTTCACCTAATACCTTAAGTTTATGGGTTGTATTTCTGAACAATGGTATTTGGTTGACTTTCATAATGAATTGTCATATTAGTTATACTAGATCCAGGATATGAATCTATTTACGAACTTTTTTGCTTGACAGTTGCTTTATGGCCCCCTTCTGCTTGTCCCATGCTATACCCAATGCCTATATATGGGGAGGCCTCAAATCACAGGTATTCTTAATTTATGTATGTATATTAGGAAATTAACTCTTGTTCCCTTTTTTATTCTTATTTTCCATAAGACTATGAAAATATTTTACTTCCAACTCTTGCTTTGCTAATCGGATGGTTTTCAGATTTTTATTCTTGCTATATCTAATTTTCTTAATTTGCTTATGTTCTTTGGCAGCTCTATTACTCTAGAAAGTCCTGATTTTTCGATGTATCCCAGAGCAGAGTGCTCCAGGGAGTACTCTCAGAAGGTTATTCTTCATGCAGGTGATGCACTTTTCATTCCTGAAGGCTGGTAAGGTTATACACTCATGATTATTACAAAATCGCCTTCTTAGGAGCCCATACTTTGTTTGTATGCTCACCTGTTTTCATTGGTAGAAATCTTCTTAGGATATGATAGTTCTCCTTGTATTGTTTAAGTAATTTTGTTAATTATAGGAATATTTATTACTTTGTTTCTATAATTTTGTCATATGCTAACAATCATCTGGTTGATTGTTGTTCTAATTGTTCAGGTTCCACCAAATAGATAGTGATGATATTACCATTGGAGTTAATTTTTGGTGGCAGTCCAACATAATGTCTTGCTTGTCAGAACACATGGATGCATATTATTTGCGTAGAATAATAAGAAGGTTCCTGCGACAATCTTCAAAATTTTTTTTAAGTCCTTGTCTCCTTTTTCATGTTTTTCTCCACAATGTTAGAATATTTTTGTCAAGCATTACCAAATATATGTAAACTAACTTGAGTTTTGTTTCATCATCATGTTTCCTGTGCTCATCAAATCAATATTGTGTATTGAAGATTGGCGGACAGGGAAGTGGTATGTGTATCACTTAAATGGATTTTCTTTTGTTTTTTGGTTCAAGTTCCACATAAAGTTGATAAATCTGGTTGGGACTACCTTCTTTCTACTTCATTTCAACAAAATTTTCTACATTATTTATGAGCCCTGCCAATGATTTCCATCAAAATTATACTTTTTGAATTCATTGGGAAAATGACTTTGGGTGTATTTTACTTATTAACAGCTCGTTTGTTGAGAAAGAGTTCTCCCAGAAATTATTTGTCGAAGTTTTTTATGAAAGCTTGGGTATTTTTTGAGTTATTATAGTAAACATCTGAACATTTTATCCAATTTTTACAGAAATTTTGATGTAGCTGATGATAATTTATCTCTGAAAAATTTGGCATTTCAAGTCTCTACAAAATTATATCTGGAACTTTTTTTATTTACTTTAACCCTTAACTTAATTTCAAACTTATAATGAAAGTGTCAGCGTGTTAAGCATATTTATTGAAAAAATAATTTAACATTACTTTTGTGCTTCTTTATTCTGTTTCATTGGGCAGTCTAATTTCTTGATTCTCTGCCTTTTTCCCTGGTTCCTTTTCTTTTCAATCAGAAATGTTTTTTAGCATTGTGAGCCATATCTATATTTGAAATTACGCCAGAACCAAATACTGGACAAGGCTTCTGCTGGTACAAAGAGACTGAAGAGGCATACTTGTGAGCTCCTTAATAACGAGGAACCAGGTCAGTTCTCGATGAGCATGGTCAAAGCTATGATATATATTACTCAGCCATCTGTTGCATTTTCATATGTTTTGGTTGAAGTAAAAATAGGAAATTTGCAAATTAGGATAATGCCTGTGGGAAATTATGGTGACCGAACTGATAAAATTTTAACAGATCAGACCAACCGTGGTTTGGACCAATCACACGAAAGACAAGATCTGCAAGGAAAGGAACCACAACATAGGAGTTTGTTGCATGATTTGCAACCTTGTTCTCTCCAGGCTCTTCATAAACTTGTTTCTTTAGTCCATGACCATGTTAACGTTTCCGACTTAGGTCAACCCGTGGTCTCCACATCAACTTCTAATTCTGAGTTAAATGTGAAAGACAAGTATGGGAAGATAATGACAACAAAATTATTTTGCTTGGAGGATGATCCAGTTGCTAAAATTCTGTGGACCCTTGAAGCCCATGCTTTTCAAGAAGTCTCTTTTGCTATGGCGGTGAGTTTCTACATCCTATTTAGCATACACATAACAGCCAGTTGTTGAAGTTTCTGTTCACACTATAGTGAAGTAGAGGTGTGGTCTTGAATAATTTGTTTCTTATTGCATGCATAGATATAAAACTGGAAAAATCCTTGTTGAATCGTTGTGGCACCTCATGTAACTAGTTGCTAGATCAATATCTTTGAAAAATAATGTGATTAAACGAAGATTATGTTGGTTGAAGCGGAAAGTGGGTGGTTATATCTAAAAGTTCGTGGTTGAGTCAGTTGAAGGAATTTCAATTTATTGCTTGTTGAATGCACATAATTTTAATTATTGATGATTGATTGTCCTTTTACTTCCACAGTTTTATAAAAAGTTCCCATCATTTCATATCATGTTATTCCTTTCAGCAAAACTTCCCCAGAACTTTGGAGGCTCTAATATTGCACATGCTTTCACCAGTGGGGGCAGAAGTCCTTACACGGAAATTTGATGAGATGGATCAACAGACCTCTGAAGAAGATAGGTATTTTTAATTTTATGTTGAATTTTTCTCAAGTTCATTTAGAAATATTGCATCCTAGTTTTTACTCCATTATTTTATTTATTTCTTATGCTTGCAGGAACAAGTTCTATGAGATCTTTTATGGTGCATTTGATGACCAATTTGCTGCAATGGATGCAATCCTTAATGGTAAAGAGTCATTTGCGCTTCAGGTAATGTTGTGTTCTTGTTGAAATTTGACCTATGTCTTTGGAACTCAGTGTATGATATATTTTCTTTTCTTTTCTTTCTCTCTCTATCGCTATTTTTTTTTCCTGGGGAGATGGTTGAAGGATCATCATTTTTTTTGTTTTTTTTTTTGGGGGGGGGGGACCAGGGTGTTGGGGCTGCGTGTCCATTCATTCATTTTCAAGAATATGCCCTTATAGGAAAAATCTAGTATCTCGGTCCATCACATTAGTTTGTGATGGCAGGACTCTTGGGGTTTGTAAAGAAGAATGAGAGATTGGTATTTCTATTAAAAATAACCTCCCATTCTTCTGTAATGATACTTCAGCCACGCAAAAAATATGTAACTTGATGCTAGATCAATATCTTTGCAAATCCTTGATTTCATATAATAATAATGCAGATGATTTGAGATACCATCATTTGATCATTAAGTGTTTTCTACTTAATTGGAACCATATATGATCATTAACCCGTCAGATCAAGAGGCATAGATACATTTTAACACCTATCAAGGTCATCTATGGGAAAAATATTCTTGTCTAAGCCTTTATAGGCATATATACCAGACTTAAAATTGCAAAGTTAGCCTTGTGGAATATGGGGATAATTATTCTCTCATTAAATTCTCTACACCAATACTCAAACCTCTAACATGGCAAATGTCATGTAGGAACATTACATCTAGTATATCATGATGATATCATATCATTCATCATGACATCTCAACATAAAAGGTCATATTAGATTTGTGTTGATATAGAAATTTGCAGTGGTAATAGCTAGATCCATGTGACTAGCATTCTGTCAAGTAAGCCCTACGTTCTTAATATATTAAATTCTGTTAGATTGTTTTGCCTTTTAATTTTATCACATTATACCATGATTTTTTGGTTTATTTGGAACTTGCTCATTATGTTTTCTGACCTAATTTCAACTTTTAAAACATTGAGCTTCCCCAAGTGGCAATCTTTTCAACTTTTCTCTAATGGCCTTTGTTCTCTTTTGTCATTTTCATTTTTCTGTTATCATCATTATGTCATAATTCTCATTATTCATCTTTAGGTCATAATAGTTGTTATTGTCATTGTTATTATCATCATTAGTCATGATTGTCATTATGTCATTGTCGTCATCATCATTGGGTCATAATTGTCATTATTGTCATTGTTGTTACTCGTTATCATCATTTGGTCAAAAATTTTCATTTTGGTCATTGTCGTCATCTCTTTGTAGTGGGCATGTGCATTTTGGTTTAGTTGCTTCCGCTTCTGTTGCATATCTTGTATGAGCAAGCAGCTGAGCACCCATGGAGAATTTGCATGTGGATTAAAGAGGTCTGCTATGGTGATCCATAAATAAATTCGAGCATGTTCTAATGCTCATAAACCAGCTGAAATGAAAATTATCCCAAACAATTGAATAGCTTGTGATCCATCATTACTGTGGTTTCTAAAATATAATTTTCATAATTGCTATTTCTTGTTGCAGGCATTCCACAATGTCTTGGATAAATACTTGGGAGTAAAATTTTGATTTGTCAAAGCTCATGGACTGGATTAGTTTTCAGTGACATATTTATTTAAAGAAATTGGTCCCACCGATGATCTCGAAATAGTAAATTGATGCCATTGTCATAGCAGAAGCTTTCTGTCTCAATCAGTACTTTTACATGTGAGTCATCCACAATTTTGTAAAGAAGGAATCAATATGGCTTTTGATCACGCTGCATACCTCAGCTTTCTACATGATATCAGGTCCATATTGTTTGACTTGAAATGTAATTCAATTGAATTGTTTTTAGCTTCCTGTTTGGTTCAAATTTTGAAACCATGTGCTTTTGATCCCTTTGTTTGATATGCCAAGTGTTATATCAAGAGTAATAAATTCTAATTTGTTTGTGTCAATAGCTCTTTAGAAAACAATGTATGATGTAGCCAGAACAAAAGCAATGTTCCTAAATTTTCATCACCAAGACAGTTAACCAGAGCTCAAATGTTGAATATTAATGAGTTTTAGATTAGGTGGCTTAAGGAAAGCAAGATCATAGAGATCCAGTTTAGTGCAATGAAGAAATAGAATTATTATTTATATATGTTTTTTGTTTATTTAAATTTCAGTGATGATACTGAAGATTGTTGTAGAAAAAAGTGTTGTATGGGGAATAGAACAGAAGGGAGAAAGAAAAAAAGCAGAGAGAAAAGAAGGTTGGGTAATAATTAAGGGATTGGAAGGAAGAAAAGAAAGAGGGAAAAGGAAGGTTTATTGGGATGAGATTCCCTGATGAAAGATGACATGAGCAAGAAGTAAGTATGAGCATATGTTGATTGTTGAGAAAGAAAAGAAAAGAAAAGAAAAGGAAAGGAAAGGAAAGGAAATAGAAGAGAAGCTTTTTGTTTGTCTGGTTGTGAGCGTGAGGCAGAGAGTAAGATAAAAAGAGGGTGTCTTTTTTACTAGGCAATTGGCATGTATTGTACCTTAAACCATGCATTTGCAACTTACATCTACTTTCTAAAAGCTTGGATATTCATATTCTTATACCTCCTCCTTTCATTAATCCCTAGGCTCCCTCTTTACTCTTCCTGAATATACCAATTAGATTTCACAATAAAGATAATCCCCCATTCTCTTTATCACAAAACCCATCTCAACTTTGTGTTAGAGCTCTTGATGAAGGGTCCAATATGGAAGAAATGGTGGGTCATGGAGACAAAGTAATGAGGAAACCATTACCCAAATCGAATTATTTGATATTATTATTGCAGGTTGAGGCTAAGCTGCTACCAACTAAAGGGAACTGTGTGACATGGGGACGTGCACAGAAATTGATAAAGTTATAACTATTGTAATTTAGCATCTTTTTCATAACCGTTGACATTCATTTTTCTTACTTTGATTTTTTTTTTCTTCCTTCTTTTCCTTTTGGGTTTTGGTTTACCACCAAGTTCCGGACCACCACCACACCCAGCACAAATACAAATACGCCATGATCAACTCAGTTACTCCCTTTTTTATCCCACGCAGTCACGCTTACACACCTCTTTAGGAAAGTCTACGTTTTTCTCGAAATTATCTAACTCTTTTCTCTTAGTACACATTCATTAAAGAAAGTTGCTTCAAAAGAATTTCTTGGAATTTGATTATGTCTATACTCAATTCAATTTTCAAAAAAATTCCCATATTTTCTTCTTACAAGTTTTATTAAGTCACACTCGATTACAGCTAGTGTGAACGAGTTTATGACTTTCGAGTTTCATTTCACAAAATTTAATAGGCTGAGTGCCAAATTCTCTCCTAATTAAATGACAAAAGTTCCACTTCCACATCAATGGTAGTTGCTGGGAAGAAGACTTCTTTCTGATTCAAGCTGACAAAGCAATTTCAATCTAAATTTTCTTTTTGCTTCCAATTTTGTCAGGTCTACATACTATCAATTGACGGCAAAAGGAAACTAACAGTCTTAACATTATATTATATTATGTTATTGGTATTGCTTAGACTTAGAGCTCCCATTTTGTTTATATAAAGCTATATACAGTATTGACTATTAATAGAGAGATTAGGTTAATTTGAAAAGATAAATTATGTCTTCACTTTATACTTGTCAAAGAGTGATGGCGAGATGCCTTATTTGATTCGAATGTAAAAAGTTGACCATAATATGTATACAATGGTTGAAAGTCATGTTTAATTTCAATCTTAATTATCTCTCTTCATCTCTTTAACTACAGTACTAAAGTTAACCATTTAACGTACCCTCTTGGAATCTGGAAATATTTTTGATTTCATGGATAATTAATTCACCACCATAATTAAAAAAAAACTAAAATGAAATTAAAGGGCTATCACTATCTATCAACTTACAACCAGTAGTATTTGGTTACTTAGAAACGTAAGGGCTCACCAGCTTGTGAATCCCAACTCTCCACCGACACCCTTACCTGACTCACCCACAAGCTTATCTCCTCCATCTATCCTAACATGCTTTGTTTTTGCTCAATCTTCTAATGCTTTTCATCATCTACATAATTCAATCATACACGTGATTTATACGTACATCGTGATTGAACGAATGTATATGTATTAGGGTAAATCTAAAAGGATGATAATAGTGCATGTAGTGTAGGGTCTTCATGTGAGAGAAGAAAATTTATACATATGTATGGCTCGTCGATTTTCTTTCGCTTTCTTTGGATACAAATACAATGGATATATATCCCTTGAAACTTGTCTATAACTCAATAATGGGGCGCACGAGATTTCCATATAACATTCAGCCATGGATCATGTTCATGTACGGACACTCCATGCATACGTGTTCATTTATATATATATATACACAAATTGAACTTATCAACTAGGCTTTTAAAATAAGCTTTTAGAGAATTGTAATACGTTAATTTTTGTTCTAAACTTCTAATTAGGGGTGTTCAAAAGTGGTTAACCATTTTTCTAAACCAAGCCGGATTTTCGGTTCAGGAAAATTCTCGAACCGAAACCGAACCATTTTTTGGGAAAACTAGTTTTTCGATTAACCGAAAAATCGGTCAACTTTGAAAAAAGCGGTTAACCGCTTTTGAACCGGTTTTCCTTTTTTATTTTTTTATTTTGTCCTAAATTAAATTGTAAATATGGACAATACATTGGGAACTAAGAAAAAAATTTTGGGTTGGGATTTTAGATTGAGTGAATTAGGGATTTATTTTAGTTTAGGTTATTATTTATTTATTTAATATAATATATATATATATATTTCAAAAACTGGTTTTCGGTTAACCGTTTCTAATTTCTTCCCAACCTGTCAATCAACCGAAAATTTCGGTTTTTGGGGGAATTTTTGAACCTTAACCGAACTGTTTTTTCGGTTTGATTAGCAGTTCGGTTCGGTTTTTACATTTTTTTGAACACCCCTACTTCTAATTGAGATCCTTTCCACTTCATTAGGAGTATATATGATCAATCATTGAAGAAATGTTTAATTTATATTGGTTGGGAGAGATTTTATTCTTATTGCTATAGAAATAAGAATAAAATCTCTTATTGTTTTGATTTCTTATTTTATAATTCATATTTTGGTAGTATTAGGATTTCAATTCATTATTTTAGTGGCATTAGGATAACATGGAAATAAAGATATCAAAAAGTCAGCATGGGGTGAAATGATCAAAAAGTGACAACTACTGAAATCAAATGAAATATCAAAAGTCACTGTAAAATTGAATGATCAAATTTGACAACTTCACTACACTGATCAAATAGATATTCAAAAGTCACTCTGTAATGATCGATTAACGACAACTTATTCAAATAGCTGATCGAAATAGATATTAATGTCTTCCTCAATAATCCAAATGAACAATTAGTCGTGTATGTTTTAATTGAAAAAGAAATCATTACTAAAATTAGACAAAAAAAAGAAGAAGATAATCTTGAGGATAATAGTACGGAAATACAAAAAATTTCATGCCAAGAAGTTTTAAACATGCTTGAGAGTTAGAAATATTTTAGCTTTAATAAGAAGGTGTTCATCTGATGGCTTATTATGTATCAATAACTCTTAAACATAAATTATTGTCCTTACATAACTTTAAATAAATATTTTATTTTATCTTAAACTTTTAATGTATCATAGCATATATTTTTTGCAATATGCATATAATTATTACTATATAGAGACAAATTCTTTAAGACGATCTTAAAAAAATATAATTTATTCTTATTTATAACTGACTCAAGTTGGGATCGGAAGTTTTTATGACTATAAAAATTATTCTTCTATATAATATCAGTATAGAGATGTTCTAGTGTATATTTAATTAACGGGGTGTTTTTTTTTTTTTCCCTCGCCATTGGCTCTTAATAAGTCTTTGTCTTCATAATCATCCAGCTGGGATCAAAGTTAATTTCAAAATAACTTATGATGATAATGCTTGAATTGATGAAAGTACAAATATTGTTGGTACAAATTAATCACATCACGCATTCATGTGATACCCTTTTTCAAACCCTATAGCTTTATTAAAATATTGTCAACTTAATTAATTTCATTTAACCACTACTAATTATAATAAAAGATATGGTAGAGGATCATAGCAGGAAAACTGAGAACATCTCAATATAAATTTTTACAGTTGTCCCAAGAAGAAATACCCTTTTGTTCATAATAATGGCAAGCATAGAGCTATGGACCATTTGTCCTTTCCTCCCCTTTGGTATATTCTCTCTAGAGAATAGAAATTAATTCCAGCACAAAATAAGAAAGGAAGATAATAATTAACTGGTCAATTTGCGATAATAACTATGATCATCAGAGCATATATTATTTTAGATATAAAAAGAAAAAGTAAAATTATTATATAATTTTAACCCAAGATTCATCATTTCCAAATCTATAGTAAAATTTCTCATCAACGATTCTGGGGTACATAAATATAATATAAAAGTTATATAGTAAGTTTTATATAGCTGTCGTGATAAAGATGGGACACATAGTATTACTACAAAAGTAAACCCGTGAAATATATTTTGCATGTGATCTCTTGTTCTCCTTCACAAAACTACAAGAATGCCACTGTCACTGCCATGGCCAGTGCTCTATGTCCTCTCCAAAATGGATATTAAATATTATAATTTTCATGGGAAATTAAGCTTTGATGAGAAATATAAGTCACTGATAAAATATAAGAGACAAAAATTTAAACAAAAGAAACCCCTATGGAAAACAACGAAGCGTTTCCAAGTTTGAAACCCAGAAAACTAAAAAATGTCGTAATATTGAAACATACAAGAGATGAAGGAGGTGACAGTCTTGTACTAGTTCTTCTGTCACTGAAGAAGATATATATATATATTATATAAATTAAAGATAATGCTTAAAAGTACTGTTTTAACCTTTCCCTTTCCCGTTCGATTCTTTTTCTCTTTGTTTAGAGCTATAGCATTTGCCTTTCATCTTCTACTTCTTCAACAGTCGCCCCACGTTTCGGAGGCGTGAGGCTCATGGAATCCGAAACCTTGAGGTTTCAACAGTGAGAGATTTGGGTGGTGGTGGTACTCTAAGCCCGTGTTGTACGTTAAAACATCCCTTACGTTAACGTTTTCGTTGCCATTGCCGTCGCCAGTGAGTCCGAGAAAATCCCGGGTCAGGCGGTCGGTCTTCTGCCACGTGGAGAGGTTGCCTGACGTGAACCCTCCCATGTAGGTTTCGGGTGAGATGTTGTTGTGAGTCACTGAATGATGATCAATCTGAGCCAAATCACCAATGTTGAGTTCCGTCATGTGTCCTATTGACTGGGGTTGTTGCTGTCCAGGAGGAGTTGCACCGATGGTTGCCGCCTTCTGGAGGAGTGCAGTGGCTGACAGTTGGTGGTGGTGATGGTGGGCTGACGTGGCAGTTGGCTGCGTGTTCACATGCAGATTTTGGAAGGGAGATTGTGAATCAATCAAGGCCTTGTGATTTTGAGTTTGTACTTCTTGAAAGTATTGTGAGGAGGAAGAGAGAGATGGGATATGGAAATGGCGAGATTCAGTCTTGATATGATGAACTGGGTTTTGAGTTTGAGGATTACTGTTATTAGGGTTAGGGTTTTGATGAGATGGATGATCCCATGGAGTTGGGGCAATGTGAGTGGTGAAAGGGAAGAGAGAAGAAGAATGGTTTTGATTGGCTAGTTGGCTTGCAGAGATTCTTGCACTTTCTTCAGCTAATGCATCACAAAATGCCCTGTGGGTTATGAAGCTATCTTTCCTGTTGTTGATTTCACAAATTGAATGTCAAAAACTAGCAATACTGGAGAATTGAATTATAACAATAACAAAATTTAGAAATATTGTTTAATTAATAGATGATATAAATAATTGTTAATTATACATCTTCAATGGTGAAAAGAAAAAAGAAAGAGAGATTGACTAATTCAGGCAGGCCATGCATGCGGATATCAAATAGGACCTACAATTGTCATAAAGCTTACAAAACACAAAGCAGAAAAAAAAAAACCATCTTTGATGGGTCAAATTTATGACCTATGAATGATGATTAATTATATTTATCCATGCAAAAATGGGCATATGGATATGTAGGGGGCTCAAAATTTCAAGACAATAGTAAATTTCGAGACACAAAAGTCTTTTGAAAGTAGAGCTTTCATGCATGTAAACAAAGATTTGTAATTGAAACCCCCCATGGACCTTCTATGACTATCTATCTACTCATGGAGATAAAAGGAGTAAGAACAAATCAGCACATCAGATATTTTTGCAGATTTATTCAACTTTTCCTCATGATGAAAGTGCAGAGTTTCAGTCTTCTCTGCAACTTAATAATAATGGCATGCTGCTTCATGAAAAAACAAACAAATAAATAAAAATTTATCACGGGTTTTCTCTACCATGAAATTCCAAAGGCAATTTAAGTTTATTCTTCAACTTTTTTCTTGGAGACTGCTGCCACTCCATTAATATTCATCATTGTTTTGAGACTGCAGTCACTCCATTACAAAGTACCAAAAGAGGGAAAACACCGAGAAAATTAAAGCTATTAATTCTTTTGCATGAAAATTAAACAATACTTAATATTATTTAAATAATCAAATTAAAACTTAAGGTAAAAATGGTGGTTCTTCACAAACTAATCAGGATCCTCTCCAGAAAATAAAAGATCAAAGCTTTTGCTACTGATATATATATATATATCATCAAAGACAATATGTATATATAAGTACAACATAAAACAAAAGATTACGTTTGACTGTTCTTTTTCAAGCATAAACATGGCTGCAGGTTTCAGATTCAGAGATATTGGTTTCAGTTTCTCTTAAAATGTCACCAGTAACAGACACTTGTGTTAATATTGGTGTCCACTTCCATGCATATCCTTGCAGTCACTGCAATATATTTAACCTCCAGATATAATATTCCATGCAGCGTTTAATTTCCTCTCTTGTGAAAAGAGGAATCACAAAACAAAACAAAAAAGACCAAGATTTAATTGATTTCTATGAATTTTTTCTTCCCATTAGAGAAGTCCAAAGTTACGAAACATCAAAACTAATGAAAAGAGGATAGGGACTTTGAGAGACAAATGGAAAGATGGAAAGATTAGAAAAGAAGGTTTCATGAATTTGAATAAAAAGAGAAAAAAGGAAATAAATTACCTGGAGAAAAGGGTTCCACAGTCACATCTATATTCTCTTGTCCCACAGGTTTTAGAATGAGCCTTCCAATCCGATTGAACAGCATAGATCTTGGAGCATTTCTCACACTTCCATTTCTTCTCTCCATGTTTCCTGCAATAGTGTTTCTTGATTCCTGTAAGGTCACCTAGAGCTCGCGAAGGATGGTGATGAACACAAGAAGGCTCTGGACAAACATAGGCTCTCTTTTTGATTTCTTTGCTGCTTCTTTGCTTTAGCTTCCATGGAAGATTGTGACCTCTCCTGTGAAGTTGGAGGTTTTGGTCTCTTTGAAACCCTTTGTTACAGATCTCACACACAAATCTGTTGGTAGCCAATAGAGTTTTCGGAGATAATGCAATCACTTCAGCATCCGGGTCTGCAACATGAAAAAAGAGAGTAAAAATTAAAAAAAGAAAATTTGATTAAGACAAAATTTGAAGAGAGAAGAAATTAAATCATATCTGACCTGGGTTTCCGGGAAGGCTTCTCTTCTTCTTGATCTTCTGTGGCTGCTGAGGGGAAACCGATGGATTTAAGCCACCAGCTCCGAAGTCTTGAATTCTAGTACCGGAAGAAACACTAGCTTCTTCAGATAAAGAAGTTGAATTCGACATGGCTGCAGCAAACATGAGTACTAGTTTCTGGGAAAGACGAAAACTCCAACAAAATAAAACAAGAAAACCCACTTCACAAAAAATGATCTTTTTGTTTTGTTTGATATATATATATATTGAACTTGAACGAACAATTTGATGGAAAAAGAACAAAAGATTAACAACACAACACAACACAACAAAACTAAACTAAACTAAACTAAACTAAACGGAGCTAGCTAGCTTTGTTGAAGAAGAACAGCAGGTGGCAGTGACTACAGAAACAGAAGGGGATCATTGATAAGGAGGCAAGGCAAAAGTGAGAAAATAAGATCTCGTGAAGAGATGATGATGATGGATTATTCTTCAAGTCGCTATCTTACTATCTAGCCATGGATTGCTTCTCTGAGCAACTCTGCAACACAATTCAGATATATCTCTTTCTAACCTATATTAAAAACCTATTCCATGCAATCAAAACATAAGGAATAAAGAAGAAACAGAAAGATGGTTTTTTTTTTTTTCTTTTCTTTAAACCTCTATGTCTATCTCCACCACCCACTCAATAACCCTCTTCTTTGATTTATATCTATTTATGTGTACAAAAAGATTATATATAAATGTAAAGAGACGGAGACAGAGACAAACAGTAAAATTAATGAAGAGAAGGGAAGGTTTCAGGAGAGAGCTGAGTATTGTAAATAGATAATAGGGTACAAGAAGTGATGATTATAGTGGCAGACTATGAATAAAGGGGGTGGCAAAATAGAAAAAATTAAAAATACTTAAAATAAAATAAATTTACTGTTGAAAGAAAAGGCTAAGGATTCTGGAAAGTAGAGAGAGAGAAGAAGGCAGCTAGCCCACAAGCAAAGACTAGGAAGAATCAAACCCAACTTGATTCAGCAAATTAAAAATATTCTTCATACTTTTATTAATTATTAATTTTTATTTGATTTAATAGTAATTCTTTCGAAGTATGACGTTGCACTTTCTGTCTGTTCCTTTGTTCCTGTTATAAAACACCCAAACCCTAAAAGGGCATTGATTTGAATGGAATGATATTATTAAAAGGAGGGATTGCTTTGCTTACTAAAGGATCATGACTTATAGAAGAATGAGAAGCTTAAAAAGACATTGATGAGGAATGGCAAAGGCAAAGAGATATAAATCTCTAGGGTTTCTCAAAACCTTTTTAATATTAATACCCCACAGGCTAAAATCATTGATAAATTGATTACATTTTTGGCTAAGCCTACTATTATTATAAGTTTGATTATACTAATGTATGATTTAATTAAGTTGATGAACTTATTATTATTAATTCATATTATCTATCAAATTTAATTTATATGAATTATTGGAGATGGGTTTGCCGGGGTGATAAGTAATATTATTTCTTGTATTTCATTATTTTGTTGATGATTTTTCTCCCTTTCTGTCTCTCCTTCTTTTGTAATTTTATTCTCTCTCACATCTCCTAGTGCATAGTGAAAGTGCTCCAAGCAAACCCCACCAAGGGGAATTTGGAAGGCCTCTTCTTTTTCCCTTCCTTCTTTCTTTAACTTTTTTTTATATTCCAAACTTAATTCTAAAGCCATGAAGATTGAAGAGATAGGGGAAAACACTTTATCCTCCTCATTTATCCAAATAAATTCCATTACAATGGTGGTCGACTAGCTCTTTAATCTTATTAAGAGATGAAGAAATTAGTGATTCATAAAGGTAGCTTCCATGCAAATCCAATTACATATTTATAAACCATTTGCCTTATGACCTTTGTGTTAATTCATGGGCAATGTGATATTGCTATTATTATAAACCCTTTGGAATCCTATGTGTGTCTTTTGAATTGAATCAGTTGAGCTTTTGAGTAAGATTCATTTCCCCTTTTCTTTTGGGATAAGATGAGATTTTATATATGCTCATCGATTCACCAAGCTTTATTTATATATTGTTATTTATATAGAAGAATTTCAAAACCTCTATTAATCAGAGATTTGCAGAATAACACGAGTAAGTAGTAGTAGTAGTAGATAGCGTAAGAATATAATACTTAAACATGATGACGATGTAATGAAGACCTTTTCTGATGATTAGACTGGTTTCTGTATTGGTTTTTTCATTAAAGGAAATGAAAAATAGAAGCATCTTGGAAACATTCATGGACTCCGAAAAGAATGACTAAGTCTAAGTGATGAGTTATATTTACTGTCACTTAGGCATAACTATCCCGTTTTGATTGTGATTTTGTGAATATTGAGATTGACCATTAGAACAAACTCCAAGGAGAGGAGATTTAAAATTTTTTATTTGTCTTCACATGATACAAAATCAATCCATGGTAGTAAACTTTGAGCTACTTAGCGGTCAATAATCCATCTATTAGTCTACGATATATTCAAATTTAGATACATGGTTTGGTTGGTACAAACAAATACCTATAAAATATAATAAATTAATAATTTAGTACACACTAATTCCAGTGAGAAAACCTAAGTAGTTAGGCAAGATGTCACATTCAAAATAGTTGTATTAGAAAAACCATTTATTTAATTTAATTAATTAATTTGATTGCCCAAGTTATGATTACCCATTTTCACTTGTTATATTTATTTTCTACTGTCATCTGATCTCTTAATTATATATTTTGGTATTTTATTTTGGGTCTCTGTTGTGCATGCAGAGGTAGCCAGTTTGATGAATGAGAAAGAACATTATTTCCCCCACACCCACGGGCCCATTCTTTGTTCACGGGTTCTTCTATTACAAGATTCTCATCCATTTTTTGCTTTTTATTTCCCTTGAACCCCTCTACTTTTCCTTTACTATAGAGTACCCCAATATCTTCTGCCCCGTTTAGGGTTTAATAATAATAGTCCCCTGATATTTTATTAACTCATCTAACGATTCTCTTATTTTAGAAACATAAAGACAATCAGGTAAATATGGGAATAAAAGTATTGGGCCAAGGCTACAAAATGAAGGTGGGTGGGACTGTATGATTTAAATGGGCCTAAAGTATTGGGCCGATGGAAGCCCTACACAACCCAGGGACAGCCGTAAGGATAAAGACAAGAATAGGGGCCCTGTTAAGGATCCCAACGTCACGAGAAAGGTAAGAATAGGCTTTTGCTTTTTGTAGTCACGAGCTCAAGAACACGTGTTAAATCACATGCATAACCCAATCCCATTATAGTACTGCCAGCTGTCAAATAACCTGTGTTCCAAAAAAATTCCCAAGAGTTAATGTGGCGCGTGGTTTTCACGAATTTGGAAGCGATTTAAATGAAGATATTTCTTGTATTTAAACTTTTCTTTAGGTCAACGGTTCGTGTTAAAGATGAGCAACTTCATTAATTCAACCATTGTTTGTTTGTTTTCTTTCTTCCGGAGGTACGAATTTATTTATACGCGTTTTAACTAATTTTTTTAGCACTCAAATAATCTTCCAAAATCTTAAAATTAATAATTAGATAAACCTCTCAATAATTACCGTTATCAAAGTTTATATAAACAAAAACTTATTAAACCATTTTTTTTACTCTTTTACCAACAAACTATCCAATAATGATTAATTAAGTCACCACACAAATGTACATTTATTTTTTGCTTAATTACGATATGTGGTATTCATTCATATAATTTAAGTATATATTGTTTATAATAATTAGAGAGTTGCATTCGTGTGCGATTATTAAACATTTTCTCTTCTCCCCTGGATAAATCTTGTGTTACTGTTGAGTCGGCTGAGCCATCCATACGTGAATAAATTTCAATACAATCTGCAGTTTTTCCTGTGATCCTGTCCTCCCCCACCACAGAAACAAACATTCAACTCCTGCCGTTCCTGATTTCACAAGAGTAATTATGCATTCAGTAAAAGTTCATAACAATTCAAATTTGTCCTTTATCTACAACATATTTTACTGGGAAAGTACAAGCAAGCAACCCACCTGATAAAACAAATCCATAACATATTTTACTGCACTGGGAAAGAAAAGTATAAGCCAGCAATCCAGGTAAAACAAATTTCTTCATGGAGAAACTTTACCACAATTTCGAAAAAGCTATAGGTAGATTATTGACAATGCAACAAGAGATAAAGAAGTAATCGGAAAAGAACATAAATGGCTTAGTTGAGTAGGAATTTTTCATTGACTGCAGTTGCCCCTTCGACAAAAATGACCTATCCAGCTCACATAGATTTGAACTATTTCAATTTTCATGCAACTAGCATAGACAAGACTATTCTCACCTTTGATGCAACACAATGGCTGCAAGTTTCTGGCTCAATTTGTCTTAAGACGGCATCACTACTAACCAAATGTGAATATAATTTAGACTTACTAAATTTGAGTAGTCTCTTACCACAGCTGAAGAGGTGCTAACTCATCTTTTCTTTATGTATTTGCCGTGTTAGGCCCACCATATATTGTCGAAAGCCCCCAAAAGCCTGCAAATTCAACAAATACATGACACGAACAGTGTCACCAAATTTGAAGCACCATGATAAAGTTAAAAATTTATAGAGCCCATCATCATGTTACTATGCATTAGAAACAAGAACAGATTGGCATATAGCTTTTTATCAAATCACGAGATGCTCAACTAAATAAATAAAACAACTGAACATATGGATTCTGTCCATCACATCTTTGGACACTTCTACATTTTTTGTTCAATTGGTGACAAAGGCATTAATGAGTGTTCACCTTTTAATGTATGACAGCAATAGACTCTATATGACATTATTGTATAACAGCAATAGGCTTTATTTGACATTGTCTCCTAGATGGCCATAAAAAGTTAATAAAAATTTGTCTCTTGAGTGAGAAGCATCTAGTGACTTTTTGATAGGAAGAAACAACTTTTATGTGTAAAAAAAAAAATCTCCCCAGTCGCTGCACATTCAACACATTAATTAACCAGAGCAAGCACCTGACTAGGAACTTGAGTTTTGTTTCAGGGGCAAGCAAATAAATTTTTTATTGGTACATATTCACCAGAAGCCAACAACCAGGATCAAAGTTTCAAGAGACAAAACCCAATTTCTAGGGAAAAGGTTATTAGGCTTCTTCTGTAACCAATTTGAGGAACCTGGGTGGTAAGGGGGCTTTTGGTGACACAATACAACCATGTTGAAAAGCAGAAATGAGGTAAATTACCATCAGAATAAGACAATTGGCACAAACATAAGATGACATCAACCTTAGATGGGGAGCCAACAAACAAGCTAACCTACCATATCTGTTGGGACTGGTAACTGACGTTCATCACGTTCTTCGCCAGCGTCTTTTTGTTGACTTGTCCAGTGAGTCCATATAAGATTACTAATATGACAATTCTAGTTGAATGATCCTGGATTTTAACCAAGTGATGTAAGAAAGGCAAACCAATGAATGAATACGATCCTTGTAACTATTGAAGACTGAGAATACATGTATACATTGTTTGGAAAATAAACCAATTCAAAGATAAACAAAAGAAAGTGGGCACAAATTTTTGCTTGTAGAATACGCTTAAGAACACAAAGTGCCAAGCAATATGAACAAAACATATCTAATCTGTTTCATGTCAAAGAAAAATTCAAGGGTTGTCTTCTTCTATCCAGTATCGGTCAAAGACGCAACTAACATTTTGAAAATCAGCAATATCTACACTCTATGGCCATGTTTTACTTATGTCTCAGTACTAATTAAAACTTAATACCTTCATAGATACTTCTGGCCTCCTTCTTTATGGCAACATCAGCTTAAACCACATCTTTCTCATGTAAGAATTACTTTAGCAGCAAGTGAACTACATAAAACAATTCCAAAATGCAACCAGTTAGCATCTTAACTTTCTTATCTTGCCACCCACATTACATAGTTCTTTCACTCCACTCTATGTACATGTTTTAATGTCGATTCCATTACATTATAAACTACCAATCTTGAAGTCCAATGTTTTGCATTATCTATTAATAATCATAGAGATATAAAACTTTCATCCAAATTTTCCTCAGGTATTTAAAAGTAATTTCTATTGAAATCAGTAAACAAATTTGTATACTCAACCTCATAAAATCTTTTCTTTGCCTGTCTCAACCAGCAAATGTTGTTTTCCTTTCTCTCCTCCAGCTTTTCATTCTTGCACGCAACCATATAAAAAGCCGCCTCTTTATCATTGAATTCAATGGTCTTTGCTGCATATGGTCAAGTTTACAATAATGACCTTATTAGATCATCTTTTCAAATGGTAGTAGCATTTGGTTTTGCCCTACATTTTCTGATTGAAATTACCCTACTTTAAATTTCATTACACTATTGTGGAGATGATTTTTCTACTACCAACACAGTTGTAAACTAGCAAGTCTGGCCACCTCAATTTACATAACTTTTCCTTCAAATCCTTCAATTATATGGGAAATATCATCTCCATTTCCCCACACTATATAAATGACAAATTCCAAATAATAAACTACCAAATTTACACATCTCATGCCCCCACAAATTTCTATATTCTTAAGATACTGAATCCAAGTATATAGAAGTTATACATATTCCCACCCTTGCTTATGAAAAAATCCATAATTGATTTGTGGCTTCAACTCTTTCTGGCTATACAGCATGTTATACTATTCTGGCATATATAGTAAGTTATGCCACACATATGGCTCACTGTGTATCCAGATCTTTGCGAAACACAAAATGATAAACTAGCATGTCCCCATCCATCACTAACATTTTTTACTTAACCATGCCTCAAAATTCAATTATGATCATTTCCATACCATTTCTCTACATCATTTGTTTTACATAATCATATAATTAACAAACTAGCAGGTATATAGGCGATTAGTCAAGTCCTAACCTTAGAAATAAATAAATAAAAAAGATACAAAACAAAACAAAAGCCTTCATGCCTCTAATTCGTTGAAGTCTATATCATGGAAAAAAGAAACCAAACCATTCTGTTCACACAGCTGATATCAAGTTTGTAGTACTGCACCCCACCAACTCATGAAAGTTCAATTTACATGACAGAAAAAACAAAATCATCCATTATTGAATCCATGCTACCAATAAGATTAGGATCATCTAGTCATTGACCTCAGTATTAGCTTATTTTTGCCCATTATCGCGTTTAAACAAGAATAAGAGCCTGCAATAACTCATTTCTATTCTTTCTGTCTTATCAAAGTTGTCACAAGTTGCTCTAACAGATAAAAAAAAATGCTGCATATATAATTTATTTAAGTTACATCTTTAAGAGTTGTGCATCGTTAAAACAAAGATAATTTTTTATCACCTTACAACAGGAGCACACCCAATATTACTTGTTTCCAGAAAGGAATTTACCTTTTCACTGCAAAGCATCTCCAGCTAAATCCTGCTATTTCTGGATCAACTGCTTTCTAAGAAGGCATTTCCCCACTTGTTCACTCTGCTGTTTCAATGCACATCGATGTCCAGCCTAAAATGGACAGAAGCAAAAAGAACCTTGGGTGAATACTTGCCTATGGCAATTAGTAACGCAGCCATCAAGGAAAAAAGACTAACTGACTTTTAAGCACCATATCCACTCTAGAAACTAATAATACTCAGGTTTGAATTTCAAGAATGCTAAAATAAAGTACAGTTGTGAGAATTTGTTAAAAATTACAGAAATTGGAAAAGAACATTCTACAAAGTTCACTTGTTTCAGAACCAAAAAAAGTGAAAGCCGCCCGAATTGAAAACTATATATTAAAAAGAACAATAGTAAATAATGGGAATCCAGCACTACACTCCACCCAATTACTTCTTCTAGAAGGCCAAACTAATTTATGTGTGGATTTTACTAATTACTCAAAGTAACTGGCTCAACATAGCATCAACCTCATCATTTGTTTTCCTTTCTCTAATGGTATGTGAATCATGAGTATAGTCTTAAAATTATTAGTCTTACAATTATGAAACAGATAATATTATGCTCACATGTAACACATGAACCCAAAATTTTGATTATCACTAAACATAACTAAACCATTTTTCATTTATTAATTACACAAATCAAATAACATGATACTAGGAGTTAAGCTTCAAAAATACCCTTTACAACAAAACACATATAGAGTATGTGAAATCGATAACTCCTCTCCCACCAAAACTTATCCAAATGATCATATCATGACAGGCAGGAAGGAGAAAATGAATGGAAACAGTACAGCGTAACATATATATTTAAGGTCATGAGAAGATGCCACCGCAAATCAGTTACAACTATAACATCTTATTACAGCAATAGTAGACAGATAGAGAGCAATGCAAATCCGTATTACAGAGTGCAAAGGAAACCAGTAAATGCCGTGACGATGTTATTATCGATTAATCAGGAAAACAGTTTCAATACAATTAATCGTGATAATAGTCTCAGTTATAGCTGAGTTTCTCTTCATATTGACTTAACCTTCGAACATTTTCTCGACTTGAACCAAATTATGAGTAAAAAAGCATAAATCTCCAAACTAATTAGTCAACATTATGACAACCTGCCTGCTGTTAGCGTAAGCCGCATCAAAAAATGTTATAAAACCGGTAACAGATGCATCAAAATACCATAATTTAAACTAACCAGAGTTTCCTCAAAAATAAAATTATCTAAATCATCTAATGCCAATTTTAGCAATATGATTTCAAAAATCATGCAACGCTGAAGTAAAATAAATTATTGGTAGCAACTTCAATGCTACATAATTATATTGATTTGAAAGACCTAACGTGGTTAATCAACTCTTATATTATGCAAATTCCAGGAAAAACTTTCGTACAATTAATTAAGTTGGCCAACTTGGGCCAATTTGACAGCAATAGAAGAAAAAAAAAAAAGAAAACCAACTAGTTTATCTGGACTGCCAGTATCCCTATGGCTGGCTAACAATCTGATAGATTATGAACATTCACAATAGGTTTTTTAAAATTGAGAAATTCTACATGAAACGCATTTTGTTTGTTAAAAGTGTAGATCCAAGTTGGCAAATGGCAACCGCACTGAAAATGAAAAGTTGATTTAAGATAAAGAGAAGAGACGAGTATTACTCACCGTAATCTCCCGTGAAACTGTTGATTGGTTAGTCCGGCGTAATCTGAGGAAGAGAGCGCCAGGAAACAGAGAGATCTTCGGAGCTTACTCATGAGAGTCCACTCAAAAGTAGCGCTTAATTGATTCGTTTTCATTTAAAACGCACGGTCTTGAGATTTGACTGTTGACCACTTTTTGGCTTTTGCAGAAAATCCTTTCCCAAATTTCTTTTTATTTTCATTTATATTACCTAATAATTGGTTTTTTTCTTATATTTTCTATTTTTATTTACAATTAATTGTTGTTTTCAGATAAACTTCATAACAAGAGAAGATCATGATTTTAATCATAAGTTATCATTGATATAAAAATGTCCTGAGATTTTTAAATGTCCAATTAAAATAAAAGCTCGGGTTACAAAATTATCTATCCAATTAAGTGCACATAATTGTTTCATTACTTATTAGTCCGTGTTATTACATCAGTATTTTTAACATGTTTATCAAATTGTTTATTAATTAAATAAAGATAGATTACAAACACTACTCATAACTTTTTTTCACAATACAACGTGACAGTTAACAATTAATCAATTCATATTTGATCAAACGAATCCATTGTTAGACAAACAATCTATTACAAACTAACACGTCGCATTTACGAAAGAAAATTAATAAGAAATGTTTGTCAGTATAATACCCCGCCTATTTAAGTACCCTTATACGAGATTGAGTTGTTACATCAATGCCCACCCACAAGGAGCTTATGATCTCTTGCTCACTATATAATTCTAATATTAACCAGTGAATAAGAGTATACCACATCAACACAAGTGCTTATACTTGCTCTCGTGTTGAAAGAAAGATTTTTTTTTCATAAATCAAGTAAATGAATTCAATAAGCCAAATAGAAATTGTGCTTCGCAAATACAATTGGATTAAGTACATGCATGTTTAACATAAATCAAGCCGATAAGTCAAAATTTACTTGATCATTCGACTTTGAACAGCCATGAAAATTCTCATATACAACCCCACTTGGATATAGGAATTTTCTCACAAATCACTAGCATTCAAAAGCTATAAAACCCAGCAAAACAAAATGATTTGAGTATCTCTTTCATCTAGAACTTATTGATCTCCATGAAAAGGGAGAAGAGCAACAGGGTTGATGGATTTGTGTGGTGCAAATCAAGAAATGAAGAATTATCACACACTTGGATACATGCGGCATGCAGATGAAAGTGACAATCCGAGCCAAATTGCAAATGAGCTTTACAATCTTACACAATACACATTCTATCAATTCTTCTAAACAAGTAACAACAACTTGAAAAATGGAGATGTCAAATCCTAAAAGCTAACTACCAACTGAATAGATTTTGTCAAGTAGCTTCAGCTATTTGTGGTTCCAGCAACTTGCAGCTGCATCTTTGTCCATTTCTTTTAAAAGTGGTTTCTTGAATAAGAGGAAGTCATACCAATAACATTGTATTATACCACATTATATAAATTACAAGCTAATTTCTTTGCGAAGATTTGAAAATTTTACCACTTGGAAGCACATATGGAGATGAAAATCACCAATGAGAATTGAGAACCGAGTTGCCATCCCAGGAAAAAGATCTACATCATGATATATTTGTCACCAAATACTGTATCAATTCTTGCACAGAAGTTTAAAAAAATTTAAGTTAACTACCAAGTAATTCTTGAGTCCAATAGCAACAAGTAATGGTGGTTCCAGGAATTTGCAGCTACATGATGTTGTCCATTTCAACAGCTTCAGGACAATCTACAATCTACACTCATTTGAGGCCAAAAAAAGAGAAGGAATTACGAGACAAGAGGCAGATAAAGCAATGGATATGAATTAAATGCATTGCATAGTGCATATAGAACAGGTTGTGATTTTGAGGTGTGAAAATATAAACAAAAAACCTTCAGAGACAAATCATGATAGTGAATCTTCCAAGCACTGCCTTCAACCTAACCAAGATCAGAGAAAATTTAAGAGAAAAAAAGATGTACAAAATTGAAAATTTTTGGAACAAAAGAAAATGGAATACAGGGTTAGAAACACCAGAAACAAGATATTTTTCCACTGGTACACTGCTTGGTTATTCTTCTGTCCTGTCAATATAGCAAGAAATGCAGGTGAATATTATTGCCTAATGGCATTTCAAGAAATCCAAACACCACAATGGCAAATACAAACTGATGGCTCGCTTTGCAGAAGCCTCCTACCCAGAAGGAACTGTCATCATCGATAGAGCAGTGTAAACCGTAGAATGTAACAACTGCCCATATATTTTACTTGGGCCTTCAACCCAAATACCCAAAACGATCAGCCAAAACATTCACATCTTCATCTTCACCTGCTTCAGAATTTGGAATATCTAATTCTCCTTCAAACCTCTCATTCAATAACTCTTCCCAGAATCCATCATCAAGTTCTCTATCACCACTCTCTGGTGCCTCTATATCTGCATTTCCATCCTCTTGCTCCCCCCTTGTTCTCCCATATCCTTGCATTTCCAATGCCAGTGCTTCCAATTCAGACACTTGAAACCCGTATTCCCCAAATTCCAAGGGCTCAGCTTTGATGGGATTTGTCCCTTCACTACTACTACCAACTCCACTTGGTCCTTGATCAATTGGCCTTCTTCTTTTCTTAGTCATGGCTTCCTCAAGCTCCATCCTTTTCTGTTTTTGCTGCACTAACTGCTGTAAAAAGACAGGATTTTGCATTGCTCTAGCCAAGAAAGACATCATTTGTTGCTGCTTCTTTTCTGTGCCTTGGAGCCTTTGTTCCATGGCTTGAAGATAGGCTCTTGTATTCTGCTGCAGGTGTCTAAGTTTCATTAATTCCATCATTAAAACCTGCTTGTCACGCACCAAACGATCAATCTCCCCGTCTAGTCCAAACCGCCCCACTTCAACACAAGGACCAAGCGCTTGCGGCGGAGGAAGCGGCTGAGATGTTGCCTTCCTCCTCTTGATGTTCCTCAAAAGTTCCTTCTGCTCCCTCAGAAATCCCTCATTTGCAAACTCCCATCTACCTGGATCAATCTTTCTGAATCCCTGTACCAAAACAAAATTTACATTCAGTAACTTATCAAAAAATTGAAAAAGGGTCAGTGAAACTCAACTAAGAAAAAAATATTAACATGAATTCATGCATTTGATACAATAAAAAACAATATTATAAAAAACTCTTCTGATAATAAAATAATAGGCTTTGATGACGAAGGCATGTGAGTTTCCAGAACCATCTTGAATTTTATTAAACTTACAGATAGGACATTGTGACAAGCCAGTGAGCATCCAAGTGTAGGCATTTCAAGAACCCATTTGGAATCCCCACTTGCTTGGTTAAAAAAATTAATTAAAAAATAAAATAAAACCACACATCCAAGAAGAAGGATTGGTGGAATGAATTGAATTGAACAATGTTGATTCAAATCACAATAGGGAAGAAGAAGGCAAATTCGACTAAGAACTTAAAATTGCGGACTTACATAAGTGTTAAGCTGCCGGACAAAGCTGGAGAAGTTATTATGCTTGAAGTATCGAGGAAGAAGAGCAGTGGAGAAGGCGTGAGGGTCCCAAACAACAAAGCTCCCACCGCCTCTGGTCCAAGAAACAATATGATTAGTATTCAAATCATCAACCATTTCATAAGTTTTAGTCAGAAATGGGGGTGGCCCCGTGTCGTGGAGGCCTTCCATTGGCTGCGGCGGAGCCATCACTCCCGATTGTGATGAACTCGATCCCAGGTACTCCTCTTTTACTATGTAATAAGGATTCATTTACCAGTTTAGAAAAACAGAGGAAGGAACAGAAAGAGACAAACAGATTGATTGATTGACTTTAGATTGTAAAAGAAAAAAGGATATGATTAAAGGAGAATCAAGAAGAAAATCATAAAAGAGAAGTGTATATATATAATAAAGAGCCGCGGTTTTGGTGGTGGTGCTGATGGGTTATGATGATTGTTACAAAGTGACACTTGAGATATTTTCTTTCTTTGTTCACATACGCCTCTGTTTTCTTCTTCGGGAAGGTCGTTTAAGCTGTTACTACAACAACCACCACCAACTAGGCAGCCCAATTCCATTACTCGTGTAGCACAAATCCAACGCTTGGAAATAACGACATTGAAGGGGTTAAATAGAGAGATTGTGGGGGATTATTAATTTATAATAAGAAAATTAGAAAGTTCTAGAGGTGGGTTTTGGATTTTTGCATATTAGCCCCTTTCTTCATTTAGCAAGTTGTGGTCCTTAAGGAAAGTTCTGGAACTAACTTGTATGCGAGGGTAAGGAGGATTCAGAAGATAGGAAA
Source organism: Pistacia atlantica (assembly GCA_026229545.1). Lineage (NCBI taxonomy): Eukaryota > Viridiplantae > Streptophyta > Magnoliopsida > Sapindales > Anacardiaceae > Pistacia > Pistacia atlantica. Next base: position 26,511,214 of record CM047897.1, read on the forward strand.
TGATATGGTGGGAGGCATGGTGTGGAGCCCTATAAATATTAAATTAGTGGTATTGGACTATTGGTAGCCACACTCTTTTTATAAATATAATTTTCATTGGTGTGATCATGTCTCCACTCATTATTGGTTGACATTTTTTTTATTTCACTGTAATTTTGACCTAAATTAACATCATTTTTTTGCTACTAAGTAGAAGATATTTTTTCTTTTGCTTTGCTTGGTCGGTAGGGGGTAACCAATTATAAACCTATCAAAGATGTAAAAAATTTATTATATAGTTTAGGGATTTGTTGAATGGGAGGATTACCCTCTCTTATAAACCAATAGACTTGAGCATGCTTAGTCAGTGTAGGATTCTAACACTTCTTCTAACGGTTAAGCTCATATATTGGATCATGCTTGTTAATAGAGGTAATTGTTTGATTCTAACTCTTCACCTGCTAGTCAAACATTTAGCTCAATTGAGCCTAATTTTGATACCATAATAGAATTTTAGATGGGTCTGACTTCTTATTTAACAAAGCCTTATTGGATGAGAAGTCAGATTCACCTCAAATTTTATTATATTGACCGTGTGAGATTCTAAACGCATTTGCCATTATTAAAAAATATTACATATTTCTCTTTTTTTTAAAAAAAATCATTTAATAAAAGTATCAAAAACTTTCTTAAAAACACCAAAAAAAAAAAAAAAAAAAACCTTTTCAAAATTATATATATATATATTATTTTTTGCTATTAATAGACAAAATTTACAGATTCTTCCGCCTATTGCAATGTTAAAAAACTAGGTACATTCATATTTGTAATATTTAAAAATTTATTTATTGTAATTACCTTTAGATCAAAAGCTATAAAATTTTTTAAATTATTTTCGGATTTTACATCAAATTTAAGGGTTGTATTGAAAAACTATCCTATAAAAACATTTAAAATTATACGCAAAAAAAATCTGTAATTAAATCGTTAATTATTCTAACAAGATTTAAACACGCATCTTTAAAATTAAAATTAAAATTAGTCAAATGCTTACTACATTTGGTTACCGTGCAGCAGTTCTAAGACCACTAAAAATTAGTCAAATGTTACCCAATTTAACCGTGACGAATACATTTTAAAAATGTCAAAGGTAACGTGGCAATGTGGCATCGCCGACACATACTTATCTCTATCTTATTAAAATAAACGTACTAGGCAACTCGTATAAATCAAGTGGCGTCACTTGATTGGTACTTTGGCGGGTGCATCAGCATTATTTGGCAAGTTGCATTATTTAAATCCAAAAAATAATTATTTTATTATGATAATAAAATATTATAAAAGGGAAAAGAAGTAAAAATAATTCTTTTAGAAGCTTCTACAATATTCCCAATGATGAATTTCCGAAATTACCCCTCACTTTTTGCTAATTATCTTTTGGCTTTCAGTATGAATCTTGGAAATAATAAAAACAATTTCAAATATTTTAGGGTTTTTATTATTTATCCTTTGTAGAGATAGCTAGTATTGCCCAAATTTTGGGAAAATATTAAATATCCTCTTGCCGTTAATTAAGTGCAAGTTAACGGAATTGGATGGCGTTAGGGCTCAAGAGTCGTTTTTGACAATTTCCCACAAAAGTGCCATCAGTCCACCCTATTGATTAATTTTTCTGGCTAACCATAATTGTCTGAACTTACTAAAGAATATTTCCATGCTTTGCATTGCCCGCGTGTGTGAGAGAGAGAGAGAGCCAAAACTAGATATTTATCCATCATATTTAATTAATTAGTTTTATCAAATTATTTTGTGACGTGTCATCTAGTCAAGATCTCGTATTTTGTGATAGTAGGAATCTAAAAAGAAGTTTGAATCCAATCCTAGGTTAGGTTCGGCAAATTACGCCACGTGGACGACATCTCAGTTTGCTCATGAGCCTAATTTTGAAAGTACAAAGTGCGTGGCATTTTCTGATTGGTCAACGAAGGCGGGAAATTCATACGCAGAATACAAAATCGTACTACCAGGAGCGGATTGATAAAGAAGAGCTTTCTGTTTGGTTGATGGGGAGAAAAGTTGCAAAAGGAGAGAAAATTATTGATTTCTTTTTAATTAAATATTGATTAATGATGAGATAGTTTGTTAATTATGAATTAAAGACATTGCCTTACCGAAAAATAATTAATCATTTAATCGCTTTGTTCAATTTCATGTGTGAACAAATCGAATCTCACTAATCCAAAATATCAAGCCTAAAAATCAAATAATTAAAGTAATTAAAAAAACTACTATGTGGCAAGCAGGTGGGATGTCACGTGTTTTGTCTAGCTTACAGCAACTAAGCAAAATGGGCAAATTCTAGATCAACAAGTGGGATTAATTTATTGTGTATTCCGTGGCAATTGTTATTTAAATAATAAATTTATTATTTGTTTAATTAAGCTAGCTAATATTATATTATATATTGTTGCATCAAAAGCACCACCCCGAGGGATTAAAAAATTAAAAATATCAAGATATTATCCATAAGAAAACATTCTACAACATTCGCGAAACTACTGAAGATGAAGATCTATGGCAAATAAAATAAAAAATAATTAATTTAAAGTTGCTTAATTAAACGAGGCATAATCGAGGTTTAATAGAGGAAATAATTAAGGTAATTAAGTTAATTATGTCGAGGATTTGGAGACAGGTAAATTAGGCGAATAGGTGGATATTTTGAATCCTAGGTTTGGTGTTGTTGGGTCAGGGATGAATGAAATGGCCCACAGCCCATTCCTTTTTATAGGTTCAAAGTGTGTGCGTGTCAATAGCTAAAGTGATTGCCAGTGCCAAATTGAATCGAAAAGACGACGACACTTCTTATCAATTATTATTAATAAATTACATGAAGTGGAAACTTCTCTTGTATTAAATTATTTGATTACCAAGTCTCTACATTGTTCTGACGTATACACTGTAGTAGTACATTGATTTTAATTTATAATATATGGTTTCTTCTTACGATGCAGGTGAGCAACCCTATGTATATTATCCAAATACTAGGAACATTTCATGGGGCATTGAAAAAGAAGTTCTTATTTGTTTTACAACAAGCTTCTACATTGTTCTATAATTTGTGTTTATTACTTCTGGAAGAACATTTTATTTATAATCGATATTTTTGTATCGTTTCATTCGGCCCAGTTCCATTACACACCATACGAGAAGTCCAAAACAACCAATAATAACCCAAACCGTCCCATTGACACAAACTGGAGCCCAAACAGGCCCATCAATCTTATTGGTTGCAACAATAAATTCAATGAAAAGGTAGTTTAATGCAAAACAGATTTAATTGGAGGACAAACTGGGCGATTGCGTCAGATTTTGGAGTTAACTTGTCCTAGGTTCCATATTACAACCATGATTCCATCTAAGAAACATCATGATTAGTGTCATAGACCTAGAGAAATCATGTACAAAGAGGTTTGCTCTAAGTAAACTTGAAAACATGTCTAAATTCATACATATTTAATAAGATGGATGACTATTGACTCAATAAGGAGATATATATGAGAGCTGATTTGATAAATGTCTTTAGTGAAATAATTTTATAAAAAGATTTCATTAGATATTTTCCAGTCTAAACCTTTAACCATGGATTTGGCCAATGGATTTACGAATTTGACTTGGATGTAATATTAGAAAGACATTAATTAAGCATTTTTATTATTATTTGAATACCTAAAACTTAACACGGAAAAATTTTCATTATTTTCGAAACCTTAAAAGAGAATTTTGTTATTTAATCGTAACTAAAGGAGATTAATATTGTTAACTCTGATTTAATTAATATCTTAAATGAACTCTCAAGTTTACAAATACTGAGGAGATCCCCATATTTTGGGAAAATGACACATACACTCCTAAATTGAGGGTGTCAATTAAAAACCCCGGGAAATGCTTAGGAAGATTCCAGTTTCACTGAATTACTCGATTCTCTCAACTATTTTCCCCTTTCCGCTGACCTGGCAATATTCAAAATAGGCGCCAAAGTATCAATCCCGGAGCGCGCTTTTAACTGTTCATGTCTCGTGCTACTGTTATTTCAATTTCTTGTAATTCTGTGAGATGAAAATTAAGGAAATCAGTCAAACATGAGGACACTTGTATTCAAATCGAAGCTGTCCGTTTTAGGGCTTATTATTTCGATTGTTGCATACGTAACGACGCGTTCTAGCGGAGAATCGTCGACGTGTTTGACAGTGTACAAAGAAGGCGGTGCACCGGCGGTGTTTCAATCCCCAAAATGCCCTCGCTGGAAGCTTCCAAATTACGATTCCCGACCACGTACCACCCATCGTTGTCAATCGGCTATGCTTCTTGGCCGAAGAAAATCTCAGGAGGATCGCACTCTCTGTGCTCTCGACCTTCACATTCCCTTCCCTGGTTACGCAACTCTCTCTCTCTCTCTCTCCATATTTACATGTGTTTGTATATAATTATGTTTTAGTAATTATGTGCTGTGAATTGGTGTTATAGTTTGAGTTGGAAGGCAATAACTTGTGATACAATATGATTAGTATGATGAAATTGGGATATTTGCTTCCTTACTGAATTTTAGTATTTGATATATGGAAGAGCATTGGGATGTCCATTTTAAAGAAAAGCTTAAACAAGATTGACATGTAATATAATTTCTGCATTAAACCTAGTGAAATGACGCCTAGTTAAATGTTAGGAAAGATATATATATTGGAAGGAGAAAAAGAAAAAAATATTAGGACTGGGGTTTTAAACATATGCCATACTATTTTCAAAACTCTAATTGTGTGCTGCTCAGAAGATGAGAAGAAATACAAGTGGGGATTTGGGTTGTCGTATTTATTAGTTTGATGAATATAGAAGTTTATATGTTACTGTGATTTACCTTTACTATCATATAAGTGGCTGCTGAAATACGTAGAATTTGACATGGAAGCAGGTCTTGCAGGGGTTAAGGAGGTTACTGTTGGAATTGTGGCAGTTTTTGATGGCCATAATGGTGCTGAAGCTAGTGAGATGGCTTCCAAGCTTTTATTGGAGTATTTTGCTTTGCATACATATTTTCTTTTGGATGCTACATATTCTGTTGTATTGAAGAAATTGACTGGAAGGTTGCCGATTAAGGGGGAATTGGATATTGTTTCTCAAGTGCTTAATTGGGATGAAGAACTGGGTCGGCATAAACTGAACTTTGAAAGGTGCTTTTATATATGCATTCATGCTGCCATTATTGTTTCTATTACTTGTTTTATATTAAAGGGATGCTATTGTTTAGCTTCATCTTGTCCCTTTAATATCTTTTTTATTTTACTGCATTTAGTATTATTATCCTTGGGGATATATGCTACTCATGTGAATGCTTTCACAGGTTTAAGGTCTCTTTTCCTGCAAATTTTGATGATTCTTTTCACTTGGAAATTTTAAAAGAAGCATTGTTGAGGGCAATCCATGATATTGATGTGGCATTTTCTAAGGCAAGTTGGTTGATGTTTCTTGGCTTAAAATTTGGTGCATTGCATATTTTTCTCTTATGCTGATAAGTGCATTGCATCTTTTTCTCTTATGTTGATATTTTATTGTATTGGCCATGAAGGAAGCATCCAAAAAGAATCTTGATTCGGGCTCTACAGCCACAGTTGTGCTAATAGTGGAGGGCCAAATTTTAGCTGCCAATGTTGGAGATTCAAAAGCTCTTTTGTGCTCTGAAAAATTTCGGTCACCTAGGGGAGGCTAAAGGTTATAATTTGATTAGAATATTGAATGATCTATTTTGAACTTCTGTTCATCTTATCATGTTATTTCATGCCCTATTGTGGAGTATGATTGACCATAGCATAGATCCCTTTGTCATATTATAACAGAAACACGGTGAAGGTATTCATGCCATGGTACTTGACTTTGCAGCTACTTTATTAAGGTTATACAGGGAGCAAAGGCGTAATGGTGTTTCACGATCAAGAGATCATAATAACTTTAAATTCCCAACCACCAATGGACTAGCTCATTTTACTGTCAAGGAATTGACTAGAGATCATCATCCTGATAGAGATGATGAAAGGTTCCGAGTGGAAGCTGCTGGTGGTTATGTTCTGGAGTGGGGTGGTGTGCCACGAGTAAATGGTCGGTTGGCTGTTTCTCGAGCTATTGGTGATTTGTCTTATAAAAGGTGAGGTTCAAAACCACTAGAAAATATGTGGAATATGGTATTTCCCCTTTTTTCTTCTATTGACTATTTTAAATAAGGTATGCTAATTTTATCTAGGACCCTGAAATTGGATTCAGAACTATTTACATTGTTAGACTGTAATCAATTTTTGTTCGGATTATCTTCAGTTATGGTGTTATATCTGCACCAGAGGTAACAGATTGGCAATATCTGACTGAGAATGATAGCTATTTGGTAGCTGCATCTGATGGTGTGTTTGAGAAGCTGAGCTTGCAAGATATTTGTGATATACTGTGGGAATTGCACACTGATGGTATCGTTGGACCAGGACTCTCTTCTTCATGCTCATACTCATTAGCTGACTGCTTAGTAAACTCTGCCTTTGAAAAGGGCACCATGGACAATATGGCAGCTGTTGTGGTTCCACTAGGATCTACTTATGTTTCTCAAAACCAGTTGAGAGAAACGTGTATAGAAGAGGGAGACATAGATTGCCCTACCAAAGAACTACAGAAGTCCATTTATAAACAGTCAGGTAAGTCGCTGTGCTCATAGATTTTCTGATAGATGATAATATATGCTGCATGGGTACTGGATCAATATTAGTTTGTGAGAACCCATCGTATTTATGAATAATGACTTGTGGCCGTACAATTGATCACCTGCCATTATACTTTGATCTTAATTAAATTTGCTATAAATGGGTGCCGCAGGACACTGGCACTCATATGTTGTTGGACCCACTGCCTTCACAACATAAGGGTCATAAATATTAGTGCTTAAATGCCTCATATTTCCATGAAGTATGAATGTGAATCTTCCTACTGCTCTTATGTCTACAATAAACAACTAAACCAAAGCCTCTGGGCTGATCTTCTGCTGACCTGGTTTATTGGTTCCTCAAAACAGCTATATTAAGTGAAGGGAAAACTGTCACCATCTTTTTAGTGCATACCCTGTATCTATTATAATACCATGTTTCTCATTGGTCTTATCTGATGAATGCTTATATATGTTCAACTCTTGTCCATGTTAGGCTTGCACTTGTCTCACTATAGTATCTCTCCTGTAGCTGTATGCATTATTTATTCCTCAATATTCTGTTAGACACTCAAGTTTTTGTCAAATTCCAATGATAGTGTGACTTTAGTGGACATTGGTAATTCCAAAGTGTAAATGGTATGTTATGAGCATTGTACATGTTGAAGGGTTAGCTATCTTTTAATTTTTACATCTGAATTGTGTGTACTGATTTTAATGATTGGGTGTTTACTAATTAGCTGATTTTGCTGTTGTCACCATGATCAGATAATGACAAAGCTATTGACCTGGTACAGTTGAAACATGCTCATCCACTTACGACCAAATTTGACAGGTTATTGGTAAGGCTGGAAGACAAAGATTTTTATTTTTCTTCATATTTGCGTAAAGCTAATTCCTTGTTATGTGAATTTGGTTCCTTTATCTGTTAGGTGAATAGAAACGTGCCGGGTAACTTGTTTTCAGGCAATTTGCACTTAACTAGAAATAATATGGAGATGTTTTATTTGTTTTTCACTTGTTAAATGTATAACTTATGCTGCTTAAAGAAAAAGGACCTGAAAGAGATTCCTGGAATATAAAAATTATAAGGTGGCTGGTCTTGACAGCAGTTATGCGTCTTGGTGAGCTATGATATTTTATGATGCCAACGATAGTGCATAAATGATAAGAAAAAGGAAATAGCAAACTAAGATAGCTTGCTGGTTGTTCTGTTCTTTTCCCAATCAAGGTTTCTTCTCATTGCCAGTTGAATTATTGACAGAGGTTGATTTCCATGTTTTCTTAATTTTCCAAATACTTGACCTTATTTATTTGAAATTACTCTTGGAAAAGATTATTTTAACTGAATCCCACCCTGCCAAAATATCAATTTTGTTGATTATTTTGGGATTTGAATACCTGAGTTTTTCTGGTACATTTAATTTACATTATAACTGTGACCATTAACAAAATCTGAAAAACTGATTGCTTGAATTTATTTTATTTGGTTTACTTTTCTATCAACTTTAGCAATTGAGGCTGAACAGTTTTCAAATGACAGGTTTATAATAAAGGGCTATGTGACCATCAATACAGGGAAAATTTGTATAACTGATGGATTGTTTTTCTTCCTCTAGGTTGCAGGAAAACGTGGAAGATTTAACTGTTTTTATTTATCTGAAAACCTTGATGAAAATGTCGATAGCAAACTGGGGGCTCAAAAGGATGAACAAGAAGATCATGTGTATGACTTTTCACAGGCTCTACCCAACAGCCTTGACCATCGTTCATGGTAAGTGAAGTTCTGCATGCTGTACTATTTTTGACACACTGAGACATACATGAACCTCTGCATATCTGGATCGAAAGTCAATTAACTTCCTCCAATAATGTTTTGTGAATTAGTTGTATTATATAGCAACACACACGCACATGCGTGTGTGATGTAGAGAGAATAGGATAATTTCTAGGATTGAGTTGTCTTAGTTAAATTAAACTTTTATTTCAATTTTTTATTCAGGATTAGGATTATCAAACTATTGTTTTTATTAAAATTAGGATTATTCAAATTATATTTTGATTAGGATTTAGTTTTTTTAAGCCTATAAATAAAGGCTTCTTTCATTATTGTTTTTACGCATGGTTATTTGACATGGAATAAGATATTGGTTCTCTTCCTAAGGATTGTTTCTTCCCTTAATTTATTTAGAATTTCTCCCTTTCTCTTGCTATTCTCGCTAGTCTATCCTCTTATTCTCTATTCTTTACCTAATTCTCCTTCGGCCCTTCTATCAATTGGTATCAAAATAAGTTCTGATTTCTTCTTAAAAGCTTTCCTTATCAAAACTCTATAATCAATCAAAACCCTAGATTTTCTCAAAACATATAAAAAAACCCTAATTTCTCCCATCCAAAATCCTTTTAAAAAATCAGAAAGCACAAAAACCCCAGGCTTCAACCGTTAGAACTATGTCAAACCACTGCCCCATGTGCCACCACCTATTATTGCGCACCTTTGTCACAACCACCACGTTGGCTTCCTCCCTTGCTGATTACAACCTTCCCTAATGAATTGAGTCCAAAAACCTATCGGAAAAGTCCCCTATGCACCACTCAAAGTTTAGTCACTGTTGGCTTTCTAGATTTTGTCCATTGCCCGAGTGAGTTTTTCCGCCCATCCCAAAAGATTCCCTGGTTGCCGATCTGTCCATCAACAATTCTTTGGCCTTCCTTCCAACGCCACGTGTTACACACCCTATTACAAATCAAATTGCATATTAACTCTTTAGATCTCTGTTTATATTCTTCAACCTCTTCATGTTTAAAATATTTTTAGTTTAATCATGTTTGTGCTAGGGGTGTAAACGAGCCGAGTTGAGCCGAACTTCGACTTTTTGAACTCGGCATGGCTACTATAGCGTTGAGCTCGAGCTCAAGCTCAAGCTCGGTCGAGCTTAACATGTCGGGCTTGAGCTCGATTGAAGCTCGCTTTGTCAAGGTCAAGTCGAGCTCAATTCCTCTCAAATTCCAATAAAAATAACCCAAGCACATTAGATCAAAGTACAAAAGTTAAAAGAAAAGAAGAAATATGCAGTAAGTTGCAATCTGACATCCCTGTTTCTTCCAGAATATCTAGTGTATACTTTTCTTTGAGAGATAACAATACCAGAGCTGGATTGAGCAACTTCTATACCAAGGAAATATCTAAGAAACCTCAAATCTTTGGTTTGAAAGTGGCTAAACAAGTGTTTCTTCAACTGCTCAATACCATCTTGATCACTTTTTGTAATGACAATATTATCGACATAGACAACCAGATAGATGCATTGCTCTGGTGATGTATATTTATAGAAAACCGAATGATCAAACTCACACGCACCATACCAAACTCTTGGATGACAGTACTGGAAAGTCCAAACCAGGCACGAGGAGACTGCTTCAAGCCATACAATGAGAGATGAAGTTTACAGACTAAGGCAGACTCCCCTTGAGCAACAAAACCGAGCGATTGCTTCATATATATCTCTTCCTGAAGCTCACCATGTAGAAATGCATTCTTAATGCCCAATTAGAATAGAGGCCATTATCGGATGGCAGCCATAGATAAGAACAGGCGAACAAAGACATCTTCGCCACAAGAGAAAAAGTGTCATAATAATTCAACCCATAAGTCTGAGTGTACCCTTTGGCTACCAAACAAGCCTTCAAGCGATCAACTTGCTCATCTAGACCAACTTTGACAATATAAATCCAACAACAACCAACAGTCGACCACCCTGGAGGCAAATGAATCAATTCCCAAGTGTTATTATTATGCAAAGCAGTCATCTCTTTAACCATTGCCTGACGCCACCCGGGATCGGTCAACGCCTCATGAATATTGGAAGGAACAGACACAGACGAAATAGTGGACACAAAAGCAAAATATGGTGAAGATAATCGATGATAACTAAGGAAATTATAAATTGGATGAGGGTTACGAGTGGACCGCATACTTTACGAATGACAATGGGAAACTGATGATCAGAAGGTAGGACTGCAGCATGAGAGGAATCTGGAGTAGGACTTGTAATAGGAGCCTTAGGAACTAGGGTCAGGGATAATGTCAGTACCTGTAAGAGGAATAAGAGCATCATCTACAGGAGGGGACTCTCCTTTAGGTGAAGAACATTATGAGACAGGGACAGACTCAGATGACTAACCAGAAAGGGGAGCAATGTAAGGTATGGAGAGGACCTCAGTTATAGAGGCACAGTCTAGTGGAGATGAAGAGAAGAAATGAGAAGACTAAAAAAACGTAACATCAACAGATATGAAATATCGATTTGGTGTGGGAGAGTAATACTTATAACCTTTTTGAAGACGCAAGTAACCCAGGAAAATACATTTGGTAGACTTGGCAGACATTTTATCCTGACCGAGGAGAAGACATGGATAAAACAAGTGCAACCAAAGAAACAGGGAGGAAGAGAGAATAAAGACTGGTCAAGAAACAAAACAGAATGAGGGACCTTGTTTTGTAGGGACGTAAGACATTCCGATTATCAAGAAATTGTAATCGACAACGCTTTGCCTAAACTGAAATGAACCTGATTGTGTAAAAATAAAGTGCGGGCAGTTTCAATGAGATGTCTATTCTTACGCTTTAGTAACCCCTATTTTGTTGTGGGGTATAAGCACAAGATGACTGATGGAGGATTCCTTGGGAGGACATGAATTTTGTAAAGGGGGGCAGAAAAGTATTCACGAACAATATCACTCCGCAACACACGAATAGTAGTATTAAATTGAGTCTTAATTTCAGCACAAGGGATTCAAATAATGGAAAATAATTCTGAACGAGTTTTCATTAAAAATAACCAGGTGCAACGAGAATAATCGTCAATAAATGTAACAAAATATTGAAATCCCAAGATAGACGAAACACAACAAAGACCCCACACATCTAAATGAACTAACTCAAAAGGGGACGTTGCCTGTTTATTGATATGCTTAGGAAGTGAACTGCGAGAATGTTTCCCAAGTTGACGTGACTCACAATTGAAAGATGATAAATTAGATAAACTTGGAATCATCTTCTAAAGTTTCAATAAACTTAGGATGGCCCAAACGATTATGAAGGAGAATCGGAGATTCGAAACAGTGCATGCTATAGGGCCAGAATGTAAATTGAGATGGTAGAGGCCCTATGACTCATATCCTGCACCAATTATCCGTCCCATATCTTGGTCCTGTATAACAACAGAAGTAGTATCAAAAGTGATAGAACAATTTAAAGACCATGTAAGTTTACTAACAGACATAAGATTAAAAGGACAATTAGGAATATAAAGAAGAGAGTCTAAGGCCAAGGATGGAAGTGGATGTGCACGGCCCACTGCTTTTACAACTGTTTTGGACCCATTAGCCATAGTGACAGAAGGTAGAGATGTAGCATTAGTGAGAGGTGAGAACGTAAATGAGGGTTACCAGAAATATGATCAGAAGCACTAGAATTAAGTATCCAATGCCCTAAAGGGAAGATTGAGTGAGGCATGCAACTGAATTACCCGAGTGAGTTATGGAGGCAACAGATGAGGAAGACTGCTTATTTGCTTGATACTTGAGATACTCTTCATAATTAGCACCAATGAGAGTCAAGGATGGCTGAATGTGTCCCTCAGATGACCCTGAATGCGGATCAGGTGATTAGTCTGAACAACATTAGCGGCCTGAGAAGGGGGGCCATGCAACTTGTAGCAATTCAACCATCTTGCAGCAGACATTATCAATTTATGATAGAGATTAAATTGATTTGGGCAGTAGTAAAAAAATAAAAATATTTTATACGATGGATGACGTTTTCCTGACGCGTGACGCATGGCGGATGGCTGTCGGCATGAGACCCAAGGCCTCGCTTGTTCGGCGTTGTCTGAGGCTATTGGTGTCGACGATGAGATGTCACACTCGTCGGAGAAGAGATTGGAGAAGCTGCCAGAAAGTCGATTGGCGCGTGGGACGGTGAACAACGATGATCTTTTGAGGGTTTGACGGCGAGAGAGAGACGAATAGGTTGGTGTTGTCGGATTTCAGAGTCAACACTAGATGGAGGCAACCTAAATTTCGCCGGAAAAGATCATAGGAAAAAAATCGCTGAAACAGAAAAGAAGAAGGAAAAAAATTTCTAGGATTTCTGATTTCTTTGCTTTGGATACCATGTGAAATCAAAAGAGATTTTTCTTAATATTCCTTGTGAACAATATACAATAATATATATTCATGAAATAAGGAAATGAAATAATCCTATTCCTAATAAAACTGATCATTTTCCCAATATGATTATGATCCTAATCCTAATGTGTTCTTGATCTTAATTCTAATATGATCAACATCCTAATCCTGATATGATTCTGTACAACTCAACAAAATCTATCATTTCGTTTTTGTTTAGTTTAAGGAAGACCTAGTCTAACTTTTATATAACCCATGTGCCTTTATATTTTGTGTTTAACTTTGATTGTGTTGCTGTGATGTTTATGATGGAAGCTAGATTAACTCACTCATGTTTTAGTGCAACACAATCAAAGGTCGGTTCTCCTCAAATAATATCAACCAACAAAGACTCCAAAACTCTAACACAACAACACAATATAAGCAAATCTAACTAAACTTAACAAACCAAACAACAAGTAAATAACAAAATGAAAGTAAACGGCCAACTTTAAGGCTTAAAGGCAAAGCCACCCGCCAAGAGATCCAAATGTAAAGGCTGAGCCATTGGTTTGGATTTTTCCACCACCAAGTTCGACCAAAGCTTGGATAAAGGATTGAAGAAAACTCTTTCAAGAGCTCAATTTATTATTCATAAAAGCTAACCCATTACAAAGCATAGTTTGACTTTATATAGCCTTACAAAATAGTGCCCACAAATTAATAAAAACATAAAATATAAAAATTACACATAAAAAGGGTCACATGTGACGCCCCAGGAAAGAGAAAGCTAAACACAAAATACAAGGGCACATGGGTTACATATCTCAAAGATCAATCGTTGACTAAAATTTGAATTTTTCTTTTGTTAACGAATTGCTTTTAAATGAGAAAGGTTTGCAGTGAAGAGAAGAGAGATTGTGAGTTGCAAAAGAGAGATTGTGAGTTGAGAAAGAGAGAGTTAAGAAGAGGGATAGTTTTAATTGATTTGAGATTATGATTTATGGGGGTGTTTGTCATTTTTACAACCTTTTAAGTTCATATACCCTAATACTTATAAAACTAACATTTTGGACCCTCTTTAGAGCTCGTTGAAGCTCGTGAGCCTAGCAAGCTGAGCTTTGGCTATTTGAACTCGGCTCGTTTGACATCCCTAGTTTGTGCCTTGAAAAAAATTTGTGACCATGTACTTAAGTGAGCCATTTAGACATTTCAAACTGGTTTCAATACTTTATTTGACTATTTTGAAAGAAAACATGAACACCTAATCTATAGACATCAATGCGTGCTTTGGGTAATTGATTGAGCTTATTATTCGATAGTTAGAAGTTTCAATAGTTGCTTCAACTTTAGGCTTAAAAATATTAAGAGGATTAGAGAATTGACCACTTATAGGATCATCTATCGGTTATTTACCTAACGATTTAGCCTGTTAGGTAATAGGGATGTTTACAGATTGGGTGTTCATGTTTTCTCCAAAGGTAGTCAAATGGTTATTGATTTTGGTTTTTAGGTATTTAAATTGGTTGAAATGCCTGATGGCTTGCTTAAGTTCATGTTTGGTCAATAAGGCACAAACATGACTAAACTGAAAGTATTTGAAACATGAAGGGTCTGAAGTGACATAAACCAAAACCTGAGTGCGTGTGTATCACTTGCAACGTCTAAAGGAAGATGGAGAGGTGTCATGAGACAGACCAGCAACTAGGAATTTTTTGGGATGGGTGGTGAAAACTTAGGTGGTGGATGAAATCTGGTACGACGGCTCAACTTTGGGTGGTGCGTAGGGAATTTTCCAATTTGTTTTTGGACTTGATTCTTCAACGAAGGTTGTGATGGCGATGCATGGGGCAGTGGTTCAACGTAGTTTTGATTGTGGAAGCTTGGGCTTTCTGTGCAATCTGATTTTTTTTTTTTTGCAATTTCGATTTTATTGGAGAGGATTTTGGATGGGAGAAATTAGGGTTTTTTTTATTCTATGTATTTTGAAAGAATTTAAGGGTTTTGATTGAGTCTAGGGTTTTGGGGCACAAGCCTTTAAGAATAAATTAAAACTTGCTTTGTTACAAATTGATAGAGGGGCAAAAGGAGAAGTTGATAAAGAATATAGAAATAAAGAGAATCAAAGAAGGATAGATTGGGGAGAATAGCAAGAAAAAGGAGAAATATTAGAAAAAATGAGGAAGAAACAATCTATAGGGAAAGAATCAATATCTTATTTCATGTCAAATAATCATGCATAAAAACAATAATGAAAGAAGCTTTTACTCATAGGTCTTGAAAAACTGGATTAGATATAATCCTAATTTTAATAAAACAATATTTGATAATCCTAATTAAAAAAATAAAATAAAATAGAAGTTTAATTTAACTAAGACAACTATTCTTTGAACATCAATGTGGCTGGATAGAAAACCACTTCAATGGCTAAGGATGATGAGGCCGATTTATTGTGGGATAAAGTTTGATTCTTTGCTTCTCTTTGGTGTCAGTTTCCTTTGCATTCAAGAATACTTCTATTTTTTCAATAATGAAAATTGTAACACTATTTTTATTATTTTCTGAGTGCTTTTTGTTTTTTGGAGAGTTCTATTTTGACTTTTGAGCTTTGACAGCTCTGCTGCTTCCATGGTGGACTTCTGGCTCACCTTTTTTGTATGTCATGTTTTTGTTTGTTCAGGATTAATATATTCTGTTTCTTCTTCTTCTTCTTCTGTTTTTGTCTAGGTGGACCTCTATATTCTTATAACGACCAGAATATTTGCTTGCATTTTGGAATGACTGTAGATGGAAGTAAAGATCAATGCATCAATACTGAAGGCTTTGCTAGTTTCCTTGGTTTGCTTGAATCAATACCCTTCCATACTGCTGGTTCAGATTATGGATCAAATGAGAATGCAATGCCTGACTTGAGGTACATATCTGTTTTCTATTCAGCTTTTTCTCCTTGTGACCCGCAGCTTATAGAACCATCAAATAATTAAAGGTTGCAATTACTGAGAAAGATAAACTTGAAAACTGTTTCATTTACCTGCATGCAGGTAATGTACTTCCTTTATGCTTAAAGGCCATGCCTATCTTTATGTGGATAAAATAAATGTGTCCTGGTAGCCTTTGTGAAATGATGCACATAGCACCAATCAAGCACAACTGATGCATGGTTTTTAATTACAGTCAGGCCATTGTATATGGACAATTTGGTTTAGAGTTGACTTGCTATGTATCTATATGAACACGTATTTTGACTCCTGCTCAAACACGAGGCATAAATTAATAAGGTAGAGTACTGGGACTCATGGAAGGTGATATGAACTCATCAAAAGGTGCTCATTGAACATTGTATAATATTTGGTAGTAACATAGATTCAAGGCAATGATTTTTGCGTGGGATGGGCAAAAGATATGCCTTCCTTTGCTCTATTTTGGGTTGTTAAAAATGTGTGTTACTATGTTAATGATTATTCACTGTTGTAAATAATCTTATATTTACCTATATTTTCTTGTTTCATTTTTCTAGTCAGACAAGCCTATAAAAACACTCTGTACTTATTGATTATTAGGTATGTTCTAAAGAAAAAGTTTGGTCGTGGATCATATGGCGAAGTATGGCTGGCCTTTCATTGGAACTGTCAAAATGGCAGTGATGCTTCAAACTCGAGTGAAAAAAGTAAAAATGTCTCAGACGATACCATTCTTGAAGAATCACATACCAGAAATTTGCAAAATGGCTCAACCAATGATTGCCATGCTGGTTCTTCTAATGATGGCTTGTTCATTTTGAAACGTATAATGGTAAGTTATTCAATTGATATAATTTATTTTTTTATTTTAAATTTTACAAGAAGTTTGTATTCAATTTAGTGTTTACCGATGACTTCATCATAGTTCATTAAGCATTGTTCTCGGTATTGGGTCAAAGTGAAATCTTTTTAACTTAATTGAAATATGAATATTTTATATGGAGCCTAATATGCTCAATTGGTCATCGAGCCTTGAAGCTTTCTAGTTACTTGGTCACACTAGATGTACAATTGGTTGACAGAGACGATAGTGTCACAATAAATACAGTTGTGGGGACTGGCATTTCATGTATCCTGTCATTTGTTTTGAAGTATTATTGACTTTATTTCAGTACTGGCATCTCTTGTTGCTGGATTTCTTGATTAGGATATATTGGAGATGATGTATTTTTCAAGCAAGGAACTATGCATTTAATATGTACTATCTTCTAGATTTGCCCCTGTTCTTTGTGGTGTTTATATTTTTGTTATTATTTTATATTTTATATTTTACACACACTATATCATATTCAGAGTTTTAGAGGTAACTATTGTTGAGATTATCCCTTAACAACTATACTGCCTTTGACTTGGATCACAAAATATCAATGAGGGATGCATCTCAATTTCCATGTTTGAGGGCATGAAGCATATTCAAGGCAGCAGATGGTTATTTAAGGAAAGAATATAGCTTTGCATTCTGGAATGTAATTGCAAGATGTGTTTTATGGCTTCATAGTTATGGGCTATGGTTGTAAAGAATCCAGGAATCATGGGCTATTCCAAGTTCCAAGTTCTTGCGATTCTTTATTAACAGAGAATGTTTTTTTCTTTTTGAGAACCGTTTGGAGATGTGTCTTATTAGCTCTTCTTTGGGTTTTATGGCAAGAAAGAAATAATCATATTTTGAAGTGAAAGGAGACGATAACAATGAGGCTTTATGGGAGAGAGTTAGACCTTTTGCTTCTATTTGGGCTTCATTTCCAAAGGAATTTAAGGAATCTTCTTTTTTATTTATACATTTTAATCAGGTGGGGTTTTGGGCTAACTTTGTATAGCTTGCTTATTGTGGGATGGGAAATAGGATATTATGTTTGACCTATTTTTGTTTGTGTCTTGTATAGAATTGTTTATTGTTTTTGAATTTTTTTTTAATCTCTTAGTGGATTTCTACTAATCCACTGATGTACCTACATCAATTTCTTCTTTAATATAGTTCTACAGATTCTTATTAAAAGAAAAAAGAAAAAAGAAAATTGAAGATGTGATTTATGTTAGAGATCCTACTTGTGGTCCCTTTTTTCCATTATTTTGGCAAGTTTGGCATGATTGTCATTACATTGTTCTGTCTCTGTTTATTTAAGAGAGAATATTTCATATGCAATAACAAAAAAATTTTAATTACCCATTCTCTCTCCTCTTCTGGATCTTTACCTAGGAAGAGGGTTTGTGCTGTGTTTTTGTACTTCTTTGGGCTTGGATTGTTGGCATGATAAATTTTCATGAGAATGAAATCATACATTTAGATAAAATAGAAAAAAAATTGGCCTGATAAGGTCTATTAGCAATAAGAAATGTATATGCAAGAATGTTTATAAATTTTATGCTGTGAAATGCAATCAATTTTATTCTTGCTTACATGGCTTGTGCTTTTAGTGACACAATTATAGTTAATCTTCTACTAGTCAATTTTTCTTCTAATAATGAATTTCATAATTTGTGGAATGTAATTGGTTCATTACTATATTTACTTTCTCCTTCAAATTACTGGTTTGACAAGTTCATATTATTTCAGTATTTCTTACCTTTTTCTCTGACTGGTCATCTGGATCCTTTTTTTTTTTTTTAATTGCTGCCTTTTTGCTTTTTACGTTGTCCATTTTTTGAGTTTGATTTTTGTAGGCAATTTATTTTAATGGAGTTGATTACCTTAAACAGGTGGAGAGAGGGACCAATGTTTACTTAAGTGGTCTGCGAGAGAAGTATTTTGGTGAGCTCTTTTTAAATGCCTCGACAAGTCTTGGAGGTTTACTGTTGTCTGGAATATCAGAACCTTATCCAGAAGAATCAAGATCATATTATGATGACCTATTAGAGAAAAATGAATCATCTTTCCATGACTGTGGAAACAGCTGGAGTTTTGATAACGACTTTACGAACAAATTTAGATTGCAGAGAGCTTCCTTTGAGGAAGGTTTGAACCATATTGCAAGATATGTGGAGTCTTTTGAATCTCAATCTAATGAAATATGGCTGGTATTCCATTATGAAGGTGTGTCCTTGTCGAAGCTAATATATACTGTGGAAGAAGCAGCAAGTCATCCTGATGAAGAAAATGTTGAAGAGGTCAAACATGTGCAGGTACTGCGTCCATCAAAATGGTGGCATTGGTTGAAGACAACAGAAGCAGGACAAGAGGAAATCCGCAATCTTATATGGCAGTTGGTATGTCTGCATGCCAATTTTAGCTTGCATCTTCCATTGTCACTTTAATATTACTTTGGATTATTTTTCATTTTTCATTCTTGCGTGAACATTGCTTGGATTGGATGGTTAACATGGCTTTTATTTTTATTAGCTCTGCAGTTTGTACTGAATTTTGTGGTTCAAAGATTTGTCATTCCTCTGCTAGGCGAATAAGCTATTGTTAATAGGATGAGTTTAAATGCTTTAATAAACAAAGCTTCACTCAAAAGTTTGCTATGTTTGTCCAAAGTTTGGTACTACTATCAACATTGTTCAATGGTAATTCAATGCTCTTGGCTATATTCTCCATCGCCGCTCGACCAAATAAACTTGCTTGTCTTTGAGTTTTAAATTTATTCATTTCTAGTCTCTATCTATGAGACTTGTATCGGGTTTTTTTTTTCCCTTCCATTAAAGATAGTTTCATTAGTTTTGTTTTTGGTCACTTATGCGCCATATTAGTCCTTTCTCTTCCTTTTATTCAACTTCTGCACTGGTCTAGATTTTTTTTTTCTTGGTCTTTATAATGATAAACATTGAAATCAGTCATATAGTATTTGATGTACTTTTCTTTTTCCTTTCACAGTTGATGGCACTCAAGTCTTGTCATGACCGCAATATCACCCACAGGGATATCAAACCTGGTGAGCACAATAATGCATTTTTTCATCATAGATTATGAGTATCAAGTAATATGATTAAAATAAGAGTCTAAAATGGCATTATTGGCTGCCCTTGGTTGGTCCAAGCTCCTGTTTCTTATGTCCTGCTGGCTGGTCAAATTGATTGCCATATGAGAACTTCTGTATATGCACTAAGCTTTCATGATCCGTTCCTCACAATCCTTGGTGTACATGCTACATAAGTTGAAAACCGTTTAACCATGCTTTGAGGACCACGCATCTGTGAATCCCATGATTTATAATGACTATATGCTGTGAGAGTTACAGTTTCACAGGCAAGAGTGAGGGTGTGGGGGTGGAGACAGAGATCTGGGTGAGAAAACACTTTTTCAATATATTATTTATCTCATGTCATTTATCTGAGATGCCGTGTAAAATTTAGGGAAGTAATTTTGAGATAATATAGCATAAATATACCCTTTATATTGCAACTGGATTTATATGGTATAAATCTACCGTTTTCTTTTTCTTGAATTGTCATTTCTTTGATCATGTTTCACATCATTTATGGCAAAATAAGTATTTTATGGATTATGCTAACTTAGAATGCTTTTATATTTGTTATTGGAAGAAAACATGGTGATATGCTTTGAAGATTGGAACACTGGGAAATGCTTGAAAGGAACTCCAAGTGAAGATAAGAATTTTACCACCAGAATGTATGTTGGTATAAGTGAAATTTTGCTTTTCAGCTCAAGTTTGTTCCACTTAGCTGAAGTATGATAGGTTGTGATACCATATAGCATTATGAGCAGACGCCTCAAGCAGGGTAATAACTACCCTTTTTGAACCCTTACACTCTTTTCTTTGGTGCGTTGAAAGACCTATCCTACCTACAGAAGACTTTTTTCCCAATATCATGTAAACTGCCCAAGTAGAATCTTCTTAGTTTGCTTCATTTATTTCTGATAACCCAATGCTCTACAATATTCAGTTTTAGACTATATTAGTATTTAGTAATACTCCCAGCGATATTTTTATTTGGAATTTCAGTAATGACTTTGAATCCTTTAATTGTCATTTAATTCTTCAACTAATTAGTGAACACCCTTGACAATCTGCATGTTTTCCCCAACTGTTTTTGCTATTATTTTTTATTCTTATTGATGTTTGGAGGAAAAAAGAAAGTAACAAACAAAATGCAGCATCTAATAATTTCTGACTGCTATGTTCATCCTTCAATTTTTGCCTTTCTCTTTTTTTCATGTGTTACATTGTTCTCTTGCATAGTGTATTCACATTTCACAATAGGACCTCTTTCCTTTCATGGTGCCATTTGTAGCATATAAATGTATGTTCAATGTAATATTGTTCTATTTTCCTCTCTCTTGCTACAATTAGTGAGCAGTAAAATGTTGTTGACAGCATTTATCACCTAATTAAATATGACAAAGGGATATACATGCTTTAGATTATAATTTTCTTGATGGTTGCATATTCCTTTTGTTATATCTATGTTAGGGGTAATTTATTCATACCCTTTTAACTAATTGTTTAGGCGCATCATCGACTTTGGTAGTGCCATAGATGAGTTCACAGTGAAGCATTTGTATGGATCGACTGGACCTTCTAGGTATCTCATTTCTGGGAGTGTTTCTTTTTGTTTCCTGTTTTTGAGTCATAGTAAAAGGTCCTGATGGGTGTTTATTTATTTATTTTTTATTTTGCTAGAGCTGAACAAACTTATGAATATGCTCCTCCTGAAGCTTTTCTCAATGCTAGTTGGTATCAAGATCCAACGGGCACAACTTTGAAGTACGTCATATTCCAATTTAAGTGATATAAAAATTTGCATCTTGGTCTATCTTCAACAATATCTTTATTCTGTCTGAACACTTAGTTTCATTTGTTGAATTAGGAATGCTTCCCTTTGTATTGGTTGGAATAATTTATTGCATTACTTGTTTTGTTGCATAGGTATGATATGTGGAGCGTTGGTGTTGTAATCTTAGAGCTGATTTTAGGATCACCAGATGTTTTTCAGATAAGTGCCTTGACGCGCTCTCTTTTGGATCGCCATCTTGAGGGCTGGAATGATGAATTGAAGGAGCTTGCTTACAAGTGAGTTGTTGCTGAGAATATTGCGTTCAACTTAAAAATACTAACTACCTTTATTTATTTGTCTTTTCTTTATGAAATTTGGGATCTGTATCTCACATTCAATATTTGATAATTTTTTAGACCCTATACTCCATACTTAATTTGATAATTAAGGTTCTGAATTCGAATTATTCAGCTATATTCTGAAGAAACTCTTATTAACTTTCTGTTTTAAAATATGTTACATATAATTCTAGAGGACTCCTATATTATGGCACATTAGTACTAAAAATAACAAGAGCTACTTAACCCTTTTTCTGCTTCTCAATTATGAAAAGGATGTCACATCTCAGCATAAATATATTTGATAATCTTCTAGATCCCATAATGAAAAAGATTATTTATTGATTTATCAATATATAATATGAAAGAGGGAGGGGTGCCATGTGTTGTAATACTTTATCTTATTTCTGTGGTCAAATATACATTTTAGTCCTTCTTTATATTCTTATTTATTTGCAGCAAATCTGATAATTGACATCTACGAAGGAATTTCTTGCTCAGTAGTATCCATTTATATCTAAA
Organism: Pistacia atlantica; assembly: GCA_026229545.1. Classification (NCBI taxonomy): domain Eukaryota; kingdom Viridiplantae; phylum Streptophyta; class Magnoliopsida; order Sapindales; family Anacardiaceae; genus Pistacia; species Pistacia atlantica. The sequence goes on from CM047897.1 coordinate 26,533,653, forward strand.
TTGTTTGAAGCTTGTTCACTTTAATGTTGAAATATTGATTTTAAGATCCATAAAATTATGAAGATATTGTGTGTGTGGGCCTTCAAAATTTTGTTTGTTTGTTTGGTTATTTTTTTATTTTTTAATGATTAAGAAATTAATATGCTGTTCTACTTGTTGTAAGGGGAGTGAGTGTTTTGCATATTTTAGTGATAGATGCTGACTCTGGTGATTTGGTGAATGTTTGGTTGTGCCAGACTTAGATCTTTCATGGAATTGTGTATCCTAATCCCTGGCAATCCCTTGAAGCATATGCACAGTACAAACCAAGTAAGTATATCTTTGTTCTATGTTAAACTAGGTCGTGTTTATGGGACAACAAATTATTGAGCATTTATCTATGTGACTTTTCTTTTTTCATTCTTTCTTTCATCTCTTTATTGATATGTTTAGGTAAAAAGTGTGGTTTGATGGTTCCTATTATAGACAATGGCATAGCTGACTTTCATGATTGCTTTCTGATGTGGATTTTAAATTTTGGTGTTATTACCTTTCATGCTTTAATTTGTGGTCAAGGAGACAAGCAAGTTGAAGAGTATCTGTATTCTGTATTGACCTTCAACCCCAAAGTTTTTGAGGTTACTAGTTGTCATTTCTTCTTCTATCCAATTTATAATCAGAGGGAGCCCATATAAACTAGAATTTGGAATGTCTACCACTGATTGTCTGTTCCTTAAAGCAAGGTCTAGAGTTGTACCGAATGACCCAGATAGAATTGTATGACTATGTTCTGAGAGTCAAGAATATTATAAACAATTCATGGTCTTGAACATTATGTTATTTGTCTAATGATAAAGCTTCATTTTTGGATGCATTTAGCAGTGAAGATTTCATGGCTGTCAGTAGAAATAAGTGCTGAAGTATCACTGCAGAGTGAGTTAGGCCTGGTGTTTATAAAGCTTTATCCATTGTTTTTAGAGGATTATTGTTCTTAAAAGGGTATGATACCCTAATTGTCTTTTTTGAAGCATATTATCCTTGTCAAGATCTAGCTTTGACATGTACTGAATTTTTTTTTTTTTTTGGGATAGGTAAGGTAGAAATGTATATTAATGAGAAAAAAAACTTAGAAAGTGAATCAGAAATCCTCTCCTACAAAAATAACCCGTCTAAAAAGGGCCTAAAGGCTTTGACATGTACTCATTGAATTTCATTTTTGGGTAATCCAGGGTAGATTGTCACCTGCTTCTTGGAAATGCTCTGAGGAGTTCTTTTCTCAACAAATAAAGAGTCGAGATCCTCTTAAACTGGGGTGAATTATGATAATCATGCCTATGTAATTTTATTATTCTGAAGATTGTGTTATATCTTTACATATTCTTTTTATCACCATGTTGGCAGGTTTCCAAATGTTTGGGCAATGCGGTTAGTGCGCCAACTTTTGCTTTGGGACCCTGTAAGTTTTCAGGTTTTGTAATTCAAACAATACTGTTGCAAGGCATTTAAGACTTCAATTTGTTATTAATGTTAATTGCTTTAAAATAGTTTTTTGTCGGTAAGTCCTCCTAATTAGCAGCTGAGCCATTGACAACCTTTAAACTTCTCTGGGCAATTTTCTTACCCCAATCTCTGTTGGTTGTTACATCTCTACCTTGAGTCTGGAATCTTTGTGGGGTCTTGAAGATAAATTAGCTGGTAACTTGGCTGTGTTATAATAAAATTGAGTTAATTGGGGTTGGAGCAAATTCTTGCTTCATAGACTGTTATATCCCTTCTGGGAATGTATTGCGGACCTGAAGATAAATTAGCTTGTGATTTATGACTTAGTTGATATGACAAGATCTCTGACTTAAATCATTATCAGCTACTACATTTGTCCTTCCAGGATAATATGTGATGAGAGATGACTGGAGAACGCTGATGACTATTTCTAATGGAGACTGTCTTGTTTTTTTACCATTTGTTAATCTACGTCATTGATTTTGGGGTAATTGAAGCAGGCGTAACAATGGGAGCACCAGAAACATTGAAGACTTTGCTGAAATTTTTCAATGGCAAAGAGAGTGATAGGAACCCATTCCAATAACTCAACAATTTAGGTTGGGTCCCTTTCAATGTGGGATCCTAACAGAGAGCTCCCTTGTTGATAACCTAATTAAATACAAGTTCGGATAATGATACTGACCTGACCCTAACTGAGCTGGTCATTTACAACTTAGGCATTTGATATGATTCTGATCTAATTCATCAGCTACTATGTTATTCCTTCTAGGATAATATCGTGATGAGGATGATTGGAGATTGATGATAACTATTTTGGATGGAGAGTAATTCTCATGTTTAGTCATTTGTTATTCTGTGCTAACTTTGGGGAGCTCTAGAGGTAGAGGAGATTTTGCCAAAAAAAATAATTCCAAAGGAAGTTCCTAGTTGAAACCGTTGTGAACAAGATTTCTGATTTACATAGATACCATTCCTATGCAGCAAAAAAAAAAAAAAATTGGTCCTCTTTCAGTTAGTTTTCCTACAAACTATATTTTCATGTACCCAGGTTTGTGCCATGACACTAAATATTATCTATCAATTATTTGGCATTGCAAATCATGTTGTGAAGCGTATTTTAACTTACAATTTGTCTTTTAGATTTGCTTTCAAATGCATTATTGGACTATACATGTGAACCTGAAATTTATATAACTTTTAGGAGGATCGCATGAGTGTTGATGATGCACTGCAGCATCCTTATTTCCGACCTTCCAAAAGATGAGGTGATGAGAACTATTTTTTCATGGAAGGTACAATTTCCTGCATTTTGTTTTAATAACCAGATGTGCAATAACTCCAGATTCTTTCAATGTAGATGCAGATTTCATAATTCTCTCTTTGATTTCAGATGAGCTATCATTACTCAAGACTCCTGAAGATGTTACAAAAATCAGAAATAGGAAGCTTCAAAAAATTGCGGTTGATGATCAGAATACTGAATACATTGGTAATGATTATGAATGTGTCTCTACTGCTGACTGTTCTATGCCATCCTGTCTGTTCTACAGTTTCTGTAGTTAGACAAGAAACCAATTTTCACTAATAACAAAATGGTGACAGTGATAGTGAACTGGTGATCCACCTCAGGTATTCAAACCATACAGTTGAAAATCTTCATATAAGAATACAACTTTAACCAAAACAGGATTCCAATCTGTTGTACTGCTATATGTAGTTTTTGGGCAATGTAATGACAATTATCACCTAATGGAAGCATAATTTCAATTGAAAGCAGTCCTTGGATCGGTCATGTGTATTGATGACAATTTATCGTATTTGTAATATAATGTGGACTAAAGAAAAAAATTAAAACTAAAATTTATCCTCTTTATAACAATTGAATGAAATTAACGGTTTCTCTCTGTCTTTTCTTATTATAGATTTCTGTTTTTTATTTTTTTATTTTTGTCTTAATTATGTTGCAAGACATGTTTTGAGGAAGTAAGACCATATCAAATTTTTGCAGGGAAGGCAACATGGTTGGAATTTTTTTGAGTTATGACAGCTTGGCATAATGAAGAATGCAATCCATTCCTTCGAGTTGATAGAATATTAAGGTACGTTTTGATAGTACTTGTCTTGAAATCTCTCTGCATGTGGTGTAGATATGCCACCCATGTCCTTGACGCCCCAAGTCAGAATTTCCTGCCACAATCGTACCATGGCTGATAGTCAAATTTTGCCTGCTTAGTCACTCAAAGGATTTCATAACTTGTGCTCTAAAAAGTTCTTACTTGCTAGGAAGTTGATAGTAAGAATTTCTCTCGTGAATTAAACCTGAACCTTTATTTTATAGAACTTTTCATCATTAACTTTTATCTTCTTTATCTAATCCTAAATCATTCATTTTTTACTAGTTCATAATATGGGCTGTTCATTTGTAAAGCCTTTGTCCATTATGGGTTTACATATTAATTCAATTTTTTCGCCATCTATGGTGTTATTTCTATGCCACAGATGACAGATTGGAAGTTTCTAACCACTCAAAATATACTTATTTCACGGTTTCTTCAGATGGCATATTTGAGATTTGAGGAGCTTAAACCCCAGGACATTTGTGATCTTTTTACAGATCATCCTTACCCAGACAGAAAGGTCCGATCTGTTCTTTATCCCATTACGCCATCAAGTGAATTCATATTGAGGACTGCTTATGAAGGAGATGGCGTGGATTACTTATCTGTTTTGGCTGTTCTGTTTGGATCATCTGGTTTTTCCGTAGAGCTCATAAAATGCATATTTTTTTTTTTGTTGGGTAAACTTGGTAATTGCCTCTCACACGACTTGAATACAAGACTTCCCTGGATATAAACGGTTTTAGGTATCCTGCACTTTTTAGGGGAACAAAAAATGTACAGTATAGGTTCCCAAAAAAAGGAACTGGCCGAAACCGTACAGTGTAGGTTCTTAAATTCAAGAAACCGGAACCTAAAATGTAGGTTTCGGTTCCTTTCCCAGATTACCCTATAAGAAATCAATTACCCCATATTAGTTTAAAAAATGACAAAAATACCTTAAAAGTTTATAAATACATCCATAATAAATTTTGATTACTCATTTATTTGTGTCCAATGTAACTCATAAATCCTCCAATCTATAGGCAACACTTGAATTCAATCAATTCATCACAATTCACACAAAATTTCTCAATCAAAACTAAGACAAACAATTATTCATCTGAAAATTGTTAATTTAATGTTATAAATTGTTAATGTTTATAATGTAATATAATAGTATTTTAATTAATTAAGTAATTATTTAATTATAATGTAATGTTACAATTAATTAGATTTTTTAACTATTTAATTAAGTATTGTACTAATGACTAATGTAGTAAATTAATGTTTATAATGTAATGTTATAAATTTATAACTAATTAAGTAATTATTTAATTATGTAATGCTATAATTAATTAAGTGGTCATAATACAATGTAATGTAATAATGTTATAATTAATTATTTAATAATTTAATTAAGTAATTATTTGTTTATAATGTAATGTTACAATTAATTAAGTAATCATACTATAAATTTATAATGTAATGTTAATATGTTATAATTAATTAAATTTCTAATCATTTAATTAAGTATTGTGTTAATGTTTATGTAGTAAATTACTAATGTTTATAATATAATGTCATAATTAATTAAGTAATCATTTAATTATGTAATGTTATAATTAATTATGTGATCATACTATAATGTAATATTATAATGAATTAAGTAATCATACTATAAATCTATAATTTAATATTATAATTAATTAAATTTCTAATCATTTAATTAATATACTAATATTTATAATAAAATGTTATAATTGATTAAGTAATCATACTATAATTCTATAATGTAATGTCATAATTAATTAATTTTTTAATCATTTAATTAAGTAATGTAATAATGTAGTAAATTACTAATGTTTATAATGTAATGTTATAAATTTATAACTAATTAAGTAATCATTTAACTATATAATGCTATAATTAATTAAGTGATTATAATATAATGTAATGTAATAATGTTATAATTTAATTAAGTAATTCTTTAACTATAATATAATGTTTAATTAATTAAATTTTTAATCATTTAATTAAAGAATCATTTGTTTATAATATAATGTTATAATTAATGTTTATAATATAATATTATAATTAATTATATAATCATATTATAATGAATTAAGTAATCATACTATAAAATCTTTAATATAATATTATAATTAATTTGTTTATAATATAATATTATAATTAATTAAGTAATCATTTAATTATAATGTAATGTTATAATTAATTAAGTAATCGTATTATAAATTTATAATGTAATGTTATAATTAATTAAATTTTTAATTATTTAATTAAGTATTATACTAATGTTTATGTAGTAAATTAGTAATTATTAATGTTTATAATATAATGTCATAATTAATTAAGTAATTATTTAATTATGTGATCATATTATAATGTAATGTTATAGTGAATTAAGTAATCATATTATAAATCTTTAATGTAATATTATAATTAATTAAAATTTTTAATCATTTAATTAAGTAATGTAATAATGTAGTAAATTACTAATGTTTATAATGTAATGTTATAAATTTATAATTAATTAAGTAATCATTTAATTATGTAATGTTATGATTAATTAAGTGATCATAATATAATGTAATGTAATAATTTTATAATTTAATTAAGTAATTATTTAACTATAATGTAATGCTTAATTAATTAAATTTATAATCATTTAATTAAGTAATCATTTGTTTATAATGTAATGTTATAATTAATGTTTATAATATAATATCATAATCAATTAAATAATCATCTAATTATTTAATATTATAATTAATTATATAATCATAATATAATGAAATGTTACAATAAATTAAGTAATTATATTATAAATTTGTTATAATTAATTAAATCTCTAATCATTTAATTAAGTATTGTGTTAATGTTTATGTAGTAAATTAGTAATTACTAATGTTTATAATATAATGTCATAATCAATTAAGTAATCATTTAATTATGTAATGTTATAATTAATTATGTGATGATACTATAATGTAATGTTATAGTGAATTAAGTAATCATACTATAAATCTTTAATGTAATATTATAATTAATTAAACTTTTAATCATTTAATTAAGTATTGTATTAATGTTTGTAATGAAATGTTATAATTAATTAAGTAATTAAGTAATTATACTATAAATCTATAATGTAATGCTATAATTAATTAAAGTTTTAATTATTTAATTAAGTAATATACTAAATGTCATAAGTCAATTAATTAAGTAGTAATCAATTAATGTAATGCTATAATAAATTATACTATAAGTCAATTAAGTAATGTTATAAAATTATAATTAATTAAGTAATCATTTAACTATAATGTAATGTTATAATTAATTAAGTATGATATTTAACTAGTAATTAAATTTATTAATGTCTATTAATTTATCATATATAATTAATTAATTGCTAATTTACTATAGATATACTTAAAACTTGATAATTGAAGTAAATAACTAAATATATTATTATTCAATCAACTATATTATTTTATTAAAAAATGATTCTTTTAATAACATTAAAACACTTTTAATGGGATCCTAATTCCAATTATACACTTAATTAATCAAAAATTTAATATTAATATATTAAAGTTTTTAATATGGTGTAGTTTATATGTAATAAGTATCATTGTATATTTATTTAATTAGGTTATTCTAAAATTTTAACTTTTTTATTTTAATTTTTTTATATGTAAAATAATGAAACCCCCCATTATTCACAAATATTTCATTGGAGCCAAGGTTCCAAAATTAGGTTACAAACAAGTTCCAAATCGAGTACCCGCTACAGGTTCCAAGCCGGGTACCCGTTTCAGATTCCGGTTCCTCCACACATAAGAACTGAAACCGGAATTGCACAGTGTTGGTTCCAATAAAATGGAACCGGAACCTACCTCACATGTGTCGATTTCGAGTAGGTTCGATTCCGGTTCCTATTCTACCCGCAGGTTCCTGTTCTACTCGCCACCCGTGCTCACCCCTAGATATAACTAATCTTAATGGCTAAAGGGTTTGCTATCCAGCTATAAGGGACAGTAATGAAAGATTGAATCTTTAACAACACCAAATATGGTTAGTTTGCTTTATAAATTTCAACTTCTTAGGGGGCGTTTGGTTGAGGGTAATGTAGGATTATTGGAGTTATGTCATCTTATATTACTTGATTACCACGTTTGGTTTTCAAGTAATATAAGATTCCGGTAATCTTTAAATATCAATAATAGTTACTGTTGGTAATATTGGAGGTAATCTAATTACCTCTTTTTTCTTAGGTATTCTAAGATTACCACGGTAATATTTATTTTGTTACAATTCTATCCCTTATTAATAAAATTTTAGGATAATAATGCCTTTATTTTTAAATCTATTTACATGAATATGATTCTTACTATTTCACCCCAATTAATTAATTTTTTGAACAAAATTACCCTTTAATTCAAAATAAATTGTAGCTCACCCAAGCCACCACCCCCACCCACATGTCGCCGGCTTGGCCACCGCCTCTGCCATGTGGTCGGAGCGTGCGGAAGGCCTGAAAATGGCTATCGTGCACCGATATGGCCATTTCTAGCCAGATATCTGGCCGAAAATAGTCATATTGCACACGAAGGCCATTTCTTGCCTTCCGTGCGCCGTTAGGTTGCTGGCGACCTGCGGTGGTTGCTGGTGGCCGGTAGTGGCTGGGTTGGGTGGGGGTGCTTTGTTAATTTTCTAATATTTTATTATGTGGTTGTTTTTGTTAAGTTTTTAAATGCAGAGGGGTTATAATAATCAATATTAAAAAATAATATAATATTTAATTAGAGGACAATTCAGTAATTTAAATAACATACCTATCAATTTATTCCTTCCAACCAAACATATTAATATAACATATTTACCAACTAATCAAACACATTTTCTTAAAGATTATAGTAATCTTCAAGGTAATCTAACTTTTCAATAATCTTACATTCTCAGTAATCTAATATTTTCGGAATCAAACGCATCATTAGAGTTTTATGGATTAACTGTCTTATAGTAAATCAAGGTTGATTGAGTGAGCAAAGCATTGCATTTAACTCCTTTCTTTTACCCCCCAAAAGTTGGTTTAAGGACTTGGAAGAGTACTAGTCTGTCTTTCGGTTTTTGTTTTGCCATAAAGAAGATCAATTAATGAAATCTATAGTTTTGTTTTTTAAGAAATTTTGTGAATTATTCTATTATACTGTCAACATGTTTTTCCCGAAGTGGGTGCTTTCCAGATTGTTAACTGCTAAAGTAGACGTTACACTAAAGGCAAATTACTTGCCAGCAACTTTAAATCATGTATGTTATTTTGTCGGCTATGCAATTTGTATAGGGCAAAGACTCATCATAAAATAAAAAGAAACGGGTGGTGAGGGATGGCCCAAACCCAAATTTGAACAAAAAGAAGGGAGAATGAACATGTTCACACCAAGGTTTGACAAAACGACACTCTCCCTTAAGTTTTGTTAGTTAATATTTGATTGAGAAGGTAAAAATATTATTAAATAGTTTATTATAAATTAAAATTTAATTAAGGTTAAAGTTTTTATTTGATTATTTATTAGTTCAAGTGTAAAGATATTTTTTTATTTTTTTTGTTTATTTAATTAATTAAGAATATTGATTTTTTATATTAATTAGGAAAAATGAAAAAAATATTATATTATGAAAAACATTATAAATTTGGTAGATTATTAAATAATGGTGATGAAATATTGATGATATTATACATAAATAAATATTAAGATCATTTAACTTTAAACAATTTCATAGCATTATTCATAATTTGTTAGGTATGACTAACTACTTTTTTTTTTTTTGACTTTTTAGCTAATTAAAAATTTATAAAGTCAAATTTTGAAGGGTACTTTCATTTTTTTAATAAACTATTAACAGAAAAGATAACAGAACCTAACGAAAGGTGAGAAAGTGTTATTTTTTAACTTGAAGGGTGGGAACTTGTCATTTCATCCAGAGTGGGAAAATGTGGTTCTCCCCAAAAAAAGAAAAAGGAAAAGCACTTGTGAAGGAGTCTCTTTCTCTAACACCTGGTATGCAATGGAGCTTTAGAAATTTAAATTTGAAAATTTGAATTTGCAAATTTTGGGAAAAAGGGTTTACGCATGAAAAACCAATTGATTTTTTTTTTTTTAAAATTCTTTTAATAACCCATAAATCCTTTGATTTCGCTTCGCCAAATGGTGTTCAAAACTAGAACTTTGCCAAACTCTATAATCTTTGAAAAGTGTGAAACAATTGATCTTATTCATGTAGGTGCCCGCCCATGAAGACACTCAAACGCTAACACTTAATGCTTAACCTCGGCAAAATCTAAAGACAATGGAATTACAATAACAGAAAGGTTGTCTGTACTGCCTTTATCATATGCATTTTTTACAATAAATTCAGCTAATGTGGATGAAGGCCCTTTGACATAATGGGAATCCCATTTCAATATGAGATCACCAACATCATTTGCCGTGAGGCTCTCAAATATTCCATCAGATGCAACCACCAAATACCTATAATTACCACTTATGTGTTGCCAACCTGTTACCTCTGGCACAGCTATAACACCATACCTGAATCAATGAATAGCTTATTTGTTTAAAAATAATTGTCATTTAAGGTTTGCACAAATATGAGTCCAAGAATTGCCATTAAATTTGGGAAAGATTAGTAAACTTTGAACGATGAAACGAGACGGGTATTAAGGTAAACCATTTCAAATTAGGAACATCACCTTTTCAGATAAATATCCCCAATGGCACGGGACATGGCGAGGATGCCATTGACTCTAGGGACTCCCCGGACGATAACTGAACCACCTGTTGCTTCAATTCTGGCTCGTTCATCAGCTCGATCTGGATGATGATCTTTTGTCAATTCAATGGCTGAAAGAGAAGCTACCAAATGCCATTAATCAGCGAGTTTGTGTCAAAATACAAGAAATAAGTTATCAATTATACAGGACAGTAGAAAATCCGACCTTCAGGCCCCTGACCAGACTCAATCTCTGAGAAGATAATGGCTTTTGAATCACCAACATTTGCAACTAAAATTTTCCCATCAAACAAAACAATGACAGTCGCCGTGGACCCTGATAAAAGGTTGTTCTTCACGGCCTCCTGAAAATATCGAATTCACGAGGAGCAAAAACAACTAGAACAAATTGAAATAACCTGAAGCAAGCAACCGAAAGGATACAACTTGCCTGAGTAAATTTGGCATCAATATCATAAATAGTACTCAACAATGCTTCTTTAATAACTTCCAGCTGCAAAGATTCACTATCATTTGCAGTAAACTCTCCCTGGAATTGCCCCATTAGCTTGTACATCTTGAAGACATAGTGCAAGTGAAAATAATCTGATAAAAGGTTAGAACCCGTCTCACTAGCTTCCTCGCCGCCATGACCATCAAATACTGCAGCAATTCCAAGCCTTACTTCCTGGAGCCGATTTTCGCCTGCACCCATAGATTCAATTAATCACTTGCTTTGATAATAACAATATATGTCCTTTGATAAGGGAAATTATATATTATCAAACACCTTGCAGAACAAATCAAAACACTTAATTGTGATTCTGCATTCAAAGATCATAAGACCAGAAAAGTTCCCAGAACTAAATATGTGGAACATCTGTTTGTGAAAATTACCCAACCAACTCGACTAATTTTACATGTCCTTCAATTTCAAAACTAACTCGATTCTTTTGAATTATAAGAGTGAGAGTTAGAGAAACAACCTATAAGCGGTATAATTTTCATGTGAAGATGACATGATATACGATCCTCTTGGGAGCGGCGATCTCCCTGAAGCTGAGCGAACTGACAATTGGGAGTGTGATTTTGAAGAGAAGGCCATTGGAGACATTCCTCAGAATCAAAAACAGCAGGAGCCCCACCTTGCTCATACACCATCATACATGATACAGTGACCCCATTTCCAGATGAACATGTTACAGTATTAGAAATAAGAACAAGTCCAAGTATGACAAATACAACTCCAAGCTCCTCCATTCTACCAACTGAGAAACAGAATTTTACAATTCTAATCATTTGGGTTGAAATTTTTTTTATTAATTCATATGAAGTAAGGGAAATTAAAATGTAATTCAAACATAATTTTAGGATTTCAATCTTGAAAATTTGCCCCTATAAACAACGCTATTCTCAAATCAATTATCATATTAATTGACAAATTATTTTCTTTTCCTCTTCAGATTAAAATTTGTTACTACCCAGAAAAGTAAACTTGCCTTTTTCTGCAGAATTATTATGCGTGAAGTTAAAGATTATTTAATCACATATGGGCAGATTGCAATTGCATTACAAATTTGCATATATAAGAATAAGGGCAAGGGATGTATTAAAAATTTAATCATAAAAAATCCAAAATGATAAATTACAAAAATTGATAAAAGAAAACAAAAAGAGAAGACACGGATTTTACATTTTTACAAGCACACTTTCTCTAGTATACAAGGTGAGAATACAATTTGACCTTTTTTTTTTTTTTTTTTTTAATAAACTTAGAATTCTGTTGTTGGATAATTATGGTTCATGGCTGTATACGCGGCTGTGGAGCTCCTGCATTTCTTGATCATTTGGATCAACAGAAAGAGCTGCTCGGCAATCTCGCAGTGCGGCCAAGACATCACCCATATGCTCATGAAATGCTGCTCGCAGATGTAGAAGGTGAAGGTCTGCTTTGAATGCAATGGCCCTTGAGAGTTCTGCAATTGCTTCCTTCTCTTTGCGGCTATCCATTAAAACTGCATCAACCAAAATCAAACAACAGCTGCGACATAAGTTGGATGTATAAATGCAGCATGGAGGTTGGTGATGTGGTGTATAGGCACTCGCTCTAATGACATTTTTTTCAAGATTGGGAAATAATCGGGAGCAGAGTGTTAAAAGATTTTGAGTGTAGGTGAAAAAAAAGATTATTTATTTTGCTTAAAACTAGGCTGTAAGTCATATAGACATTGGAGCTGTAATGTCCTAAAATTAGAAGTTTTCTTCTACTTTACAACATATAGACAGCTTTTATGACTAGTTAAACTTTGACATCGCACAAATGTCAAAGAAAAATCATAATGAAACAGCTATATAAGTAAGTATGGGACATCTTCGTACAAAGCTTGAGAGTAACTAACTAGTTTCAGCATTGCTCTTATATTTTTGATAAAATTACTTTCGGCTGAAACTTAGAAACAGGATACTCTGACAACAGCAACAAAATCAATCAAATATAAATTCTATTGTCTTCTGGGCTTCATGATCAAAATAGGTACCAACAGTTGGCCATTTTATGACAATAGGAAGATTTGCTAGTTTGGGTTCTCAGTATGCATAAACAGTACTATTGGGACTAAAAGTCAACATCAGTAGATGATTGATGTAACAAAGGAATATAATCATACCTGCAGCTCGATATCTATAAGGGTACACCCGGAGAGGATCCAATCGAGTAACCGTTTCTAGATCTGCCTTTGTGAGTTCACGGTCACAATATTCAGACCTCTTCTCATAGGCAGATGCATTGTTCCGAGCTTTTTCAATCAGTTTGGTCATTTCTGCATATGCACCAACCTTATCATTTCTCAGATAATGAACCCGAGCAAGGCCTTGGTGGGCTCTGGTGTGTCGAATCTTAAGGGCATTAACGTAGCAATCAGCAGCCATGTCCAACTTTCCAGAGTCAACAAAAACACTTCCTAGATTGTTTAAGGCCTGATAGAAGGAATTTCATAATTTCAAAATTAGAAAACGTTATATCCCAAATTCACTTATTATGCATGCAAAATTGTTACAAATAGAATAACATGAAACTTTAAAAAGCTCAAAACTCCATCATTCTAAATTATTCAATCTTACTAATGAATAAAATAATTTTTTAATCCTAGAAGACTGGTCTATCTGAATTATATGCTCTACTTGCAATCAATGATCTATTCTTAAGAACAGACTACGACAGCCTCTGTGTCCAAGCTAAGTCTTCTTAGCATGGGCAATGGCCAAAAATAATATCTTTTCTTAACAGTATTCCACTTTTTCTCTAAAGAGTTCAGTGGTTCCATGCATAGAGATCCAATTAAGTATTAACTCTCCCTAGGGCTGTCTAGCGTTGCCCATCTACTGGCAATCTTCAAGCAAACAAGAGTGCAAGCACATTTTTAGTGATCAACAGAATCAAATAACTTGGAAATTAAAGAGATAGGATGGCTCCAAAGAAATTTATGAAATGCACCACAACTGAACTTTTCCAGTCAACTAGTGTAGTGTTCTAGTTTGCCTTGCAGCTGACCGAAGTTATGAACAAAATCATAGATCTGATGAGCTTTCACCTTTTAACCATGGATCTGTTTCAGACCACAGCCAAAAACTGAGAAAATGGGCAACAATCTCAATCACTATACTACACTGTAACTGACATCAGCCCAGGAATTCTGATACCTTCCAATTTAACCATCAGGATTTCAAAGTTCTCTGAACATACACTTTGACTAACAATGTAGACTTCTCTCTGCTACTTAGCATGGCAAAATTTCAACTTCTCCAAGTAGGAACATTATACTTTTATCTCTTCTATGTAATCTTATTCACTCAATTTTAGGACCCTCCTCAAATACCTTAACCTATCACTAACCTCTCTCAATATTGCAGTCATTAATCTTCATTCAGCAAATTAGAGGTGGCAGTGGGCCATGCTGGCCCACAAAATATTCGGCACAGCCCCCTATGGCACGGCACAAAAATTTCATGCCGTGCCATAGCCTATGGGCCATGGGGGCCGCCCCGTGGGTTTCGAAGTTTTGGCATGTGGGCAGACACGACACGGCCCACATACCATAAAAAAAAATAAATAAAACAATATTTTCGGGCCAGAGCTTTTGGCATGTGGGCCGGCCCGGCACGGCACAGCCCACGTGCCATAAAAAAATATATATATTAAAAAAAAAAATTGTTTTGTAGCCGTTGAGATTTGGCTTATTTAAGGCACTTGCTACAAAAAATTTGGCTTATTTAAGAGAATTTGAGAGAGAATGAGAGAGGAAAGTGCATATGTGAAGAGGGGGGTGGCAACAGGTGGATTAAATAAGCCAAATTTGAGCGACTACAATGTAACCGTCGATATTTCTTGTAGCTACAAAACAAATTTTATATATATATATATATTTTATGGCATGTGGGCCATGCCCTGTCGTGCCAGGCCGGCCCACGTGCCAAAAGCCTCGGCCTGCAAATATTGTTTTTTAACCCGAGGCCCATGGGCCATGACACAACATGAAATTTTCGTGCTGTGCCGTAGGGAGCCGTGCCGATTTTTTTGTGGGCTGTGCCGGCTCACGGGCCGGCAAGGCCCACTGCCACCTCCACAGCAGATATAAATAACATTTATTAAGTGCAGCATGTTTCTTTGACCTCTAATTCATGGTATTAGCCATAACTTTTTAGCTAATGTATTTACATTTATCATTTATAACCAAAGGGCTGAATGTTCTAGACCAAAAATATGGTGCTAACTTCAGTACAGTGAGCTAGCCAACATCATAACCTCCACATGTTGCTTGACTTTTGAATCTTCCTAACACAAACAGAAAGATTGAGGTAATAGAAATTCCTTTGTCAATATACAATTCACAGCCTCCATCCCTTGTCACAAATAATAATAATATAAAAGCAAGAAGCTTCCAAGGATGACGTATATCCACTAGTTAAACTACTTAAGAAGGAAGAATATGATACATAAAAGAGAGAGAGAGAGAGAGAGAGGCAAAAAAAACAGTGGAGCAAATACTAATAAAATAAAAGTAAGAAGCTTTCAAGGATGACTTATATCCACTAGTTAAACAACATAACAAGAATATGACACATACATGAGAGAGAGAGAGAGAGAGAGAGAGAGAGAGAGAGAAGAAGAAGAAGAAGGAAAAAAACAGTGGAGCAAAGATGGTGAAAACATATTTCGAAGACAGATGATAGCAGACCACTTCCAGAGTTAGGAAAAATATAAACAAATTGTGCGGGTAGCAGAGAATCCATACCTGGCCTTTCCGCAGCCTATCTGAGGGACACTTCAACGCATCTTCAAGCAGTGAAATAACAGTTGAAGAACTAGATGAATCCTGGCTAGAGTCAGCCAGTGCATAGGCTTTAAGGAAGAAGGCCTCAAAGGATCTTTTAATTTGTATAGACTCTTCCGCTTTTCTGAGCCCTTCCTCACAATGACCTGTATCATATAAGATCCATCCCTCATACACCAGCCGCTCATGGTCACTAGGTGCATGGTGGCGAGCTAACTGTAAACTTCGCATCGCTGCCTCAGGACAGTTCAACCTAATTGAGATAAAAAATGAGGTTTAACTCACACTTATATGAATAATCTAAACACCACATAACATGCTAAATATACAGAAGAGGAACACGGAGTTGAATTCAGGATCAAGAATCAGAAATTATAGGAAATTTTGGATTTTGCAGTGAAATCCATCTTTTTTTTCCTTTCGTTGCACCAAATTCCAAATTATTTTAACAGTTGCACAATGTGGCAGGTTCTTCATTTAGGACGAAGCATAAAAAAATAACATCAAATAATAATACACATAAAATAAGGTTGCATATGCTTGATTTAGAAAAAAAAAAAAATACCGCTCATCCATTTTTTTAAAATAGCTATAATTGGAAGTTTATAATGAAGCATAAAAAAATAACATCAAATAATAATACACATAAAATCAGGTTGCATATGCTTGATTAGAAAAAAAAAAAAAAATACCGCTCATCCATTTGTTTAAAATAGCTATAACTGGAAGTTTATAACATACCTGAGGAGAAGCAGAGACTGCCTGAAGTATAACACACCTTTTGGAGCATCAGATTCAAGCATCTGGTAGATTACAGACAGTGACCCAATATCGTCAACAGAAGACCAGCGATCATACAATTGCAACCAGCAATCTGCTGTAGTCCAACTATCGATATGCTCACGCACAAGAGTGCAGAGATGGGATGCTGCTACTCGTCCCTCAAACATCCGATAATCAGGAGAAAGCGTGAGAATTGCCTGGACATCACACATTGCCGATTGGTACTGCTCAAGAGCCAAATAGAAACAAAACCGGAGTTCCAAGCACTCTAGTGCAAGTTTAAAACCAAGAACCCGATTAATTTCTGCAAGTGCAGCTTCAGCATTCTGTTTCATCATTAAGGAAGCAGCCCTATACATATAGGGGTAAGTGAGGGTTGGGTCCAACTCAGTTGCTTTCTCAAGATCTTCCCACCTCTTATCAACTTCACAGTATAATGATCTCTCCTGATACATCCATCCCAGTGGAGTAACAGAGGAAATCACATTGCTGAGCTTCTCATAACACCTAAGTTTATGACCCTTAATAAAACCCAATCTAGCTAAACCGGTAATAGAATATGTATGGCCTGCATTTACAGCTGCCTCAAACAGAAGTTCAGCTTCGTCATACTCTTTCCTCAAGAACCTCACACATCCAAGTTGATGAAATGCCAGGAGTTTCTGTCGATCAGTTTCAGCAGAATCTAGCAGTCGTTCCAGGAAACAAACTGTTTTATCTGATCGAGGATCAAGGTTCATAGCAACTTCACTTAATAAACAGTACAGTGAAAAAGGAGCCACCCCAACCATGATTGATCTACGGTGTCTATCAGCATTGCTAAATATTTCCACCACTCGATTGTCATTCAAACAGTCAGGTAGTTCAAGTAAAAATACTTGCAAACACGATGCAGCAAGAACAGGTGAGTTCTGCTCAATAGCATATCCCATGAGTTCCACAGCATCTTCTCTAGAAGAAACTAAAGATGCAAGTTTCCTATCACATGCATCTTTGAGCCTTTCGCAGCAGAACTTATTTGCAAATACCAGGATTTCTAACAAAAGATTTGGAGGGACTTCGTTTAAACTGCCTGTCAAACTGAACTCACTTATTATCCTCATACCTGATGGAGTGATATTGTTTTCAGACAAATCTATGTTTTCGCAAAGTGATTCCATAAAACATCCATTAAGCATAGCATAGAATGGAGCTGAAAGAGCCGCAATTTTCTGCCTATCGCAAACTATTTTCTCTTCACCAATCCTAAATACAACATGTCTCAAAATTTGGTCCCCACTCATTGGAACAGGCTCATGGGAACCCACATTTGTATCATTTTGAAGCTGAGAGGCAACATCTACTGGTCCAAACTCTTGTGCACATTTGTCACAATTGGAAAGCAGGTCAGTGATAAGCTCTTCTCCTTGCTTCTCATACTTTAACCATGCCCCAAACACAAGCTTCTCGTGAAGGGTAATAGCCTTCTGCCAAGCTTTCCGAAGACTTTGCCGCATCAATTTGGCTTCACCAAGGCCCCTAAAGACCTGAAATTGTAATAAAAAGAGACTCGACTTCTCTTGAACAGGACACAATTCGAGTTCTTCATGTATTTGAGCTAAAACTTCTACATAATCAACTGGTTTATAATACGGTAGTAATGGTGGCTCAGGTACCTTGATAAGAGACTCTCTACGATATCATATCCCCACAGCACAACACAAAATAGAAAGAAAAAAAAAAGTCTTAATCTGCCCAACATGAAAATGAAATAAACAATAAAGAGAAATAAATTAGATACTTACATGGAAGAAGATGCAAGGTGTTGTGAAGACAATTTGGAGAGCTTTCCTCTTTCAACTTGAAGCCATGACTGAGGATTGAAAGCATTAAGCTGTGATTCTTTACAAGAATCAGAGGGGAAAAAGGTCCTCATGGGACATAAGAGGTGAAACAATTCCCAGATCTCCACAATAGCCAGATGGGTTTTTTTCTCTCCGAAATTCAAACCCACAAACAAAAAGAAAAAGAAAAAAAGTAAAGTAAAGCAAACACACAAAAATAAGAATCCTTCCTTCTTATCACCCTTAGCTGAGAAATCTTCCAACCTCACTAGCCAACAAAAATTCCACTATCTAAATAATATAAAATGTATCTCTCCCTCAGCAGCCAAAAAAGAAGCTGTTTTACCAGTAAAAAATGAAACTTTCCTAGCAATCCCAGTCCTAAAAATCTATACGGATCCCGTTACAAAACAGAAATGAAGAATCAGAATTATGGTGAATTCTTCTAATAGATAGCAAAAGCAAACAAGATACGACCAAACAAAGAAAAAGCACGAGTTACGCAAGATCTCTACCAAAAAAGGCAGCCAAACCAAACCCACATTAGAGCCCACATAATCTCTCACAAGCAAAGACAAAATAGCATAACAAACTTGTTACAATAAGAGAGAGAAACAGAAAGAGAAGAAACTAAAACTAAATAGTTGAGGGTTTCAATTTACATAAGCAAATCTGACACGAGAGAGATCAAAGTGAAGGAATCCAATGGGCAAAAATTCAGAATTCCCACTTTCTTCATTCCGCTTTTGTTTGGTAAAAGGGAAAGTTTCTTTTTCTTTTTTTCTTTATTAAATTTTCTTTCTCTCACTTTCCTTCTGTTGGAAACCAGAAAGATTTCAGCCACAGTTTGGTGCAAGAACAAAAACCGAAAATTAAAAATAAAAAAATGATAAAAATTGACCGTGTAGGTGCGCCGTTAGCGATTGGAAGTGAGAAAACGACATGTCGTTTTGTTTGGAGTAAAAGTGATAAAATAAGTGTGATAAATGCTGTGTTGCTGTTAGGTTCAATTATTAATTAACTTGTCATAATGGGGTCCTTTGAATTTAATTTAATTTAATTATGGTTAATAAGAACGAGTGGAGACAGTCTTGCATGTATAACACTCTTATCACAATATGATTGGGCCCACTTGATTTTAATAAATAAAAATGTTTCATTTTTTTATCACATTTTTACTCAAAATTAGAGCCAGTGGTGGTCAAAAAGTTCTGACATTCCTGTATTTTCACTTAGAATTTTGGATTTGTATCAAACATTGGATTGTGTTACTAACGTTAACATTTGTGGGCTTGTAAAATTCCAATCCATAAATAAATAGTATAAAACAAAATATGTTAAACAATTTTTCGAGGATTATTAAGAAATTTTTTATCAACAATGTTAGGATTATAGGAGACGTTTGTGTAAACTTATAAGCTAGTCAAACTTGTTTATAAGCTCTAAAATTAAACTGACATGTTTGTTTATAATTTTTTTGAGCTTATAAACAAAAAAAAAAAGTTGGGGGTGAGGTACCTTTTTTTTTTTTTGGGGGGGGGCTTATAAGCAAAGTGCTTATAAGCTAGTTTGACCAAATATATTACCACATTATCCTTGTTTAATTTTAAAATTTCATAGTATGCCCTTGTTTAATATAGTACATTTTTTTAGTAATTTTATAATAAAATGCACTTATAAACAATATTTTACCAAATACGTCAATTACTTATCAGTCACTTATAAATACTTTAACCAAACACGTAATTGCTTAAAATTTCAAATACTTATAAGTTAATTTTAGTTTATAAGTAATTGTTGCTTATAAACTAATTTTCATAAGCTCAGACAAACACCCCCATAATCTTATCATTGATTAACTCATAAATAGATAGATAAGACCCACATAAACAAAAATGACATATTTTACAAACTGATGAATGATAAATTATTACGTCAAGAGTTATGAAAAAAAATTATAAATATAAAATTACTCTTTTTTTTATATATAATAAAAGTTTTTTAAGGGTATACATAATGTTATGCATAAAAAAAAAAAAAAAAAAATTTAATTTGAGAGGGATGATTGCGGAAACCATAATTGTTCAATTGTTAGCGATTGACGATATCACAACAATACCGGAATAAAAAACAGGATATAAATTTGAATAATAAAGTAGTATTTTAACAATCTGTAGATAAGAAAGTATTATTAAACCCATTATATGAGTGGGAAAAAATTATTTCCTCTATTGTTATTAGATCAAACCTAGTATTAGTTTATGTACATCTCAATTAATCACTAAGGTTTATTGAATACTCTATAAGTCTAAAAAATCAGATAAATTACAATATTATTATAGTAAATAATTCTAAAATTTGAATCAAAAAATTTAAGGCCCTTATGAAAAGAAAAAAAAAGATTCATGGTGCCACTGATTTGATGTAAAATCATGGCGATGAGGTGGCAGGGCATGAGATTAAGAAATAAAAAAGGAGGATAAAACGTAGAGGTGTGAGCATTTACATGTAAAAAAGTTTCCAAATGAAATGATATGATACGAGTTTGAGAAAATAATAATAATAATCAACACAACAGCACATGCTCCTCAATCACAGAGTCATACACCATCAAATGCCGATGTTTTCGCCTTTAAATTCTCGGGAAAATCTAACTCTCAAATTACTTAAATGCCCCTCTATTGAATTGTGAGTTTTTGCCAAATCCTATGCCTTTGTTGTGGGAGCCAGAGAGTGGGGACTAATACCATGAGCTTCAATTTGGCTTCACTGCTGCCGGGACAGCTTAATTATTATTATTATTATTACTATTATTATTATTATCTTATTGTTTCTGCTAAATTTGAAAGGAGCATTAAATCTTTATTTAAAATCATAAAGTAGGTAAATCTCGAATTTTGATTCTTACATGTATAAGAAGATTTGACTATATTAATATAACATTATTTGTAACAAAAATAACATACTAAAGACTTAATAATTATTTATTTTCTCTCACTTTATATTCAAATAATAAACCCTTTAATCATTCAGAATTAATCGTATCCAAAAATCTTGTATTTGAAAGAAAAAGTAATTATTAGGTTTACCCAATTATTTATTTAAAAAAAAAAAACTAAATTTCATTTAAAAATTTTTAGGTATAGATGTTTTGAAAATTTTAATGTATGAATCAAAGATGAATACTCAATCTTTTACTTTTGATTTTAGAGTTTATGAAATTAATAAAAATTGATTATTTGAGAAATACTATTCTATTTTTTTACTTACTTTAAACCCCTTAAGTTTATCAATTAATTAAACACCCCCTAAAAAAATATTTAAAAATTAACAAAAACACCCCCACCCACCCATAGTTGCTAGATTCCAACAACTATCGTCGGTGGTTGTCAAAATCTGTCACAACGACGTACAAACGATCGAAAATGGCCAGTAATTCATCGATCTGACTTTTTCCGATAAAATCTACACTGAATCTGGCCGAAAAATGCCAGATCTAGCCGTCAGCAATGACCAAAGAAAGGGCCATCGTTGATCGACAACGACAATCAAATCTAGCCTTTTCCGACTGTTGAAGGCTAGATCTGGCCTTTTCCAACCAAATCAGTTGTGAATCTAGCCAGAAAAGGCCATATCGGCCTACACGCCAGTGACCAATTAGGTTTGCATTGTAACACAATTTTATGGCTAGATTCCGACGGTGGTGGCCAGAATCTGGCATGGGGGTGGGTGAGGATGTTTTTGTCATTTTACAAAAAAATTATATATTGGGTTGTCTAGTTAAATTAGCAAACCTAAGGGGTTTTTTGTGAATTTTTAAATTTTACCTCGTAATACTCACCTTATTTAACTAGCCAATATTATTCCTAAAATCCTATCTAAAATAACAAAATAAACGGACCCATGACTATTAGGTGGCTGGTCGGGAGTTATTATGTTTTGTTGTCAAGTAATATAAGATTTTGCTAATTTTTCAAAATCAATAGTAATTACTATTGGTTATATAGGTGATAACCTGAATACCTCTATTTTCTTAATTATTTTAAAATTAGTTGGTAATCTTAATTTTGTTACAATTTTACCTTTAACTATTAAATTTTTTTCGACAATAATGCCCTTGGATAGTAATACCTTTATGGGCGAACGACTTATACATACCCAAAATTTACTGTAATGACAAGTTGGTACCCAAAAGGTTTTGAAACGACAAATAGGTACCTTTCGTCATATTCTGTTAGTGATTTTTGTTTATTAATAGTGAAAAGGCTAAAATGCCCTTCAAAGTTTCAATTTTTGTTTTTTATAAATTTAAAAATTTCTAAAAAGCCCCCTAGGTTTGCTAATTTAATTAAACACCCCCATATATAAAAAGTTTGTTAAATAACAAAAACACCCCCACCACCCCAATGCGATTCCAGGCCACCATCGTAGGAATGCATGGCAACTCATTCATTCGACACGATCCCCATCGGATACGTAGCAGTAAAATGCCGATGTGGCCTTTTCGAGGCCGGATCGGCCACTGGATCTGGCCGGAAAAGGCCGGTCTGGCCTGTCAGCGCGGCGATCGGCCGTCGGCCGCTATGATGGATGGGCTGCGTCGTCGGCGGCGATCTAGCCGTAGATCGGCGGCCTTTCCGATCGACCCACGGATGCTGGCCGGAAAGGCTGGATCGGCGACGCTGACTGAATCAAGCGGACGTGTCGTAACGCAACTTTCTCCGGCATCCATTGGTAGGTGGTGGCGAAATCGCACTTGCCTGGGGGTGTTTTTGTTATTTTATAAAACTTTTATATATTGGGGTATTTAGTGAAATTTGTAAACTTAGGGGGTTTTTGAAATTTTTAAATTTATAAAAACTAAAATTCAAACTTTGAAGGGTATTTTAGTCTTTTCACTATTAATAAACAAGATAATAAGTAAATCACTAACGGAACATGACGGAAAGTACCTATTTGTCATTTCAAAACCTTTTAGGTACCAACTTGTCGTTACGATAAATCTTGGGTATGTATAAGTCGTTCTCCCTACCTTTATTTTAAAAACAATTTACAAGCCACCCAAAAAGACTACCAACAGCCAGCCACCATTGTCAGCCAAAGTCATCAGAACAACGCACGACCACCAGATTTGACCGACGGTGGTTAGAAACTGCCGCATGACCATGGAACCAGGTTTTTTTGGTTGAATCTGGACTTTTTTCTCTATGCAACCGTCGATATTAAGCCTGATTTGGGCTGATTCCAACATCACCATCGGCCCCAACCATCGCCACCTTACTTCTCTCATTTTCCTCTTCAAATCCCACCAAACCCCATCATCAAAGCTGCCCTCAATCGTCAACAATGCCCATTACTTTTCTGTGCGATTTCTCTTTTTCTCGTTGCTTTTTCAATCGCATTTTCCACCAAAGTCACCCCCACTTGCACTGATCGACTTCCTTTCACCTCCTCTTCAAAACCCCTTAAAGAACATCTTCATTGCACTTCCCGATCAATGACCAGCGATGGTTTAGGCAACCAGCAATGGCTTAGGTGGGTGAGGGTGTTTTTGTCAAAAATTAAAGTTTTATGTGACTAAAGTGTTTTAACAAAATCTCAAATGTAGGAGGTTAACAAAAATAGTTCAAAAATAATAATATATTAATATTTAAAAAAAGACGGTAATTTAGTAATCTATAAACATACCCACCAATTTATTTCTCTCAACCAAACATATCAATATAACATACTCACTAATTTATTCCAACCTAACTAAACACATTTCGCTAAACATTCCCAATAATCTTCAAAGTAATCTATTTTTTCATTAATATAATATTCCCCATTATACAACATTCCTTAAACCAAACGCACTCTCAAGGTTAAATCTAAGTCAAAATCAAAACCTTTATAAACTACACCTTTTTTCATTCCTACTTGATTCACCCATAATAGAGTAGTACTAATAGCAAAATTTATTAGAAAAAAAAAAAATCACAACATCAAATGAAGTAGAGAATGTAGAGATTAAAGAGAAGAATAATAATTAAAAAAATTCTGTCACGTGGTGGGTTATGAAGGGGGTGAAGAATAGGGGACCAGTGGAATCGCGGGCATAATTCAGAAAATATTATTGGTCTCTGTCATGCTTGAGAAATATGCAAATCCTGAAAGCTCTGTAGTGGGTTTGGTTTGGACTGGGGATTCATGTACCTTTCTTAATCAACTAAGGAACATCTATACGCAACCAAGCATCCATAATAGTAGCTTATAGTGGATGATTTGAACAACTGTTTGAGGCTATAATGGATTGGGCCCAGCAGGCCCGCTTCCGGGCTTTATTATCTTCTGTTGGGGTTTGCAGATATGGTAACTGAGATGTTTGTTTCAATGCATGACACAAACGATATTTGCTCTAATTTCGATGTCGTGACACGCGACAAAAGTTATAAATTTGCAGATGTTGGCAAACTTGTCAAGGTTTAACAGATATCAGGATTGCATTAGATTACATGTAAACACAATGGCAAAATCAATGGGTTCTAATTTCACATAAAAGGGTATGTGCTAGAGGTGATTTTGCACTGTCTCAAACCCGCAGGTTTGGATGCTTAAGTTTAGTTAAAAATAAGCTATTAACTCCGGTGACAACTGACAACAATCCTCTTTTTTAAGCCTTTGGAATTATGATCATTTATTTCATGCACATCAAAACGGAAATGACATGCAGAAACTGTGATCTTCTTTCTCATCTAATTCAAAATGTACTTGAAGCAACCGAGGAAGGCTACATAATGCATCTATGTACTTACCATATGGTTAACTAGGATAAATATGCCCAGGCTCCAAACAACTCTCTGCCAGCAACGATGTCACAGTAGATCCGTCCGCTCTATACTCAACATTCCTGAACATCTGCAAACAATAAGAAATCATCCATTCCGATTACAAAGTCACATCGCAATCACAAAAATGTAATATAAAGAGGTGATAAATTGTCTGTCATGGCAAATTGGCAAACTTGATACATCCAAAGAATTTCAAAAGCTGACAAAATGATCACCTTGGTGCTAACAAACTTCTCAGTTCCAGAAACATTTCGCAGGCACAGAATTACATCAAGGAATAGGTAATTTAATCATCATCATCATTTTGCATTTCCACATTTCTACAAACTATCACATTGATTTTCACCATATGTTTAACAGCTCTTAAGTTGGTCCCGAATATTTTAGTTCATGACCAACCAGGAAGACTAGTCAAAGAGAAGCCACATCTAAAGCATACCTAAGGGGAAGTTAAGACCAGCTTCAGTGTCTACCAGTTATCATTGCACATCTGATAATAAAATTAACTCCCACAATGGAATTTAGTTTAAATTTAAGGGAGTTTGATCCAAAGTGTAAACATAAAAATTTCAAACTTTGCGAGATATGGTTCACACTAGAAGGGAACCAGCCAGTTCCTGATACAAGTACTAATGAGCTTTACCAGATGAAAAAAGCGCATGTATACAAAAGTCAAATATGACAGAATACACAAAAACATAATATTCAATATTCATTCAACAGATGCCACTCTTCTCTTATCTTCTCCTTTTTGGTGACACCAGGAAACTTCTCTTTAAGGGAGCAAATATAGTTTCTTACTCATCTATCATTTGTATCAAGATCTAATTTAATCTCCTATTTCTCTACTAATTTCTGTTTCCTAGTCCAAAAGAGAGAGAGGGAGGGAGAGAAGAAAAATATTGAGAAAAAAAAAAAAAACAGTAGCAAAAAAGAGGTAACCATCAGCACATTATGAATATCTAAGATGGGTTGCAGCAGGTGGCAGGTTTTTAATTTCAGTAATCAGCATTTGAGAGCAGATTTTTACCTCTACACAGGTGAGGTAGGAGTTATAAGTATATTATAATAATTGACCTGCATAATTTTGTATTTAACTAATCTAATAGTTGCAGAGAGATAAAAGTTTTTGTCACCTTTGTCATTGAAATTAGCAGAGTGATTGGAAACCAACGAAAAATTTTCAACCAAGCCGCAACCAATGGGCATGTTAGGTGGTCTGGATTTGGGAGTAGAGCAGCCACCACTTTGGTTCAGCTGCTCATTTGAGATCTCATCTCCAATCAAATGGTTGAAATAGACATCCAAACCAGCAGATGAAGGCATTGGTACTTTTCTCTTGTTCTTGAACCTTCACCTAACAAGGGTATGAGAAACATATAGGAAAGCAAAATAGCTGTTTTTAAAGCTATAAGATTGTCAGAAACAGCTTATAATTAAGTGAAGATACCTGTCTTTCCGCTTTTCACGGTATCTTTGCACTGATGCTTTTCTGCTGGTTGGGCCATCTGGAAGTAACTCAAGATGGAATAAATTAATAAGGTGAGACAGAAGTTCCAAAATGCAGAAACAAAACGTAAATATTTTAACGCTAATAGTTCAAAAGTTGAATAAGAAAGCGTCTACCGAAATAGATAAACCATTAATGTAAAATAGTATTTTCAAAATTTCTGTCATATTTTGTAAGACGATACAACTTAATTATTATTTTAAAAAAGGGCTTTCTTAATAGAGAGCAAAAAGAATAAAAAGAAATCTTGTGAGACTGTATCAAGAGTTGCTAAAAGTGTTCACAACTGGTCTCCTGAATCAATAAATAAAAGAGCAAAAACAAAAGAACATAGATGATCTACACAGAGCATGATGACAAAGTGCTGATCAAGTATTAAGTGGACAATGCCACCAATCAAATGAACAAGAAATTAAAGAGATGTCTTATAGAAGTGTTTACCGTGGCTGTCTTCGCAAGAAATGTTACTTTCTTCCCGGGGAAGCTGACAGTTTTCTGCCACTTTCACTGCAAAGAAAACCAAGCATGTTAACACAAGATTATCCTACTACAATAGCCACAACATAAAATATAGCGTTCTCATCTGAGGATCACAAGCCCCTTACAGTGTACATATATTAAGTAAACAAAGATAATGAAAACCCCAGACCCTGCCACCAAATCTACCTGTTTGTAAAGTTGGGAAGCTCAACACTGGAGAACTTGGGCCAACTTTGATACCTGTAGGCTGCAAGTGGCATGGACCAGACCATAGTGCTGAATTTCCCTCTGATGGTGCTACTGGGAGTGGGCTTGCAGCAAGCTGCATTATTGCTTGTGCCTGAAATTCACTTAATAACATTAGATAGCCAATTCATGATGACACATATTGCATGTTTGACAAGAAAAAGATCAGCTTCATAACCTTATCACCAGGCATGTCATCATAGACATTCACCTTTCCACCGTAAAAGATTGTCATCTGTCCTACTGGCTCACTTGCTGCAATTGTGGTTCTGGGATTTAAAGGAATTTTTAGTTTTGAAACTTCAACAAGTAATCAAAAACCTTTGTAAAACCTGTTTGCTCTTCCTCAGAAGACATTGCAAATGATCATCCGGATCTATACCAAACACTAATGCAGAGGTGCAAGGTGATTGAAGTTGCAATAGGAATAAAAAGTAAATTGAATAAGGTAACCACGCACAGAAACTTAAAAATATATAAATAAATTGAAGGAATCATAAAGAATTGGGTTGAACCATATAAGGATCTTAAAAGAAAAAATCTTAATTCCCATGACCATTAAAAGACACTGTTAACCACATTTAATTCTGGCAAAACTATAAGCTTGCTACAATTAGGAAAGCATATTTTCTTTTTAAGTCTTAAACTTGAACATCTAAAATTTAAACAAGAAAGTTTCAAGACTTTTCTACTCCTAAACCATTAGCCACACAAGTATCCTGGCATAATAGGATCCAGCAATCATGACGCATTTTGATTCCACTCATCTTGAAAGTTTTTCTATATTTATTGATGGACCTCTTTTCTAAGGATGGCCATCAAAGAGTAGTAAAAGGTGAAATACAACAAGACTGCATTTCCACTACATATTTACAGCTGCACTGGTTTGATCTAATTTCAAATATCCTTCACATGTCAAACTTTTTTAAAAGATTTAAAGAACCTCCTTTCTCCAACAAGAATGATCGAACAGAACTGTTATCTTCATAAGAAATAAGAACTCATATTTTGCATAGATCTTCTCGAGACACTTTATCTTTACTTATGTCAACTCTGTTTCATGGGCTCCTGATAGGATTCATGAAAGTCCATTCTGGCCCCTTCTATCAAATGGTAATACTCGAATTACAAAATACGACTAATCTGATTCAAACAATTGTGGATAATCATAGCAACCTATATGTAATATGCGTATAGAACACTCAACTATAAGAGTGATTTAAACATGTGAGCACGCTTTGACACACATCCACATTTGTGATAAGCTTAGACTTAATTCGCTGACACAACTTGACCAGCATTCCCACCAAATAAAAGTTGAGAATTGAATCTACGCACCAAAAATAAACAAATCCCCAAACAAACGCAACTGTAACCTCACGTAAATAGAGCCAACTAAAATCCTCCAATTTTAAATTTAATCATATTACAAAAGTAAGTTTAAAATTAAATTCAAGTAAGCACACTATTAAAAGTATTTTTGTGGAGGAAAACCTAGGAGAAACAGAATCCTTGTCCGCAGCCAGTTGGCCGGAAGGATTAACCGGAATATCGGGCTTCGGGGGATCCTGACGCCGGTACGGAACCGGTTCACTCGTTTCCTTAACTGAAACGACAGGATTTGAAGGGACCTACAAAAATATAATTATGTTTTAATTTTAAAAATAAAAAATGATTACAGTAAAGGTCCTCGAATTTAGTTTATTTTATAAAATAAATGAACTAACAACAAATTAGCACCATTATAAAATAACAAAAGTGGTAGCAGAGAAAAAGAGAAGCGCACACTGTAGAGCTTCTTTCGCGCCTCTGTGGCCTCTGAATCCGTCGTCGTTTCAAAGAGCGTTTTGAGAGAGATCACTTGCTGGATCGCCTGCGATTTGTTCCACGACGGCCTCCTCATGCCTGTACACCAACACACGCACAAAAAACACTGAAAAGGTAACTAAAAGCTCACTCAAAGTACTACTGCATCTTCACATAAATGTGAAGATTTTATGTAAAGATGCAAGTGAACTAACCTTTCTCTTTGAGATATCGGCGGCAATCTTCACGAGTGAGCTGAGAAATGTCATCTTCAGTGAGTTGGTTGAGAGGCTTGTCAAGAAGTGACCGGGAAACCGTCTCTCCCGGTGACATGTTGTACAATTTCCAGTCACCGATCAATCACCTCCTCCGAATCCCAGAAAGCGGATCGACGCGCTCTTTAGTCTTTACACTTTCTGCTGATTTCTTTTGGTCACCATTTTGGTAAAACTGACACCGTTTGGAGATTTTCAGGATGGCGAGAGTGTGACTGCGCGAGTTAGTGAAAGCGAGGATTTCAGGGATTTTTGTTTGGGAAGATGTGTTCTTTCTTACCAATTTTCTCTTATAATTCTGAAATTCTGAGATATCAGTAATAATTGATCTTTTATCTAGTAAATTGTAATGGATTAATTATAAATTGCCACATCCGATTTAGAAGAAAAATTTGTTAAAAAGAGGACGTGGTGCAGCATTACTCTTGTTTGCGGCGTCTCAGCTTTGATTTTAGGATTTTTTATTTATTTATTTAAATAAACAAGTTTAAATATGCTGAATGGCAAGTTGCCACCCCAGGTCGCCACGTAATCGATTCTCTCTTCAATTATTTTCATTAAATAATATTTAATTTGAGAAAAATATTTAATTTTTGTGAGTGGACGCGCGTTGGAGCGTGAAGGGTAGAGAGTGATAGCAGCGGGCGGGATTATGGGGTGAGAGACAAATCGTGGTACGGACGATAAGGATGGGACCTACATGGCTACATTGATGAAATTTTGGATAGCCCTCTGTGGCCACGTGTCAACCACCCACGTGTCGCCCATATATAGTGGACAAATGAGAGGACCACGTTGCGGGTTCTCTTTTGTTTTACCTTTTTAAAGGCCAACTTGGAAAATAGAGATTCGCCTACGACTTATCCTGAGAATCAGGACCACGTTAGAGCATCGTCCAAATTTTGCCCAAACCAAACAGTATTACGCTAAATTTGGTCTGATATTATTCGTCCATATCACGTCATCTTTATTTTTTATTTATATTTATATTGATTTGATTATTATTTATATTAATATTTATTATTATAAATTAATTAATATATAAAAAATAATTAATTTTATTAAGAATTAATTGAAAAAAAAAAAGAAAGAGAATATTTTAAACAATAATGTAATATTTGGTATAATCCATTGGAAATGCAATAGTAAAAATTCATTATAAATTTTCAGGTGCTTTCAACGTTATATAAAGGACTACTTACTTAGAGTGATGGATCAATAAAATTTCATTCTTTCTAAATTTTCTCCCAAACACTCTAGATTTTCTTTCTGGTTTTCTATCAAACACTTACATATATAACTTACGTATATAAAATTAGATGCTAACTACACCCAAAACACTATTCTGATCCAAGTATATGAGCCATACCACGGGAAACAGATACTAAATTCAAACATATATAATGATCCGTAAATAAGGGATTAAAATGAAAGAAACAAGGGATACATTAGAGAAAGGACCAGGGCAAACAGGAAAAGACTAATAATGTCTAATTAGGAATCGATTTGTAGCTACGCTGTGGCACCTTCTTAAAGGTAGCCCACGCAAGATCAAAATACAGTGGAAATTGCGCAACAGCGAAGAAAGTAACGGGCAAACATGTCACTGCATAGACGGGGAGTGCAGCAAATTTCAACTTATCTTTGAGAACAAAAAAATGGCCCGCACAGAAAGATATGAGCATCGAAGCTATGGAAACGAACAACGAAGTTAAGCCAATCAGGAGCTTTCTGGGCAAATCTTCACCAAAATCTTTCTCTTGGTACCTTGACGTTAGTATTGACAAGAACATGATCACTGCATTGACCGAGAAGCAGAGGGCAACGAGTGATGAGATGGCAAACACGTTGAATGCCGGCTGGTTTTCGAGGGTTGGTGTTCCGCTATCAGGCTTGACGCCTCCTGGTACGGTGGCTGATGTTGCAAAAGCAACCGTGGCAATGAGTGCAGCCACGACGGAGCATGACTCTGAGGTGTTCGTTAGCCATTCGCCCCCAGCTTTGACGAGATCGCTATGCGTTTCGGTGAAGATATCTTTTGGAGTCTTGTTGTCCTTGTTGTAACGAACAAAGAAGTGGAATGGCATAGAGTCTTTAACAAACTGCAAACATTAATTTCATGGGACGATCAAGAATCTGGCTAACTATCACAAAATTGATAAAAAAAAAAATGATTGAAATTTGCCCCAAAAATACTTATATTGGACGGTCTTGCTACCCTACTTTGCTAACGTGATAAAACCGTCTAATAATATAATGATATGTATTACTACATCAACAAAGTGAAGTAGCGAGAATGTCTAGTATATATAAGTTTTTCTCAATGTGGTCATACCTCATACCACTTGAGTTCCCATTGCATTTGTAAAGCGGCCCCTGGAATAAGCCAGGGCTTATGATCTCCTAGTGTTGCAGCGAGGTGCAGTGCACTATTCCCTTTATTGTCAACTTTACGGAAGACGCTCTCTTTCATGGTGGCTATTTTGAGTAAGAGCTGATATACATGGGGTTGCCTGTTCTCCACCGCTAACAGTACTATATTCTTTCTGTCCGTGTTCATGTCTTGGATTGCCACTGGGTATTTTTCTAGGATTTTCTGCACCATTTCAGTGATTCCATTCTTAGCTGCGATTAATACAGGAGTTTCCTTCTTTGACGTCATCCCTGTATGGATATCCTCCTTAATGTTATCCACTGACAATAACACTTTTTCATCCGTGTTTGTGGCTAGGATTGCCACTGGGAATTTCTTTAAGAAATTCTGCACTTTTTCAGAAAGACCATTCTTTGCTGGTGGTTCCTCCTTTGATATCATCCCTGCATGGATACCACCACGTATAAGTTAATTAAAAAAAAAAAAAAAAAAACAGATTGTATCATTTTCCAATAGTTACCTTCTTCAGCCTTTGATTTTCCCTTCTCGTTTTCCTTGTCCTTATTATAGTTAGGGTCTGATGAAAAACTGGAAATTGGAGGTATTGAACCCGGATGATCTGGTGTAGGAGCCTTTGCAAGTAACTCCAAATCAATTGATGAGAATTCAGATATTGATCCCGGCGAGGGTTGTGTTCCATCGTCTTCATAGTCGAATGAGACATCTATAAGTTCATTCATAATCTGAACAGACCATGTGTGTTTCTCTTTCTTCTCTCGTATCTTCTTTATCCTTTTCGATCCTAATTTGATACCGTGCATTTATATGAATATAAAGTATAATATATAGAAAGGTACAGAGATCAGAAGGTAGTAGATATCGGCATACCTAATCCGAGGATAACTAGCATTGCTTTGGATACAAGCTTCACGAACTCAAAGCAGTTCTTATAATTGGGAGGAAATAATAGATGACCTTGAGCTCTACCAATGCCTGATGCTTTAGAAACATGGATGATATAAGGATATATATTGAAAAATCTTCAAATGAAACACTGTTTCTAGTAAGAATTCAACACTAATATTTAAGTAAAAAAAAAAATTCTATTTTTATTTAGATTTATGTATAGTATATAGTATATTGTAACTTGTAGATAGTTAATAATTCCTAGCTTTAAGCAGCTGAGTGATATTGAGTGTAAAGAGAAGGATTTCCTTTGTTACTAGAATAAAGATAAGGCTCATAAATGCATCTCACAAACCCCACATGGTACTTGAGTTGGTCGCAGAATGATTTCGATTAAAATTAAGAAATAATTGTTTCTTTATAGGAAACAACGGTTATGAATAAATGAATGGTTGTTTCTTGGATGAGGAACGACTATTATTTGGATGAGAAATGTCTATTCCAATTAGAGGAATGACAATTTTATGATGAAATGGCCATCCTTTCCCATAGAATAGCTATTTGATCCTCATGAAATGACCATTATATGATAAACGATCGTTTATCTCTAAGGAATGAATGTTTCTTATATGATAAATGATCGTTCATCTCTAAAGAACAACTACTTTTATTTAATCAAATTTGTGAGTTAACGTGATAATGTTCACTTAAGTGTCACATTAAATTTGTAAGAGAAAGTTTACGAGATTTATTTTTCAGTGTAGTATTAAATGAATGAGAAGATAGAAGCATTAAAAGAAGAAACCGTGATAAAGAAAAGCAGAAGCTGACTTGAGTCGACCACTTAAGATATAAACAATCAAAACGGCAGCGTATTGGAGAAGGACAGCATCATAATTTCACTCCTCTTCTTCTTTTGACTTTTATCGTCAACAAGTCTAACATGAGCTACAAACCGAAAAGAAAATGAAGTCGAACCGAAAAGTAAAATAGAATACCTTTTGAGTTTCCTTGAGGATCCTCTGTATCTCCAGCTGGTGGCGTTTCTGGTTCTGCCTCTTTTCTGCTGTTGAAAATGGCTGAAAATTAATGAAAATTCTAGTGAGTAGGTCCATATTATAATCAAACAAAACGATCAGTTAGCCTAAAAGTAATGATATTCATGAGCTAAAAGATTTGATTGCTGTTATAAATTTTGGAATTGAAAAAAAAAAAAGTTTTGATCGATTTGATCACTTACCTAATTTTACCAATTTCTTTAGGAGACTAATGATGCTACAGCATGTTTGGTAGTTTTCCGGGAAGCTGAATTTCTTGTTATCAGCTGATGGTGTCGACTCAGTTGGGGCTTGAAGTGGCTTCACCCGAACCTCCTTAAGCCTTTCAACGAATGTGCCTTTCAAAATAAAATAAAAATAAAAATAATTTTGCGCTGGCGGTGGGGTACTGCAATATCTATAATGCATTACCTCGACACCAAACTGGCATCGAGATTGACAAGGCCTCCCACTTGGGAGGTCTGAATTGGGAGGTCTGAATTACAGACGCTCCCTGGCGTTGGGGCATCATGTTCCCGCCCATGATGCCCCCAACGTTTTTCTAGCGCTTATTATTGCGCTGGGGTAAATAGCCGGTGATGTAAGAACTGGCTTTCTCGACTGCCGGGCCTGCCTTGTCAGAGTCGATCTTTCTAGTGGTGATAGTGATACTTACAGTGATATATAATTTGGTTGAAGCGTCCGAGGTGGCTACCGCTTCTGAAGGCGGAAGGTTTGGTTGCTAGGATATGAAGAGGGGTCAATCCTTGTTCGTTGACAGAGTTTGCCAAGGGTTTATACAGATGAATAATTTGAAATGCCAAATCTACATATCAAAGCAATAATAAAATAAAATCAGATTGAATAAGTAATATTTGCATGGTAGAATAGAATTATTCAATTCATATATATATATATATAAAGGTCTGTATATACCGAAGTAGTCTCCGGAGATGGCAGAGTGAAGAATCGTATCGCCGTCGTTTTTTCTACAATACTCATAGCCTGAGCTGTTTGGATTGGAAATAATAATAGAATGGAGTCGAAGGAAGGCGTCTTTGTGACCATGAAGAGCAGCCAAGAAGAAAGGAGTCTCACCGTCATTGTTACGAGCACCAATCAACTCTAATGATGAGTCCTTGTTCGCCCAAGCTATGCATTCGCAAATCTTTGCACTCCCCATCGAAGCTGCAATATGAAGAGGGGTGTTTCCTCTGTCATCTTCAACTGCCAATGCTGGAAATCTTGCTTTAGCCTTGTCTATTTTTGAAGCTGCAGTCTTATGATGATCAGCTATTGTTGATTCATCCGTTTTGGTTGGGTGTTTAATGATAATAGCCACAAGCTCTGCAACCTTTTGTTCTTGGACATCAGAAACAGCGATGTGTAATGCTGTCTGCCCTGACTTGGTGATCTTCTCCATGTGAAAACTTGGATTCCTCTGGTATATGTCAATAACGTCATCCCACTTACTTTCCATGGCACATCTGAACAATTTTTTCGGCATTGGTGAACCCATTACTGCTCTTACTAGACTTTAAATTAAAGAGCTACGAAGATGAAGAAGAAGAAGAATTACAATATTGATTTGAAGTAGTACTAGCGAGTATCATTTTTATTCTACAATCTTAGTTACTGTGCAATTGGAAAAAAAAAATTAAAAAAAAAAAAAAAGATAAAAAAGAAGATTTTTGGTATATTTAAAAATTTGTGACTGAATAATATATTAAAAAAAAGGATAATATAACTCTTGGTTTGACAGTTAAGGAGATTTGCTCAATCTTTTGAGTTTCTAGGTTAAATCTTGAAGCCATTTGTCCATCTACCATAATAATATTATGGCTTATCTGTCCTTTTGAGTTTGTAGAGTGTTCAATAGTGTATAAATTAGCTGGACACCCTTGTTACAAAAAAAAAAAAAAAAAAGATAATATAAATAACATTTCGGTTTACTTGGTCTTTTGGGTTTATAGGATATTCAATAGCCTCTTTTCTACTTACCTAGTCCTTTGGGCTTGTAAGATATTTAATAAACCCTAATAGATGAGTTGAGGTGTACGCAAGCTTGTTTGAACACCCCCTCAAGAAAAAAAAAAAAAAAAAGCATAGTATAAAGGGATTAGTGGCCAAGATTTTTGGCATTGACCCAATAAATTAACTTGAGCTTGAAGCTAGTTATGTTCCATAATGTGAATCATGCTTGCATATATAATGTAAGCTTTTCAATCTTTTTCAGATAGATTGTAATCTCTCTTTCGAAAAGAAAGCCATGTGGTATATTAACTTTAACATACATAAAATATTAAAAAATACAGAAACTAAATTACAATATCTTTATTATTACAGAGAAGCCTTGTAAGAGTCAAAAAGGTATTATTTTTCTTTCCTGCAATGCAATACACTTTATCTTTATCAACTATTGTTCAAATTTAACACACACACACACACATATAGGCTTTAATAATCTCCTCTTCACCTTTGACCCACCAAAAGAAGACCTATTGCTCTTTGTTTTTTAAGGCAAAGAAAAGTAACACTATCCATCTTTCCAAGTTTCAAGCTGGCAGATAACATCATAAGAGAAATTACCTGTCTTAATACTTATAAGGAAAAAAAAAAAAATTAAAATTTAGCAAAATATGTTAATGAAATTACGTTAAATTTTAAAATAAACATTTTACCCTTATAAAACCCATAATCGAGCCAATAGCTTCCACTAAAGGCCGATTCCAACCTTGCAACCATATATAGGAGACCTTTACTAGCCTTGTCTCAATCGCGCAAGGCCATAAATGCCCTCATCGTAGTCGTGTAAGGCCAAATCAACCTCTTCGTAGCTACATGAGACCAGATCCAGCTTCACCATAATTGAGAGGGTAGATCTCAGAAAAAATTTGGTGGGGGAAAGGAAAAAAGGGGAATAGGAGAAGGGAAGAAGGACGAGAAAAAAAACCCTAAGAGATTGATCTAGCGATCAAGGCGGTTTGTTCCTTTACTTGAGTTTTCGGGTTCAAATCTTGGGACCACCTTACCACGATAACATTGTTGTTTACTTGATTCTTTGGGCTTATAGAGTGTTTAATGGACCTCGAAGATTAGTTAAGGTGTGCGTAAACTGGCCTAAACACCTTGGTTAACACACACACATACACACACACACACAAAAAGGGGGAAAAAGAAAAAATATATATACGTTGAGTTTTTATTTAAAAAATTCCCTTTGGAGACACAAATTGGAAAATAAAAAATATCTATCTATTAATTAACTTTAATGCAAAAACTAATGAAATGAGAGTTAGGTCCTATTTTAGAAACCAACGGGTTTATTTTAAATCACGAAATGTTTGAGGTTTATAAATTACACCTAAATATTTTGTATATTTAGAAGTTACAAAAATTCATTCTCCCAAAAGATTTCCCAAGCTAAAATATAGTAAAACATCTCTATAGTGATACTCTATATATGAATAAACTGTATATTATCATAAAAAAATATATTCCTAATTTGGAATAGTTATAAATAAGAACAAACTCCACATTGTAATAAGTTATAATTTTTTTAATTCCAGTCTTAAGGAAAGTTGCCTCCACATAGTAATAATTATTTGTATATTACAAAAAAAATATATGTTATGTTACATTAAAGGTTTATGATGAAACAAAATATTTATCTAAAGTTGTTTACGACAATTATTTATGCTTTAAAGGTGTTACCAAATCTTCTAACTTGCGGGTATATAATAATTCGCTAGCATGAACATCTTCTTGTTGAAGCCAAAATATTTCTAGCTTTTTAAGCATCTTTAGAGCTTCATGTCATGAAACTTTTTGCATTTCCATACTATTATCCTCAGAATTATTTCATTTCTCTTCTTGTCTAATTGCAATAATGATTTCTTCTTTAGTTAAAACATATATGACTTGTTGCTCATTTGGATGATCGAGGAAGACATTAATATTCCATTCGATTAGTGTAGTGAAGTTGTCGAATCTGTTTACTCAATTTTAAAATGACTTTTCTATTCTCTTCATCCACTTCATTTGTAACTTGTAATTCATCTATATCGGGGGTCCTAATTTTGCAGTGCTTAAACTAATTGATAATTGTCTGTGACTTCACATTAATTGACTATGCAGCAACTGCATTTACAATTCCATCAAGGATACTTATCTTTTCTGGTTCCAATACATAAACTTCTATCTGTTTCAAAGCAAGCGATTAAAGCGCTGCCGATAATAACCTTTAAAATTTCTAATAATGCCTGCATCACATGGTTGGATTTTGGAAGTGCTAGTTGGTGGTAGAACAGAACAGTTGTGTGATGAAGTGAGGGGAGATTCTCCTTTTTGCCATATGCAGTACAATTATCCAATATAAGCAAGACATTTCTATCCAAATAGCTATCAAACCACTTAAGCCATTCCATAAAAAACAAAGATGTCATCTATGCATTTGAATTCGCTCGATACTTGCAATTGAGATTATCATGGTTAACATTATTAAAGCATCTTGGATTAAGAAACTTACCGATGACCCAAAGTGGAAGTTTGTCAAAGCCGTCGCCGTTGCAACAAATAACAATTGTAATCCTCTCTTGTTTTGCTTTCGGCCCTCCAACTGCTTTGTTGCAAGAGAGTTATCGGCTTCTATTCGATAAAATAAGCCAGTTTCATGCATATTATAAATGTCCTTCCAACCCCATTTGTCTAATTCCTCTCTTATTGATGACAAACTAGCTTCAATTTTCTCTATATTAACTGAACCACTTCCTCAAAATGACGAAAGGAATGAATTGCATGTCGTTGCTTGAACTTTTCCAACCACCATTTGAAAATCCAAACAAGGTAGCTTGGGGATAGAGTTTCCTTAGAAAAATATCTCCTTTCTCTTTTAACAATTCACCCATTCATATTGACATGCTCTTGATGGCATACAAACCATTCATAGAGGCCAGACTCCATTGCTGGGTACTTTACCATCTTTGAATGTTTTGTGTTTGGGTTCAACAATCCTTCTTCTTAAAGAAGGTCAGCTGATCGTTTGAGTGTCTTAGATATTGCTGCGTGTGATACCTTAAGACCATGAGTATCTTCTAACCACTTCACAAGATCTTTCTGCTTTCCAACTAGGGTTTGATTCTTTCATTTTGCATAACTCAACACGAACACTTTTGGTCAATTGAGTTCGTGTATTAACTTTGGGTGGCATGATTGATTTGCTAGAGGAAGAAGAAAGGTATCAGTAGAATTGGTGGAAAATTTTATTAAAAACTTGATTGAATAAGTTGAAACAGAACAACCCTATTTATAGTAGGCTAATCATAATTCTACTAGGATAAGTAAATGAGAAATCCTAATGCTACTACTAAAACAATGAATTGAAATCCTACTAATACTAAAACATGAATTGAAATCCTAGTACTATCAAAACATGAATTTTAAAATAGGAAATTAAGTAATATTAAAAGTAAATAGGAAATCCTAATACTATCAAAACATAAATTATAAAATGAGAAACAAGTAATATTAAAAGTAAATAAGCAATCCTAATACTACTAAAACAATTAATTGAAGTCCTAATACATACTACTAAAACATGAATTATAAAATAAGAAATCAAAATAGTTTTTTGCAACTACACCTTTATTAAGTTATAACCTACTTATAATAATAAATTAGTTTGATCTCAACATTATGACTATAGAGAGGTTTTATAGATAACCTATTCAAAACTACATAATTACTTTTATTTCTCATTCTACCATAAATTTTAGATGTTAAAATCAATAATAAGAGGGGAATATTAACTAATAATAGTGTAAATTTTAACGACTCACTAATGATTAATCAATGACAGGGGGATTCTCTTATTTAAGAAACTCTGATGAAATTTTGTTATTATATCATATCTCATGGGATTAATTCATTAACTGATCATTTCGTAATTACGATCGTATGTGCCTCGAATTAATTAAGGGCTGATTGTGACTGTTTTCGATCCCTCCAACTCCATTAATTAACAAAATCACATTATTGAAGGAGGTCCAGGAATTTAGCTCATTAACTAGTAAGGCCTTCTTCAAATCTATACCACAACATAAACAGAGTGGGGGATGGGGGATCCCTCCTCTGAAAGCGACTTAATGTTGTACAAGAGAATTTTCACATAATTTAATTCTCCACATTGCATGCAGGGGTGAGCACAGTTAGCAGGTAGAATCAGAACCTACGGATAGAATCGAAACTGGAACTTACCTAGAACCGACACTGTGTGGGCAAGTTTTGGTTCCATTTTTTTGGAACCGACATTATGCAGTTCCGGTTCTGATTCCTATATGTGGAGGAACCAGAACTGGAACCAAAATCGACACCTGAAAAAAAGAACCTGTAGCAGGTACCCAGCTTGGAACCTACTTGGAACCTGCAGCAGGTACCCTATTTTGGAACCCGAGTTGAAATAAAATATTTGTTAAAAATGGGGGGTCCATTGTAATTTTACATATAGAAAAACTTTAAATGGAAAAAGTTAAATTTTTACAATAATCTAATTAAATAAATTTACTATTATACCTATTACATATAAACTACACCATATAAAAAACTTTAATATATTATAATATATTAATATTAAATTTTTGATTAATTAAGTGTATAATTGGAATTATGACCAATTAAAAATGTTTTAATGTTATTAAAAGAATTATTTTTGAATAAAATAGTATATTTGATTGAATAATAATACAATACTTAGTTATTTACTTCAATTATCAAGCTCTTAGTGTATCATTACATATTTATATTATAGTTCAATTATTATTAATTAATTATAAGTTTATAACATTACATTAGTAATTTAGTATATTACTTAATTAAATAATTAGAAATTTAATTAATTATAACATTACATTATAGAATTATAGTATAATTACTTAATTAATTATAACATTACATTATAAACAAATGAATACTTAGTTAATTATAATATTTCATTATAAACATTAGTACAATACTTAATTAAATGATTAGAAATTTAATTAATTATAATAGTACATTAAAGATTTATAGTATGATTACTTAATTTATTATAACATTACATTATAGTATCATCACATAATTAATTATAATATTATATAATTAAATGATTACTTAATTAATTATGATATTATATTGTAAACATTAGTAATTTACTACATTAGCACAATACTTAATTAAATAATTAGAAAATTAATTAATTATAATATTACATTATAAATTTATAGTATAATTACGTAATTAATTATAACATTACGTTATAAACAAATAATTATTTTAGGGTTTAGGGTTTAGGGTTATAACATTCCATTATAAACATTAGTACAATACTTAATTAAATAATTAGAAATTTAATTAATTATAATATTACATTAAAGACTCATAATATGATCACGTAATTAATTATAACATTATATAATTAAATGATTACTTAATTAATTATGACATTATATTATAAATATTAGTAATTTTCACAATACTTAATTAAATGACTAAAAATTTAATTAATTAA
Organism: Pistacia atlantica; assembly: GCA_026229545.1. Taxonomy (NCBI): domain Eukaryota; kingdom Viridiplantae; phylum Streptophyta; class Magnoliopsida; order Sapindales; family Anacardiaceae; genus Pistacia; species Pistacia atlantica. The sequence continues at coordinate 26,574,969 of CM047897.1, forward strand.
AACATTACATTATAATTAAATAATTACTTAATTAATTATAACATTATATTATATTATAATCACTTAATTAATTATAACATTACATAGTTAAATGATTATTTAATTAATTATAAATTTATAACATTACATTATAAACATTAGTAATTTATTACATTAGTAAATTATTTAATTAAATGATTAAAAATTTAATTAATTATAACATTACATTATAAATTTATAGTATAATTACTTAATTAATTATAATATTTCATTATAAACATTAGTACAATACTTAATTAAATGATTAGAAATTTAATTAATTGTAATATTAAATTATAGATTTATAGTATGATTGTTTAATTAATTATTTGTGTTTTGGTTTTGTTTGAGGAATTTGATGTGAATTGTGATGAATTGATTGAATTCAAATGTTGTATAGAGATTAGAAGATTTATGAGCCACATTTGACACAAATGAGTGAGTAATCAAAATTTGTTTTAAGGTATTTTTGTCATTTTTTAAACTAATAACGGGATAATTGATTTTTTATAGGGTACAGGGGAAAGGAATCAGAAGTCCAGAACCTAAAATTTAGGTTCCGGTTCCTTGAATTTAAGAACCTATACTGTGCGATTCCAGTTTCAATTCATTTTTTTGGAAACTTGCGCTATACGGTTTTGGTTCCCTCGAAAAATGCAGGGTACTCGGAACCACTGACCCCTTTGCAAGATAGTAACCTATAAAATTTTACAATCATTTTTTTAATATATATATTTATCTAACCAAATAATAGAAAACTATTTTTTTAAACGTTTATATTTAAAAAATTTATAATTTATAAACTCTACTAGAAGAAATCATATAAATGAACCCTAGGATTACCAGTTTGTAGTAGTAGTAGGTACTAGGTACCATTGAATTTCCACCATAAAATTTGGGGAACGCACTTCAATTGTGCAAAGGGATTTTGTCAACCTCAGTAATGAGAACCATGGCGAAGTTTTCGGTACAAAACTTCTTCAGCTCATAATGTTTCGGAAAAAATGTTTGAATTTTACAAGGAAATGTTCAAAAGTATTAACAAAATGTAACTCTATTTTTTTCTTCTCTCTTATATATCTTTATCATGAATGTGATTGGTAATTATTAATTTAGAATTTTCAAGTACACAATCTCTAACGTGGTAACTTATCATTAGTTAACTCATAAATAGGTAGATGAAACCCATTTTGTGGGCTGAAGAGTGACAAGTTACCATGTCGAGGGTTATGAGATTGGGTTATGGACCTAACATTACTGTAAAATATTTATGATAATAATTAGAGTCATATTATATTCACAATCCAATCTCATAACCTTCAACATGATAGTTCTTCATTGATCAATTCACAAAACAGGTTTCACTTGTTTGTATGGTCCTGATTACCTATTTACTAGATGACAAACTACTATATCGGAAAATGTGAAAGAAAATTGTGCGAGAAGGTTGAAAAATAATACATCAATGGGTGGTAAGAGTAATGTGGTATTATGATCGGTAGTTATTCAATGACGTCAACATACAACCAACAGTAAACTCTCGAATAGTACATTTGTGGTATAATAGAATAATAGATGGATCAATGAACTCGGACATGCATGCTTTTATCCTTTAATGAACTCCACTGAATCAAGCCTTATAGGAGCCAAAGAAGGATTTTTCACAATCGTAGTAAATTCATCATCACTACTGTCCAAATCAACAAATTTCTTCAAGAACGCCACCGTAATTCCACCAACACATCTCCTCATTGGATCCCTTGAACACTTTCCATTCGTGCACAAACATTTTGAAATTACCCTGGAACCAAAATCCGCCGGACGATCATCTAACATGTCCATGTGGCCGTAATCTGTAGCAACAAAATGAGCTCGAGTAGATTTACATCTGTTATAAAACTCCTCGTGGTTGGCTCCTTCCGGAGCGCAGGACGCCACACACTTTGTTACGCCACCCAGTCCGGTTCCGATCACGGTGACGGGCATCGAGGAAGACAAGAAGTTGAACGAGTCATAGGAGAGAAGAGGTGGATTGAGTGCAGTGCATTTTGATGTCCCGGCGACGGGGTCTATGCCGATTATTGCTGAAAACTGAGGGACCACTTGGGGGGTTTTGGCGTATCCGAGTGCGAGACCAAATGCTGTTTGTCCTCCTCGACTGTGGCCTGAAAGAACAAGATTGTCTAGGTTGGGTTCAACATTCTCCGGAAGAACTGATTGGAGCCCTGAGGATAGCCAATTTGCAATCTGCGCAGCATAGTCAACTTCGGTGTTTCCAGACGGTGGCAAGCAGCTGTATAACTGGAAATAATCCAAATAATCTATATCAAATCTTAAAAACTGTAACATTTACTACACCGACGCGGTCCGGCGTCAGCCCCAGTGGAGACAGGCTTTCCGGCGCTAGTAGCGCCAGATTTTATCTGTCCAAACTCTCGACGTCATAGATGACATCAGCATATGGATAGTTACTGTAATTCCTCGACGCAAATTTACTGCGTCGGAGGAATACCGTTACCTTGACGCCAGCGACGTTAGATATTGAATTTATATGCTGATGCTACAAACATCGGGACCTAGCTTTGGTGTATTGAACCTTTTTGATAGTGAATATATATATATATATGGAAATTCATAATGAACAATTAGTTACCTGAGGAGCAACAACTATGAATCCATGGGAAGCAATGTGTTGAAAGAGGTCAGAATAGCTTTTATTGCCAAGGGAGGTACCAGGAAAGAACAATATAACATCATAAGTTCCTGGTTCCGACGGACAAACAATAAACAATTGTTTAGGAGGTGAATTATTTGATGGCTCAATTGTGGTGGTTGTTGGAGTATAACTTCCTTTCACAAAGACCGGAAGTGTTGTTGCTTCTGTTATTGAAACCTGGTTTAGCTTCCACCACCGCCATTATTCTCTATGATCGATCTGATCTTTGTGGTGTTTGTCTCAGAAAGCAGGAACAAATTTATAATTAAACGTATTTCTTGAGGGACTTCGGGGACCATAACATGTTGCTAGTGTACGTGTGGTGGAGCTATCTTAATAATAATGTGTTGCATGTGAGAAAAATGGAGCTGAAATAATTACGCTGGCCATAGCTTGGAGGTATTCATTATCATTGCAGAAATACATCCTCTGGTTGAATGTACCTCAATTCAGAATCATCAGTTATGGTTACTTTCTTTGGTATCTGTCTCTTTCGTGCAACTAATAGTGATGAAAACGTGCCTCCTTTCTATGTTCTGTAGTTTTCTCTTCTTTGAAAAACTGTTTCTACAAACTTGTATCAAACCATCTGCAAATCAATAAAAACGGGTCCTTAGAGTTTCTGTACCAATAATTTCATAAAAATAAATTATCTGGGCTCACATGATGGGATGATCATCATGCGTCCAACTACTATCAAATAAAATCATTAAAGTTTTGAAGCAATTAATCCTCGCCTACTTTTTTAAAGTTTGGCTTGATGAGCAAACTTTTTTAAAGAGGGGAAACTTTAGTATCACTTATTCACTCGTAATGTTTCGAAAAAGATGTTTAAATAATGACAATAAAGCTGAAAATGATCTCATGTAACTCTCCGCCTTTAGGTATTTTGTCTGCTATTTATGATTAAATAATGAAAAAATAAATAAATAAATTAATTGATACATATATATATATATATATATATATATATATATATATATATATATAAAGGTTTACTAGTTATGGCTTCTTTGCTATACTGTAGCATGACAAAATTTACTTGTTTGAAAAACATTTTAATTTTCTCCCAGTATGCTTCCTGGGACCAATCACAGAAATTATCAAACGTTTTTTTCAATCTTAATGAGTAAAGACAAATTAGCTAATAACTAGGGTTGGCAAAAAGAATCCATGAAGGCTATACAAAACCGTGAAGGCCTTACGATATAGTACAATAATGGATTTTTAGTAAAAAAAATAATTCGTTTGGTTTTCTTTTTAAGAATGGCACGATACGATTTTTTGGGTTTTTTTTGTTATTCGAACTTAATCGTACCATACTAAACCCTTTTTTTTAAATTTTTTTTTAAATAGCCTTGAAATTGCCAAAATGAAAACCCTAGAGAATATATATATTAAAAAAAACCTTTAAATATTAAAAAACCCTCAATCAAAAACCAATAAAATAAAAAAAGTGTCTCAAGTTGGACATTAGTGAATCAACGTGTGTGGCTCTGTAGAGGTTGCGGTGTTATCAAACTGTCTTTTATTCCTTGTCCCATGCATCTCTCACCCGCAACCACCGAAATTCAAATTCTTGTCCTATTTGCCTGCGCATGTCCATTGAAAGTAACTTGAATATTGATACAAGATTTTGCTCTTGGAATTAAGTTTGAATTCATCACCTATGGAAATTTGACGGGCCATACATGTTGGTGTTGTCGATTACTTCAATATTAAAAAGCCATATAGACAAATTTGGATTTCTTTACATTATTGATTTCTTATTGGGTTTGACTTTAGGAATAAAAATCTTGTAATACTAAGGTTTTAATCTTTTAAATATAATATATAAACACATTTTTCTCTTGTAATGAGCGATAACAATCATAGAACACATTTATTTATTGTAATCGAAAGAAATAATGTAATATTACAATAATATTGATTCTGTTAGACATATTCAGTTAATTAGAAAATTACATGTACTTCTTCTTTCTTTTACTGGTTGTAGTTTGTGTGTTTGTTATTTTGGTTTCGCATCATATCTCTATTTCATTCAAAATAATTTATATATATACACTTCTAATCAGAATATGGAGATAAGAGAATTAATTTATATATTTTGCCAAGCCAATCGAACATGTAACTTAATTTTTAAAATTAAAATTCAGTATAACCAATGTATTATAAATGAATATATTCAATTTCCTCTCCAATCATATGAATTAACTCTTAATTCGAGTGGTTAATATTATCTCTGTTAAATTCCTTGGATCAATCTAATTCGTTTGTGAAAATGATTAATCGTATCGGGACATTTAGGTTCTTCTATCAATCCTTGTCTCTTTCGGAAACATGTTCCTCAATGTGGTCCTTCTAGTTTCACCTTCAAAAAAACATGTTGGAAATACGTTAAATTCCTTACAATATGGGCACCTCTTCTTGCTCTTTTTCAGTACTGGAAAAACAACCAACCCCATGCAACACAAATCCATTGCCAGAAAACAAATTTCCTGTGTCGGGACTGCTTCCTCTACGCGAAAAGCTGTGCCAACAACCCACCGGTGTATTATCATCGGGACCATATACCCCGACGCTGGTGTAATTATAAAGTCCTTTGCACTACCGAGTGATTACACCATTCTTGATAAATAACTATAATTATTGTTTACACTGTTTAGTTTTAACCATATATGGATTATGGACAGACTACAAGCAGCTAAGAAGAGAGAAATATCAATATTTAAAAAGGTGGGAAAGGCCCGGCCCAATCGGTCCTGGGACCGATCCTTTGGGCCTTTGGGTGGACAATTTTTTTTTTTTTGTAAAATGTCATTTCAACTCTTATATTTATTGCTAATTTTTATTAAATAAGGGGTTTTGGATATTTTATAGGGATTAAAAGGAAATCGGGGAGGAAGGGACCAGCCCTGGGCTTGGGCCTAGGACCAGTCCCACTCCCGGGCCTTGGAATCAGTGGTGGCCGGAACCTGCCGTAATGACGCATTATCGGTTGGATCTGGCTGGTAGTGCGTCGATCTGGTCTTTTCTGGCTAGATCAGGCCACATTTGGCCATTGAAGATGGCCATATCTTGGTCATCGTTTGGCCGTCATTGTCGTTGATCTAGTCGTCAACAACTAGATCTGTGGCCGTAGATTTGGCCTTTTCTAGTGGATCCACGATGGATCTAACCAGAAAAGGCCAGATCAGTGCACTATTGACCAAATCCAGCTGGTAGTGCGTTATTACGGCAGATTCTGACCACCTTCCGGCGTTGGTGGCTAGCTACGGCAATACGTGGGTGGATGGGAGGTGTTTTTGTTAATTTATAAACTTTTATTGTTAGGGATGTTTAGTTAAATTAACAAACCTAAGGGTTAAAAATATCTAAATATTTAAAAAAATGCTATTAAAAAATATACAAAAAACTTCTTAAATACTACTTAATTGAACTTTTTCTAAAATATTATTCTAAAAAATGTCAAAATAGTGAACCAAACCCACGATAAGAATTGGCTTTCTCGACTGTCGGGCTTGCCTTGTAAGAGTCTATATTTCTAGTGGTGATAGTGATACTTACAATGATATATAATTTGGTTGAAGCGTCCGAGGTGGCTACCGCTTTTGAAGGCGGAAGGTTTGGTTGCTAGGTGTTATGCCTGAAAAAGTACGGCTGACGCAAGACCCAGTCAGCATAAAAAGTCAGAGCTTAGGTAGGCCCGCAGCCAGTCAGAGGCAGCCATGTCATACAATAACAAGGGCGGTATGCTTCTGTTAGGGCAGTGGGTGCGTGTCAGACCAGCTAGGAGCTATAGCGATTCCACGTGTCCAATCCCTACACCAAATCGCGTAAATCACTCTAGAAGGTGGGCAATGGGACATAAAGAAGGATTTGCACGGATAATCCTACCAATTTTCAGATTTAGTAATGATAACCTTAATCCATCCCACTATAAATTGAGAGCTCTTCTCTCATTTAAAGGATTAGATAATCTCTCAAAAGAAAAATAGTAATCTCTCTCTTGTATAATCATTTGTAAGTCAGTTCGTTGAACGTGACATGACCTTTACTATTAATACAAAATTAGTGGACGTATGATTTGCTTCCTTAGCATCCGAACCACTTTAAACGATGTTCCCTATTGTTTTTACTCATTCTTTCACCCGCGTGTGTCTTTTGGGCCAGCTCAGCATTTCACACGTGTATTTGGTTGGTGTCAAAATTATGCATCAACAGTTTGACGCTAGAATGAGGGGCCTGATTTAGTATTCGTCCTTCATCGAGAATATCTAACTTACCGATCCTTACAACAACAAATGGCTCACTGACTTGAACCTGAGCAAACCAATTAGGGTGCTGAGGAGATCCCCCAAGTGTAGGAGGACACCTGTCCCGGGGTACCTTTGATTCTGTAAAATATCATAGGGGATGTCCCGTCAAGTTCACAACTTGACCCTGCCATCGTGAGCTACCTGGAGAGGTTCAATACTCTCCAAACGGTCAAACAAAGGTTGGACCGTTTGGACCAGGGCATGCCACCCGAATCAGCCAGAGCGGTGCAACCGTAAAAACGCCTGTAGGTCACGCAAAAGCGCGGCAAAGGGTGATAACACGTGCGGAATCTTCTGGCGCTCCAAAGGAAGGGTAAGCAAGTGGAGAAAAATGGGCCTAAAGGCTCCAAAGGGTCGGTGAACACCGACCACGTCCCGAATAGAATACCCGTGGTGTTAAGACTCGGTGAAAAGTCATAGCCTAAGCCGTTCCCATGCCGTGTCGCATGAAAACCCCCATAAAAGTGCTGGGTGGGGCGATTCTCATCATCGCCATAGAAGCAATCCTGATCATAGTCGTGTGGGAGGTTCCCACACTCCGCGGGGTGGTTCATACCACCGCGGAAGGTCGTGAAAATTCCCTGCACCATTCATCGCCATCACAAGGCTCAAGCCAGCGTGTGTCAAAAGCGGCCGAAACTGCTAGTCGAGGCAAAGTGGAATCCGACCACCGAACTTTCCTCAATCGCAATCGTGAGGGTTGAACTCGTATGGGTAAAGCAATCCTCAAATAGCTCCGTTGCCTCAGATTGAGGAGCTACAACGAGCTTTATATCAGTTGAAAGCTAAGCAAAACGACTAAGGGCAGGTCGCAGTAGCGTCTCCCTTTTCTCTAGCAGTATTAGCCGCCCCACTCCCATCAAGATTTAGAATGCCTGATATGCCGGCCTTTGATGGAAATTCTGATCCACAGGATCACTTGTATGAATTCAACGACCTGATGGAGCTTCACCAGGTTTCAGATTTGGCAAAATGCCATTGTTTGGCAGTTACTCTAACCTTTCATGCCAAACAATGGTTCAGGTCGCTCCTAGCGGGATCGATCAGCTTGTGGCCTCAAATGAGCGAGACATTCCTGAGGCATTTCCAAGCGAATCAAAGTTCTCGATGCCTTTGAGCTACCTCAGCAATATAAGGCAAGAGAGGGATGAATCCCTCAAATCGTACATTGATCGGATTCCATAGAGAACTTAATAAGGTAGCTCACACTCCCAAAGAGTCTGTTCAGACTCTCATCATAGCGGAGTTCGCCCACAAACCGACCTTGTGAAAAGAGCTACAGGCTGAGGATGATGTTTCCCTCACCCACTTTTATAACCTTGCGGAGAAGTACCTCCGTATTGAAAGTTTCGTGGCGGCACTCCATTGCTACTGAAGGAAGTGCACCTGGTCGGGGGGAAAGTAGGAGAGTTGATCGTAGATGGGCTATTGACGATCAAGAAAAAGAAAAGAAATCGCGCTACGAGCCCAAAAAGTCTTATACTCTAGTTCCTCGTAGCAATCGCGATAGAAATCATTATACACCTTTGAATGCTTCTATATCGGCTATTCTTGACAAGTCGAAAGAAGTCAGCCTGCTCGGAGAGCCCAAGCCCATGAAAAATCCCCTATCAGCTAGAAATAGTAAAAACATACTGTCGCTTTTATCGGAATAACGGGCATCACACCAATGAGGTCTAGCTCTCAAACAGGCAATCAAAGACCTCATCAAGCAGGGGCATTTCAAGGAATATATTGATGACTCCACTCCTGCACAAGAGAAAAATCAAGGGGAACCAGGAAAGAAGCGTCGTGATCACAAAGGTGTGTGCAGCGTCAATTATGATCTTTAGGGGACTGCACCTCGCGGGGAACTCGTGAGGTACCCAGGAGAGATATGCTCGTGCAGCCTATCACAACCCTATCAGTGTGATGAGCACGACGCGACGACCATAAAAGGTTTGCAGGGAGGAGGAAATTACCTTCATCGAAAAGGATGCAGTTCGATTGCATCATCCCACGATGGCGCTCTTGTGATCACACCCCTAATAGGGTGCCATAACATCCACAAAATGTTAATGGACAATGAAAGTGCTGAACATCCTGTTCCAGACAGCTTTTAAAAGAATGAACTTGGACGAGGCTGACCTGAAGCCCACCTCGATCCCCCTATATGGTTTTACAGGGGACCATCTAATCCCCAAAGGAACGATCTTGCTTCCAGTCACGCTGGGTGACTTTGAAGAAGTGACCAAGGTAACTGAATTCTTGGTAGTGGATTGCCCATCCGTATTTAATGGTATCCTGGGGCAACCTCTGCTGAGAAACTTCAAGGTAGTCACTTCGATATACCATCTGAAGATGAAGTTCCCCACCCTGACGAGGATAGGGGAAGTTAGCGGATCTTAGTGTGCATCTCGCTACTGTTACGTAAAAGCAGTGCAGATGGCGAGCTAAGGGAAAGGTATCTCGCGCGGCATTCCTCGACAGGCGATGGCGATCAGCCGAATCGAGCCACAGCCTGGCCTAGCCAAGGATAATATGGATCCTCGTATTCAGGAATACCCTTCCAGTTGGCCAGTTAAAGGTGGGAAAAAAAATCCGAAAACCGAACCGGATCGAAAAATCGAACTGAAAATTCAGTTTTTTTGGGGTTTTGGTTCAGTTTTATAAAAAAACCGAATATTCGGTTCGATTTCAGTTTTTGGTTAAATGAATTCCGGTTACCCGGAAACCGATTTTTGAACCGAATTTTTAAACAAATTTGAAATTATGCATTTTGGGTTTTTTACTTTGGAATCCCTAGGTAAGAGTGTAAGACCCTAACTGGCTAACTCTCAGTCACTTAGTCACTCGGTCTCTCACTCTCACTCCTTGTCTCTCTCGACTCTCTATTCTCACTTCTCACGCGGTCAAGCTTCACTGCCTCAGGCCCTCAGCCACACAAAATCACAAATTTCTCAGTTCTCACGCCGCCGATCTTTGCTCACCAGATGGCAGACACCGTACACCACTCCACCAGGCAGTTGCAGACTTGCAGTCACCACTAGACCTGGCAAAACGGCTCTAGACCCGCGGGTTGGACCGTACACGAGTAAATAATATAGGGTACGGGTCTAATTTATTAAACCCGTTTTTTAAGACCCGTACCTGTACCTGGCCAAAAAACAAACGGTTTATACGGGTGAACCCGCGGGCACCCATATTTGTAGAAATGAACTTTTTTATTTTTTTGAATCCCTAATTTTTTCACGCCTTCGCCATTCACGCAACACTCACGCACAGACGCACTCACGCCTCTCACTCTCTCAGTCTCATCTCATCTCAGTCATCTCTGATCTCTCACTCTCATCTCATCTCTAATTTCTCACTCTCAGATTCTCAGCAACCTTATCGTGGCTGCATCTCAATCTCTTGTCATTCTTCTTCGTTTGAAGTTCAACTGAATCAACTCCCTATCTCGGTGTCTCCATCTTCGATTAATAGTCAGTTCGCACTCGTCACCTGGTAATGAATCCCTAACCCCTAATTTTGTGTGTTTGTTTTTGTTTTTTTGACAGATTTTGTGTTTTCTTTTTTGTTTGAATGGTTAATATTTTGTATTTTAATTTTTGTTTGTGAGATTAACATTGTTTACACTTATATTATTGTCTGATTGAGCTTTCCCTGTACGTAGATCTGTAGAGTTGTTTGGGTTGAGTGTGTTTGTGTTTGGGTGAAATCATGGCCAATAACGTGGGTTTATCTCCCCTTACAATGAAAGATCAACAAAGAGCAGGTTCTTGTTTGTTTGATTTCGAAAGGGTAAGTCTTGTGTTAAATGAAATTTAATCCTTTCTTTTATATATATATAAAATTTAATCCTTTCTTTTAGTTTCCTCTGCTTCAATGCTTTGCCTTAAGCTTTCCCTTTTTCATCTACAAAATCCCAAATGAAAATTGAACTATAGAAACTCTTAAGTACTAATAGGAAATTTGTAACTGGATCTGGAATATTGATTGCTGTTCCAATATCGAAAGAACTCGTAGCTTCTGGAAACTTAATCGAGTCAGCAATCCAGACTATCCTTATAGACATTGCACTTGGGAAAAATAATGCTCTCGTTGGTGCTAAGATTGCCGCACCTCTTTCCCAGATCAGACAACATTGTAGTTAAGCTAAACTGCTTATGCTTTTTTGATTTATTTATGATATTAAATTTCTTGAACATTCTGGGCATATGTTTTTGTTCAGTGTTGCTTAATACGTAGTCATTTTAGTTATTAGTTGAGAGATATCTGTTGGGATCAATGAGATTGCTTTGGGGTGAAATTCGAGTGTTCTTTGGATTTGGGGAAAGAATGGCGGTGGAGTATAGTTGTTGTGAGACTAATTTCTTTATACATATTGTGATAATAGTGTTTTTGGTGCTGTTTGCTGGGCTGATGTCTGGCCTTACTTTGGGACTCATGTCTATGAGTCTTGTTGATCTTGAAGTTCTTGCCAAGTCTGGAACTCCAAAGGATCGCAAACATGCTGGTATATATCTATATCTCTTTATGCTATGAATGATGTTTGTTTCTTTATTTGTATGTTTTAGCTCTTTTGCTCTACTGCATTTGTTTGTTTTGGTTGTTAGGTTTCTAAGAAAGTGAGAACAGAAGTGGGTTGTGGAGATCCCGTAAGTTCTACTTAAAAAGATTGAAGCTAATGTAGAGTTATTTGCATCTTCGAAAATTCGTATTTGACTCTGATGTAAGTTAGTTTTGTATGGTTTCTTGGGGTGATGATGTTGAGAGTTAGAAAATTTGTTGTTTAAGTTTCCAGTTTTGGTTAAGTTTGTGAAAACGTTCTGTTTGGATGTTTCAAAAGTTACGGAAGAGTTTTGTACGGGATTTGGTAGCATGATGTCTCTAAGTTCAATGTAAATAGGATTATGTGGTGTAAGGGCTATATATTTTTTTATCAGAGAAGTTTTAAGAAAGAATTAATTTTACCAAGAATTGCGAATTTTTTTATTAAAGTGAAAAAATGGATTGTAAAATCTAGAAATGAAAATTGTAGTTTGATAGCCTTTTTGTAGTGAAAAGTTTGTTTTAGACTAAAACCTGGAAAACTAATCCAAAATCCTTAGGAAGTTCTAGAAAGTGAATTATATTCAAAATAACTTCCAAGTATTTTTAGTCTTCCTCATTTGGTTTTGTTGATTTTGTGAGTTTCTGTCCTACATCAGTAGACTATTTGTGATCCAGAAATGTTATTGGAGCTTGGAGAATAGTTTTTGGGCATCCTAGATTTTGTTGGCAGGCCCAACTACTAAATCTTCTACAAGTCATGGTCTGTAATGGGTAATAACTGCTACTGCGAATGCTATATATCTACAATTTTACCTTTTACAATGTATATTGACAACCCAAGGACTACTTGATATGTTTGCATGGAAATTTCTTAATATGTTACATACTTCTTATGCTGATAAGTTGTGCTACAGCAAAGATATTGTCGGTTGTCAAAAAGCAGCATCTGTTGCTATGCACTCTACTCATTTGCAATGCTGCTGCCATGGAGGTAATATTATTCAGATGTTGTGAACTAATTATTTGGTTAGATTTCTTGGAAGGATAAATAAATGTTCTGAATGAATTTTTTTCTTTCTAATTTTCAGGCACTTCCGATTTTTCTTGATGGTCTGATAACAACTTGGGGTGCAATTCTGATTTCAGTTACACTGATTCTTCTGTTTGGTGAGGTGAGGATCCGACTCTAACTGGATTTTCTCTTAGAGCTGAGATCAGGACAGATGGCATCTTGGCTCGTGATATCATGGCAATACCAATAACATCCGTAGCCTCGGAGTCCGCTTTTAGTATTGGCAGGAAAGTGCTCAACAAATATCGAAGCTCACTTCGACCAAAAAATGCAGAATCTTTGATATGCACTTGAACTTGGCTATATGGATATGAGTTTGAAGGTAACATGTTAACATAATATTTCTTATATTTTATTATTTACATTTATTAATATTTGTAGTTGATCATTGTTTTGTAGATGATGAGGTGAAAGATGATTCGGATGATGATCTTGATGTGCCATTGACTGATCTCGAGACTGTGGAATCAAGAGACTCTATCACGCCCACTGTGGGATGAACATTTGCTGTCCTTAAGAATGTTTTTTGTTGAATATTGGATTATGTATTTGTTTATTTTAATTGGTATTTATAGTTTATTAACTTATTTTGTTTGTTTATGTGTAATTGTGTATTAGTGATTTTGTATTTGTTTATTTTGGTTGGTATTTGTAGTTTTGTATTATATGTTATTGTTTGTTTATGTGTTATTTGTTTATTTTGGTTCATATTTGTTTATATTTTTAATTGAATTGAATTTAGAGTAGTTGATTTAGGGGGTGTAAATGTAAAAAATTAAAACTGCAGGAATTTTGGGGTGTAATTGTCATAATTGAAAACTATTAGGGGTGAAACGTAAAAACTAAAATCTGGAGAGAGAAAAAACTGGGTCCACTCGCGGGTTCACCCTTACCCGTATAGGGTAGGGCACGGGTCTAAAATATTGGACCCGTATAAGGGCCCGCACTGCTTTGACCCGCACTGCCACCCTACCGGCCACCTCCATCCCACCCACCCGTTTTGCCAGGTCTAGTCACCACTCACCATTCTTCTTTCTCTTAGTCACCGGAAAGCTCAATAGTCACCGATCTTTGTTCATGCCGCCGATCTTTGCTAACCAGACGGTAGATAGCAGACACTGCAGTCGCAGTTGCAGATTTGCAGTCACCAACTCACTGTTCTTCTTTCTCTCAGTCACCGAAAAGCTCACCAATCAATGCAGTCACCCATCTTTGCTCACCAGATGACAGACGGTAGACACCAGGCAGCCGCAGTTGTAGACTTGCAGTCACTAACTCACCATTCTTCTTTCTCTCAGTCACCGAAATGCCATCATGGGCCACTTACGACCACTATTGGAAGGAGATGACCCTCTCTTGAGGGTAGATTTTATCAGAGAGGTTGATGCATTGCTAAAAGAGGTAGAGCTGGAGCAAAGTGAAGTGCGAAAATTCTCAAGGGTTTGATCCCGAATCTGTTGAATTAGGTTGAAGCAACGAACCATACACCAAGTTGAAGCTTTGTTAGACCTCGCCCTTCATTTGAAGTGGTAATCATCACCTTTCGTATAGAACCCTATATCTGCATTTTGTTAATCTCCACTTAGGCACTTAGGTCTACGGAACAGTTCGTTGGATTTTTTTTAAATTTATTTCTAGAGTTTTGTGTTGTAAATATCCTAGGAATGTGATAAAACTTGTTTGTTAGGATAATTACTTCGTTGAATTATATGCGACAATATTTTGAGCTTTTCAGTCTCCTCTGTCATGGCACTATTGAATTGTTCTTGTATCTGCAAAGCTGTTCAGCGGAAGAACAAGAATTATAACTCTTTCATCAAGAGAAACAGGATGCGAAATTCATATGATAAGAAAAGTCGAATATTGCTACACTTTAGAGGTAAAACATGGAAATGATTTATTGGGTGATATTTCAACATTTTCTTAATGAAAATAACAGATTGATAATGGCCTTATTAAAACAATAAAATGAATTCAAATTATTCAAGTGTAAAAAAAACTTGGAAAAATAAAAAAAAAGGGCCGAATGGAGGGTTTGACAAAATTGGGCAGAAAAAATCTTGAAATCTAGCCCATTATAATTAATCGGTTTGAAACCTGTTAATCGAACCGAATTTTCAGGTTCGGTTATAAACCGGTTTATAATCAAAACCGGACCAGTTTCGGTTCAAACTATTGGTTAACCTGTTTTTTCCACCCCTAGGGCCAGTTGAGGATGTGTCGGAAGTATCGGTCGACTAGAGCGAGCCGTGCAAAGTGTTAAGGATTGGGAGCAATCTCAACCCCCAGCTCGCCACCGAATTGACCAGCTTCCTCAGAGAGAATATCAATGTGTTCACATGATCGCATGCAGACATGGTCGAGATCAACCCATATATTATTTGCTATGCATTGAACATCGATAGTAAAGCTAAGCCGGTTCACCAAAAGAGGAGAGCGATGGATCTGAAACGTTATGCCACCTTGAAGCTTGAGATAAATAATCTCCTTCGAAATGGGTCCATCCGAGAAGCACTCTATCCGACCTGGGTTGCCAACTCGGTTCTAGTAAAGAAGCCTAACGGCAAATGGCAGACCTGCGTCGACTTTATCGACATCAATAAAGCGTGCCCAAAAGATAGCTTTCCCTTACCCAGAATCGACCAGCTCGTGGAATGCTACCTCCGGACACGAGCTGCTGAGTTTTATGGATGCGTACTCGGGATACAATCAAATTCTGATGTATGCGTCGGATGAAGAGCATACATCCTTTGTTATAGATAGGGGGCTGTACTGCTACAAAGTTATGCCCTTTGGCCTTAAGAATGCTGGCGCAACTTACCAGCGGTTGGTTAACCGAATGTTTTCTGAACAGATCGGAAAAATTGATGGAGGTCTATGTAGATGACATGCTGGTCAAGTCGCATGTTGCTTCAGATCACATAGCGCATCTCGTTGATATGTTCGACATCCTCTGACAATACAAAATGAAACTAAACCCCCTTAAGTGCTCATTCACAGTATCCTCGGGAAAATTCTTAGGATACATGGTTAACCAACGGGGAATAGAGATCAACCCCGAGAAAATCCAAGCTCTCCTCGATATGAAGAGCCCGACCAACAAAAAGCAGGTCATGAGCCTCAATGGGTGAATAGTGGCACTAAGTTGTTTCATATCGAGGGTAACAGATCGCTGCTTGCCATTCTTCAATGTTCTAAGGGCCAATAAAAAGTTTGAGTGGACTCCCGAGTGCAAACAAGCATTCCAGAGTATTAAAGAACACCTCGGGAAGCCACCTCTTCTGTCCAAACCTCTCCCGTAAGAGATCCTCCTCCTGTATCTGTCCGTCTCTCAGTTCGCGGTCAGTGCAGCCTTAATTCAGGGAAGAGGATAGGGTCCAATGGCCGGTGTATTACGTGAGCAAACGTCTATTGGATGCCAAGATGTGCTATCCAGAAATGGAACGGTTAGCCTATGCCCTGCTAATCACTTCCAGAAAGTTGCGACCTTACTTCCATGCCCATATGATCCACTTAATGACTAATTACCCACTCAGGTAGGGCCTCCAGAAGCTAGAGGCGACAGGTAAATTACTTAAATAGGCCATGGAATTAAGTTAGTTCGATCTGAGTACAGACCAAAATCAACTATCAAAGGGCACACTATTGCCGACTTCATATCTGAATTCTCATATCATCCAACGGATGAGTCAGAGCAACAGCCCATCGAAGTCATTCAGGAAACTGCTTAAAATCTATCGACTTGGAGCTTCTAAGTCTATGGATCATCGAACAGAAAGAGGGTCAGGGTGGTAGGTCTTCTCCTTTTGAGTCCCGAAGGAGCTTGCATTCATGGCATTCTCCGGTTCAGTTTTAAGGCAACCAATAATGAGGCCAAGTATGAAGTCATTGCTCACGCGGTGCTTGGCAGAAATGGGCGCAACCGCCATCAGTATCCACAGCGACTCCATCTGGTCGTTAACCAGATTTTGGGGGAGTACCAAGCCAAGGAAGAAAATATGATCAGCTACCTGAAGAAGGTTAAGGCCGTGCTTGAGCCGTTCAAGCACTTCACGATCACATAGATTCCTAGAGATAGCAACTCTGTGGCAGATGCCTTGGCAAGGATAGCCTCGTCATTGGACTCAGATGCACCAGAAAGTATTCTTGTTTGATTCATCGAGACCCCCAGTATCAGCCCGATCGAACAGGTCATGAATGTAACAGAATCAGATTCTTGGATGACCCCTATCATTCAGTATCTTAGGGACGGGACCTTGTCTTACGATAAGATCGAGGCAAGGACTCTGCGAACAAGATCGCTTGTTACACCATTGGAGACCATCTGTATAGGTGAGGGTTTAGCACCCCTCTCCTCCGATGTGTAACTAGCGAAGAGGCAGATTACATCATGAGGGAGATACATGAAGGGATCTGCAATAATCATATCGCCCACGATCTCTCACCCACAGAGTTGTTTGTCAAGGGTATTACTGGCCCCTAATCCAAGAAGACACCTACAACTTTGTCAAAAGGTGTGACAAGTGCCAACAGTTCGCGAACATACTGCGAGCTCCTTTCCACCAGCTGATAACCATAACCAACCCTTGGCTATTCTCCATGTAGGGAATTGATCTCATCGGTCCCATGCTAGTTGGTAAAGAGGGAGTAAAATATGTCGTGGTTGCGGTGGATTACTTCACCAAGTGGGTCGAAGTAGAACCGTTAGCCGTGATCACGACTAGAAAGCTCAAGGCTTTCGTCTTCAAGAACATTGTGTGCCGCTATGGGATTCCTCATACTCTTATCTCGGACAATGGAAAACAATTCGACAACGAGGAGTTCAAGCATTTTTGCGACGAGTTGGGTATTCATAAAAAAATTTGCCTCAATCACAAGGCCGCAAGCAAACGGTCAAGTTGAAGCTGTCAACAAAACCATCAAGCACACCCTGAAGACAAAGCTTGGCGCAGCCAAGGGAAATTGGGCTGACGACCTCCCCAAAGTTCTATGGGCCTATAGGATAACTCCGAGAACCTTTACCTCAAAACCACTTTTTCGCTAGCATATGGCTACGAAGCGATGATCCCTGTGGAGGTAGAAATAGGTTCACTTCAGAGGGACCTATACAACAAAGCTGACAATGAAGTGCTTATGCACGTAAGTCTTGGCCTAGTTGAAGAACATCACAGCAAGGCTCAACTAAAGGTAGCATCCTATCAGCAACGCACGAAGAGGTTCTTCGACTCTAAGGTCAGGAGAAGAGACTTCCGGGTTGACGACCTTGTTTTGAAGGAAGTTCTTCTCAATACCAGAAAACTAAGCACGGGAGTCTTAGGACCGAACTAGAAAGGCCCCTCCACATTGCCGAAGTGATAAGACCGGGACTTATCATCTCAAAAGGCTAAATGGTTTAAAAGTACCTCGAGCTTGGAATGCTAAACATCTCCGACCATATTATCAGTAATTTCGAACTCAGTTTTTCCTTGTAAAGATTTTATTTTTCGCAATCTTTGTAAATGTAAATAACAAGTATATTATCCTGTTCTTTTGTAATAATCCTCATGTAATTCTGCTCGTATAGACGTATTATAATTATGTTCGTATAGACTTGTTCTAATGTTATAAACGGTTAAAATGCGATCTCGTAGGGTACAGATTAAGTGCTCTAGAGATTAAGATGCATTTCATTAATAAGTACAGCGAACAAGACAAGATCCCAAAAACAAATTACAATTATCGATCCTGATTCTCGACTCCTGAGGATTGACCTCCTCATCTCAGGGCTGGTCACCATTCGCCTAGTCGACTGTAGGTTCCTTAGGGGCGTGTTC
Source organism: Pistacia atlantica (assembly GCA_026229545.1). Lineage (NCBI taxonomy): Eukaryota > Viridiplantae > Streptophyta > Magnoliopsida > Sapindales > Anacardiaceae > Pistacia > Pistacia atlantica. Next base: position 26,593,443 of record CM047897.1, read on the forward strand.
TGAAGCATCTCCTTGATCAAATCCTCGGGCGGCCTCTACTGCTTCCTCATCCTCACATCGCGCCATGGAAATGAGAGTTTCCCGCCAATCCTCCAGGAGGTCGAACATATCAATCTGCAGATTCTTCGGTCGCAAGGCATAGATAGACTCGATCCCCCATTCAGCAGCCTTTGCCTCGATCTCCTCTGCTTGGTTCTGCATCTCTTCGGTCAGCAAAGTAATTTTTCCCTGATTCACTTGGAGTTCGGCCTCAAGAGCCTGCTTTTGCTTCTCGAGACCTCCCTCTCCTGCTCTGCTCGTAAAGCCCGCTGAGAGGTCGTTTTGAGCTCCTGATCTTTCTTGTCAACTTCCCTGGAGAGCCTAGCTATAGTTTTCTGGAGTTCCTTTATCTCCTCCTTATGCTTCTCAAGCTCGGCCTTTTGAAAATCCACCGTGCGAAGAGCCGCATCCCTTTCGTTCGTACCACCACCGATTTAGTGGATAACCTCTTTTTTGCTTCAGCGGCTGTCTCCCGTTTGAGCTTCGTATTCTCTTCCATTAGCGTGACCTCTCCCGCAACAGCTCCTAGCCAAACCTTTTGTAGGGATAGTTGCATGAAGAGCAAAGCCTGCGAACAAGAAGAATGTCAGTTTCCTACCAAGAACAAAAAGGCAGTCCTCGCTAAGGACAATTCGTTTTACCTTGCCTATGTGTTGGATTTATGTGGATATCATGTCCACATGGTCAGAACCCACGAACTCTTCAAATACTTCTGCGAGTTCGCACTCCAGCAAGGCGAAGACCGCTAGCTGCAAATGATTTGGCAGTTGTCCCATCGAGTTCAACACTGGAGTATCCTCGCCAGTACCCCCGACCGACAGGAGTGTCGCCCACTGGCTCCTTACCTGATCTCTTTCCAATGCCTGCGACCTTGCTTTGCTCTGCTCGGGATGCTCCCGAAGCAGTGGGAATGCCTGGCTGCGACCTCCAAGGCTAAACGCCCATATCTCCGGTTCAGACTCTAACTCTTCGACCTAAATTTGTTGCCTCTTCCCTAGGTCGCTGAGCCGTTGTCTTTTTCTTCAGACGAGCAGTCGAGGGCTGGGAAGGGCCCGTAAGTTGGATCGGGGTGCCCGCCGAAGGCTAGGGAGCCTCAGCAAGATGCGCAGACCTCCCGATGTTGCCCTTCGACTGGGGAGCCACTAGGAGCAGCTTCGGTCGTGCTAGCGGTCCTCGCTCGAGGGAAAGAAAACTGCCTTCGTCATGGTGACCCTGGCATCTTTGGAGGCATGGTTGCTGCATATGAACATTGTTAGTAAAAAAAAAAAAATTGGTTCACTACGCAATAAAAAAGGATCCAGTTAACGTAACTTACTCGATGGAGGCTTTAATGTTGCGTCTACGTTGAAGAAGCCGTACCTCTGCAGATTCGCAGTTGTCACGAGTAGCTTTACGTCGTAACTCGCTTTGGACAAGAAACCGAAGGCTACGATTCTATTCGGATCCGCAAGCAACTTCAAACTGGTCATTTTGTTAACTGCGAGAAAAATAAACAGTTCGTTAGTAAGAAAAACAAAGTCAATGAGCTCGTTAAGGGAAAAGAAGCGGCAGAGGTCGTCGTAACGAAAAAAGAAAAACTTCATCTCATAAGCCCCCGCGTTGCTAGGGTAACTGTGTATCCCTGCTGTGATAGTAGGTCGCCTGGACAAGTAGTAGGAGTCCTTGTCCTTGCTCCTTTTTAGGATGTACGAGAAACCGAGTTCTACTGCGGTTAGCTCGCCCAACCTGTTCTCGCGACACATGATGTACATGACAACTGCAATCATGTATGCGTTCGGCGTGAGTTGCATCGGTGCAATCCCGAAATGATCTAGGACCCACCTGACAAAAGGATGGAAAGGGATCAACCCCCCACCCTTGAAGATTTCCTCAGAGATCGCGACCAACCCACGTGGCGGATGCCATGCTGTGCGCGTCTTATCATGGAAAAACATCCTCGCGAATACCGTATTGGTCTATCACCCTATCGAGCTCATCCTTAGTAAGTACCGAGAAGATCTCTTGGGTGGGACTCACAGGAACATCCTGCGTGGATGAACTGGTCCCTTCCTCGGATCTAGTCATTAAGGGGTCCATTCTACTGTAGTTTGCAAAAGTGACAAGCAAGAAGTCTTTTTAGCCCTCGTACACCATTTTCGTACAATGACATGGAGGAAAGCAAACACTTCCCCTCCTAAATCCCAGAAAAACCCTAACAAAATGATTCGAGCCGTCATTCATGACTCGAACCCAGCAAGAACATTTCGTCTCCGATCAACTACCAGAAAACTAATCATTTATCAACTACTGGGAGTGAGAAATAAAAACAGAAAACGATTCTTACCTCTCGGAGTATGAAGACAGATCCTCCTGCTTCGAATATCAGGGATGCGCTGGCTTGGAAGGCAAAGAATCCAAGTTTGCGAAAGTCTCTTGCTCTCTCTGAAAAGATGAGTATGGTGACATTGCCTGAAACGAACTGGGTTTTATAGCAAAAGAACTGGCACTTGGTTTTCCTGAAATCAAACGACGTTTGGGCGAAAAAATGTTCCTCCCCATTGATTGTAACGCCCCACTTGAGGTATGTAGCTAATGTTTCTTATTTTGCTTTTATTTGAGTCAGTTTATTATTAATATTGGTTTGGTTGAGTGTTTGACTTGGAAATTATGAAAAATTGGCGAAATTTTGGGGTTACAGGCTTCGCTAGGGCCAAGAAGAAGATTCGTCGTGGCGAAGAAGTGTTTAGCCCACGGTGAGCTGCTGGAGTGTTTCGTCACAACGACGGAATTGTCTTCGCCGTGGCAACGGCTCGACTGGTCTGCTGAAAAATTTATGGAAATTTATATATTTTCTTCCCTAAGGGCAATTTGACCATTCTACCCATAATTAGTAGGGAAAAGTAGGGAGTAAAATGTAAGAAAATTTCATGGAAAATATGTTGGTATGGGGGTGTGATTGTGATGAATTGAAGGATATAGATGGAATTCCTAAGGAAGAGTAAGGGCAATATGGGAATGCTTGCCCATAAGTTGAGTTAAAAGGATTTAAGTCATTGCAAACCTTTCATTCTTCTTCTCCACCGTCATTCTCCTGTCCTACTTCCTCTCAACTCCTCTTTCATTAGTTCAAGGATTTTTAGAGGGCTTTTTGGAGTGATTGGAGTAGAAAATCAAGCTAAGGCATCCTAAGGGTAGAGAAAAGTCAAGCAAGCAAAGGAAAAGAAAGTACTAGTGAGAGTTCTCCATTACAAGGTAAGTAAATCCCCACCCAAGTTGAGATTTGAGAACTTTCTTGAGTAGAGATTGAATAGCAATTATGTAAGCATGTTAAATGCTATGAAATTGAGATTAATTATCCATGTTGTGATTGAATACACTTCATTTAAGAGAAGTGTTGATATGTGATGAGAAGATGAGGTTTGGAAGGTTTTGAGTAAACCTTTTTAGAAGTGTTATTCCTTGGCAGGATTTATAGCTATGTGAGGGAGTTGTCTCCCATTTGGGATGGTTAGAGAAAGGAATAGAGCTATTGTTATAGTAAAGTTTTTATATGCACTTGAGTTGTTTGATGAAATGCCTAAGAGAGGTTTGAGTATGAGTAGCAAGCCTAAATTCTTACAATATTGCATGTTGGCATCTCATAAGTGCAATAGGGGAAATGAACCATCCATATGCATTAATTCTACTTTGAGAAGTGACTTAAGAAAGAGTAGAAAACTTTGTGAATGAACTACTCTAAGAGTAGAGAGAATAAGAAATGCTAGTGCTAGAGTTGAGTGAATGAGAAGAGCACTAAAAACGGGTAGGTGCTTTGTGATCTCCACCCGATAGGTATGGGAAACGGGTTGACGCTTTGTGATCTCCACCCGATAGGTATCAGAAATGGGTTGACGCTTTGTGATCTCCACCCGATAGTTATGAGAAACGGGTTGACGCTTTGTGATCTCCACCCAATAGGTATGAGAAACGGGTTGACGCTTTGTGATCTCCACCCAAAAGTCACGAAGAATGGGTTGGTGCTGTGTGAACTCCACTCGGCCGTGCCTCCGGCAAGATGAGGCCATGACAGATAGTAGAGGTTAATAAAAAGAAAGCTATGTGAAAGAGAAATAGAAACAGAAATAGTGTAAGGAAAGAATTAAGAGAAATAGTTACGGGAACAGACAAGTAGAGGACTTACTTACTGAGCATTATTTTGTGCTCACCCCGTTATTTTTCCTTTGTGGTTGCAGGATCTAGGTGATGTTGCAGTCGGTTGGGCATCGGCAAGCGAGGAGCAATAGCCACACTGTCCCTTGTTTTGAATGGCATTTTGTAAATGATACTCTTTTGTACAAAGAATGTATATACATAATACAAGAAAAATTTTGGGCCCATTTACTTTTATTATTGTACATGTATTTTATTAGTATACAACAGTTATTACATTGATCGCGACCACGTGTCACGCATCCATAGGAATGGGTGACCGTCACGCTCCAAGAAAACCAAATTGTCGCCCTTCTCCGTTGAAAAACCCAAACGATGGCACGATTCTCCTGCCACATTAAATGCGCCCCAATCTGCATTTAATGCTCTGATGGAGTATATCGTTTCAACATGTCACGCATTTAATACACATGGCTGGCATTAATTGTGCACAAGACATGTCTGTCAGAGCAAAAGGCGTTTCATTAAATGTATCAGTTACGAAAATGCAACAGGTAACGTCTAAAGAGATCATTACGTAGAACACTCTTCATCTGGTCACTCACGAAGCAACGTGACTCTTCTATTCTACCCTATTGGTCTCGAAGCGACATGACTCTCGATGAGTATTCAGTTCCGAAACAACCCAATCCCTTGTCTAGAAGAGAATTCCAAGTATAATCAAGTCGTGAACTTCGGAAAATCGAAATCAAAGCACTGGTATGGTCTAAGATCAGGTCGTTCATCTTTAAGCAAAGACTATCGGGTCGCACGCGCACAAGCGCAGTCTCGACCTCTTTTCATACAGGTCAGAATCACCAAAGTTCCTCGAAGGCATCTTGTCACGGCATGAATTATAGTTTTCAAGGTTTGATCCTCGAACCTTAAAAACTAGGGGACTTATGTTATGCCTGAAAAAGTAGGGCTGACGCAAGAGCCAGTCAGCATAAAAAGTCAGAGCTTAGTTAGGCCCGTAGCTAGTCAACTGAGGCAGCCACGTCATACAATGACAGGGGTGGGGCGGCATGTCGCGAGGGGCAATGGGTGCGCGCTGCACTGGTCAGGGAGCTATAGTGATTCCACGTGTCCAATCCTTGCACCAAATCGCGTAAATCACTCTAGAAAGTGGGCAATGTGACATAAAGAATGATTTGCAAAGATAATCCCACCAATTCACAGATTTAGTAATGATAACCTTAATTTATCCCACTATAAATTGAGAGCTCCTCTCTCATTTAAAGGATTAGCTAATCTCTCAAAAGAAAAATAGCAATCTCTCTCTTGTATAATTATTTGTAAGTCAGTCCGCTAAACGCGACCTGACCTTTACTATTAATACAAAATCAGTGGACGTAGGATTTGCTTCCTTAGCATCCGAACCACTTTAAACGCTGTTCCCTATTGTTTTTACTCATTCTTTCACCTACATATGTCTTCTGGGCCAGCTCAGCATTTCACACATGTATTTGGATTGGTGTCAAAATCACACATCAATACTAGGATATGAAGAGGGGTCAATCCTTGTTCGTTGATATAGTTTGCCAAGTGTTTATACAGATGAATAATTTGAAATGCCAAATCTACATATCAAAGCAATAATAAAATAAAATCAGGTTGAATAAGTAATATTTGCATGGTAGAATTATTCTGTTCATATATATATATATATATATATATGGTCTGTATATACCGAAGTAGTCTCCAGAGATGGCAGAGTGAAGAATAGTATCGCCGTCGTTTTTTCTGCAGTACTCATAGCCTGAGCTATTTGGATTAGAAATAATAATAGAATGGAGTCGAAGGAAGGCGTCTTTGTGACCATGAAGAGCAGCCAAGAAGAAAGGAGTCTCACCGTCATGGTTACGAGCACGAATCAACTCTAATGATGAGTCCTTGTTCGCCCAAGCTATGCATTCGCACATCTTTGCCCTCCCCAGCGAAGCTGCAATATGAAGAGGGGTGTTCCCTCTGTCATCTTCAACTGCCAATGCTGGAAATCTTGCTTCAGCCTTGTCTATTTTTGAAGCTGCAGTCTTATGATGATCAGCTATTGTTGATTCGTCCGTTTTGGGTGGGTGTTTAGTGATAATATCCACAAGCTTTGCAACCTTTTGTTCTTGGACATCAGAAACAGCGATGTGTAATGCTGTCTGCCCTGACTTGGTGATCTTCTCCATGTGAAAACTTGGATCCCTCTGGTATATGTCAATAACGTCATCCCAGTCACTTTTCATGGCAAATCTGAACAATTTTTTCTTAATATATCATTTTTCGGCATTGGTGAACCCGTTACTACTCTTGCTAGACTTTAAATTAAAGAGCTACGAAGATGAAGAAGAAGAAGAAGAATTACAATATTGATTTGAAGTAGCAGCTGCCAAGTACTAGTGAGTATCATTTTATTCTACAATCTTAGTGACTGTGCAATTGGAAAAAAAATATATATATATATATATTTAAAAAAAAGAGAAAAAAATAAAGATAAAGATAAAAAAGAAGATTTTTGGTATATTTAAAAATTTGTGATTGAGTAATATATTAAAACAAAGGATAATATAATCGAAGGGATTCGTCTGGCGGTTAAGGAGATTTGCTCTATTTCTTGAGTTGTTAAATCTTGAAGCCACCTACCATAATAAGATTGTGCTTATCTATTCTTTTGAATTTGTAGGATGTTCAATAGACTCTACGAGATTAGTTGAGGGATATACAAGTTAGTGGGACACCCTAGTTACCAAAAAAACAAAAGGATAATATAAATAACATTTCAGCTTACTTGGTTCTTTGGACTTGTAGGATATTCTATGAACCTTTTTCGGTTTATCTGGTCCTTTAGGCTTGTAGGGTGTTCAATTGACCACAGATAAATTGAGGTGCACGCAAGCGTAGTCCGAACACCTCTATTGCCAAAAAAAAAAATAGAAGAAGAAGAAGAAAGCATAATATAAAGTGATTAGTGGCCAAGATTTTTGGTATTGGACCCAGTAAATTAACTTGAGCTTGAAGCTAGTTATGTTCCATAACGTGAATCATGCATGCATATATAATGTAAGCTTTTCAATCTTTAATGGTTAATCAAATTCTCGAATAAACTAATCCTTTTATTTCCTTATTAAAAAATACAGAAACTAAATTACAATATCTTTATTATTACAGAGAAGCCTAGTAAGGGCTAAGGAGTCAAAAAGGTATATTTTTTCTTTCCTACAATGAACTACACTTTATCAACTATCGTTCAAATTTAACATAAATATATGTAAGCTTTAATAATCTCCTCTTCACCTTTGTCCCACCAAAAGAAAACCTATTGCTCTTTGTTTTTAAGGCCTTAAAAAAAAAATAAAAAAAAAAAGAAAGGTAACATTATCCATCTTTTCCAAGTTTCAAGCTGGCAGATAGCATCATATATATTTTTCTGTTTGATTCATTTGGCCGACACTACACTCTTTGTAACTGTGTCTGTGGTGGAGATTATCTTTTAAGTGTTTACTCTAACTTTATCATAAGAGAAATTACCCATCTCAATACTTGTAAGAAAAATAAAAAATAAAAAATTTAGCAAAATATGTTAATGAAATTATGTTAAATTTGAAAATAACCGTTTTACCCTTATAAAACCCATAATCGAGCCAATAGCTTCCACTGAAGGCCAATTCCAACCTTAGCAACCATATATAGGAAAAGTTGAAAATTATTATCAAAAATGTAACTCTATTTTTTTTCTTTTCTCTTATATATCTTTATCATGAATGTGGTTGGTAGTTATTAATTTAAAATTTTCAATAATGATAGGTCCACAATCTTCTCTCACAACCATCGACATGACAGCTCGTCATTGGTTAACTTATAATGGACAAGCATAACCCATTTTGCGAGCTAAAGAAATAAGAAATGCCACATCGAGGGTTGTGGAACCTAGGCATTACTCTAAAATTTTTATGATAATAATTAAAGTAATGTTATATCCACAACCCAATCTCACAACCTCCGATGTGGCAGTTCGTTATTGGTCAATTCGCAAAATAGGTCTCACCTACTTATACAGGGTCCTGACTTACCCATTTACGAGCTAACCAATAACGAGTTATCATGCCGAAAGTTGCGAGAGAACATATTGGATCTAGCATTGTTGAAAAATAATATATCAATTGGTGGAAAGAGTAATGTGGTTGGTTGTTATTAAATGACGTCAACATACAACCAACGATAAACTCTCGAATAGTAATAGATGGATCAATGAACTCGGACATGCAAGATTTTATCCTTTAAACTTCACTGGATCAAGCCTTATAGGAGCCACATAATGTTTTTTCACAATCTTAGTAAATTCATCATCACTACTGTCCAAATCAACAAATTTCTTCAAGAACGCCACCGTAATTCCACCAACACATCTCCTCATTGGATCCCTTGAACACTTTCCTGTTTGTGCACAAATACTTTGACATTACCCAGGAACCAAAATCCGCCGGACAATCATCTAACATGTCCATGTGGCCGTAATCTATAGCAACAAAATGAGCTCGAGTAGATTTACATCTGTTATAAAACTCCACGTGGTTGGCTCCTTCCGGTGCGCAGGGCGGCCCCACACACTTTGTTACACCACCCAGTTTGGTTCCGATCACGGTGACGGGCATCGAGGAAGACAAGAAGTTGAACGAGTCATAGGAGGGGAGAGGTGGATTGAGTGCAGTGCATTTTGATGTCCCGGCGACGGGGTCTATGCCGATTATTGCTGAAAATTGAGGGGGAGTTTTGGCGTATCCGAGTGCAAGAGCAAATGCTGTTTGTCCTCCTCAAATGTGGCCTGAAAGAACAAGATTGTTTACGTTGGGTTTAATATTCTCCGGAAGAACTGATTGGAGCCCTGAGGATAGCCAATTTGCAATCTGTGCAGCATAGTCAACTTTGGTGTTTCCAGACGGTGGCAAGCGGCTGTATAACTGGAAATAATCCAAATAATCTATATCAAATCTTAAAAACTGTAATATTTACTACACCGACGCGATCCGGCGTCAGCCCCAGGCTTTCCGGCGCTAGTAGCGCCAGATTTTATCTATCCAAACTCTTGACGTCATACATGACATCAACGTATGGATAGTTATTGTAATTCCTGGATGCAAAATTCCTGCGTCGGAGGAATGCCGTTACCTTGACGCCTGTGACGTTAGATATTGAATTTATATGCAGAGCTCAGGAAGGTTCTGTGCCATCCAGGTGTAGTAACACCGCGCAATGGTGTAAATGGCATGCCTCTTGTCGGCACAGTAGATGAGTGCCAGGCTAGCAAGCAGTTGGAAATCGCCCACCTATCCAAACATTGCACAGGTCGAGGAAATCCCTCGAGTAGGTAACCAATGGGACGCAAAGAAGGATTTGCACGACACCTCCCCACTTGCAGATTTTGTAATCATTACCTTGAATTCTCCCACTATAAATAGAGGTCTTCCCTCTCATTTGCGAGATTGGCTCATTTTAATTTGAAATAGCTTACTCTCTCTCTCTCTCTGTAATCTCTCTAAATTGTAACTCAACTCACTGAACGCGACCTAACTTTACTCTCTTATTAATACAATAGCAGTGGACGTAGAAGTCGCTTTTGCATCCGAACCACTTTAAATATTGCTTCTCACCCATTATTTAATTTAATATCCCCATATCACGTGTGACTTTTAAGTCCACTTAGTATTTTACACGTGTAGTAGCTGGTGTTAAAATCAAGCATCAACAGTTTGGCGCTAGAAGGAGGGCGTGATTTAGTATTTGCTCTTCGTAGAAAATCTCTGACTAATCGGTCCCACAACAGCAAATGGCTCGCCTTTCGAATCTGAGCGAACCAATTATGGCAATGAAGAGATCCCCCAGATAGAGGAGGACACTTCTCCCGAAGTGTCGCTAGTCCAGAAATATCATGGGGGATATTCCTTCAAGCTCGTAACTTGATTCAGCCGTCATGAATTACCTAAAGACGTTCAATAATACTCTCCAAACGGTCAGCCAACGGCTAGACCGATTGGATCGGGTCATGCCACCTGAATCCAATGAGGCGATGCCACCGCCAAAAACGCCTACAGTCACGTGAAAGTGTGGAAAAGGGCGAAAGTCCATACCGCATGCACGCGGCACGTCGGAGAAAGGGAAAGCAAGTGGAGCAAAATGGACCAAAGGGCTCTGAGGGACCAGGGAACACCGATCACGCCCCGAGTAGAATACTCGTGGCATTGCAACCCGGCGACATGTCGCAGCATGAGCCCTCCCATACCACATCGCATGGGCACTCCCATAAAAGTGCAAGGTGGGGAGATTCCCAATATCACCAAAATGACGACTTCGATCGTCGTCGTGCAAGGGATTCCCATTGTTCGCAAGTCGGTTTGTACCACTACGGAGATCGGGAAGACTCCCCGAATCACTCAATGTCATCACACAACTCCAGCCAGTGTGTGTCAAGGTTTGCCGGAGTTTCAGCCCGAGGTGAGGAAGAGTCCGATTTGCGATCTTTCCTCAATCGCAACCGTGAAGGTCAAACCCACATTGTGGAAAGTGATCCCCAGGTAGCTCCGCTGCCTTAGATTGAGGAACTACAGCGAGCTCTAGATTAGCTCAAGGCTCAACAGAATGAGCAAGGGCAGATCGTAGAGGCATCTCCCTTTTCTCTGACAGTGTTAGTTGCTCCTCTCCTATCAAGATTCAGAATGCCTAACATGAGAGCATTCGATGGGAATTCTGATCAGTATGATCATTTATATTAGCTCAACGACCTCATGGAACTCCACCAAGTCTCTGACTTGGCAAAATGTCATTGTTTAGCAGTAACCCTAATTGCCTATGCCAAACACTAGTTCATGTCGCTTCAGCAGGATCAATCAGCCTATGGTCTTAAATGAGCTTGACATTTCTGAGGAACTTCCAAGCGAACAGAAGTTTTCAATGCCACTAAGCTATCTGAGCAATATACGGTAGGAGAGGGATGAATCCCTCCAATCTTATATAGACAGGTTCCACAGGGAGCTCTACAAAGTGGCTCATACTCCTAAAGAGTCTGTTCGGACTCTCATCATTGTGGGAGTTCGCCCGCAGACAAACTTGTAGAAGGAACTACAATCCGAGGATGATGTTTCCCTCACTCGCTTCTATAACCTTACTGAAAAATACCTTTCGCATTGAAAATTCCATGGCTACTCTCAATCGCCACGACCCCGGTCCTTTGGGCAATGCTCCCAATCGAGGAGAGAATAGAAGGCTGATCGTAGATGGGCTAATGACGATCAACGAAAAAGAAAGAAGTAATGGTACGAGCCTAAGAAATCTTATGCCCCAGTTCCTTCCTCACGATCACGACAAGAGCCAATACACTCTTCTGAATGCCTCGATATCGGCCATTCTGGATAAATCAGAGGAGGCCAGTTTGCTCGGAGAGCTCGAGCCCATGAAGAATCCCCATTTAACCAGAAATAATAAAAAGTATTGTGGCTATCATCGGGATAATAGGCATCACACTGATGAGTGTCGAGCTCTTAAGCAGGCAATTGAGGACCTCATTAAGCAAGGGCACTTCAAAGAATATGTCGATGACTCAACTCTTGTTCGGGAGAAAAATCAAGAGGAACCAAGGAAAAAGCGTTATGGTCGCAAAGGCCTCTACTGTGTAGAGATCATCTTTGGAGGATTACACCTCACAAGGGAATTCTCGAGGTGCCCTAGGAAAGGTATGCTTGGGAAGCCCGTCATGACCCCATAAGTGTAATGAGTATAGCACCGTGACCCGCTAAGGTTCACAGAAATGAGGAAATCACCTTCTCCGAGAATGATGCAATGCGATTGTATCATCCCCACGAGGATGCTTTCGTTATCGCGCTTGAAATAGGTTAGTGCGAGGTCCACAGGATGTTGGTGGACAATGAAAGCGTCGTGAATATCTTAATTTAGCGAGCCTTCAAGAAGATGAAACTGGACGAGACAGATTTGAAGCCTGCCTCTATCCCTCTTTATGGTTTCACCAAGGATCATTTGATTCCCAAGGGGACAATCTCGCTCCAGGTCACGTTGGGAGAAACCAACGAGATGACCAAAATGACAGAGTTTTTGGTAGTAGACTGTTTATCTACCTTTAATGACATTTTGGGATGACCTCTACTGTGAAGCTTCAAGGCAGTCACCTCAATCTATTCATTTGGAGATGAAGTTCCCCATCCCCGACGGGGACAGGGGAAGTAAGCGGATCTCAATGTGCATCTCATGACTGCTATGTAAGGGAGTGTAGATGGCGTGCAAGGGAAAGGGAATACTAATTGGCATCCCCAAGCAGGCAATGGCGATTAGCAAGATCGAGCCACGGCCGCCTGCTTGAGGATAACATGGATCCTCGCATCCAAGAATGTCCTCACAATGGGCAGGTCAAAGACCTATCCGAGGTATTGGTCAATCAAAGTGAGCCGACCCGAGTGTTGAGAATCGGGAGTAATCTCAACCTTCAGCTTGCCAACAACCTGACCTGACCTTTCTCAGGGAAAATGTCGACGTATTTGCATGGACTCATGTTGACATGGTTGGGATCAACCCAAATGTTATATGTCATGCCCTGAATATTGATAGTGCGGTTAAGCCGGTTTGCCAAAAGAGAATAGCAATGGACTCCGAGCGATATGCTGCCTTGAAAGTTGAGGTAGATAATCTCCTCTTGAGCAGACCCATCTAAGAAGCACTTTACCCAAGCTAGGTTGCCAATCTGGTCTTAGTAGAAAAGCCTAACGGAAAAATGGCGGACTTGTGTTTACTTCACCGACCTTAACAAAGCTTGTCCGAATGACAACTTTCCCTTGCCGAGAATCGACCAGCTCTTGATTCCACCTCTAGGCACGAGCTGTTGAGTTTTATGAATGCCAACTCGGGATATAATCAGATTCTGATGTACGCACTGAATGAAGAACATACCTCATTTGTTACAGATCAGACGTTGTTTTGCTATAAGGTTATGCCCTTCGGGCCAAAAAATGGTTGGGCGACAACAGCGCCTGGTTAACCGAATGTTTTCTGAGCAAATAAGAAAATCAATGGAAGTCTATGTTGATGACATGCTGGTCAAATCGTATGTCGCTTCAGATCACATAGCACATCTCACTGAGATGTTTAGTATACTGCGAAGGTACAAAATAAAGCTCAATCCTCTCAAGTGTTCATTTGGAGTATCCTTGGGAAAATTCATGGGGTATATAGTTAACCTAAGGGGAATAAAAATCAACCCCGAGAATATCCAAGCTTTCCTTGATATGAGAAGCCCGACCAACCAAAAACAGGTTCAGAGTCTCTCAATGAGAATAGCAGCTTTCAATTGCTTCATATCAAGGGTAATAGATTATTGCTTGCCATTTTTCAATATACTCAAGGGCAAAAAATTTTGAATGGACTCTGGACTGCGAGCAGGCTTTTGAGCATTGAAAAGCACCTCGGAAAGCCACCTCTCCTGTCCAAGCCTCTCCCTCAAGAAATTCTTCTCCTATATTTGTTCGTCTCTCAGTATGCGGTTAGTGCATCTCTAATTCGGGAAGAAAGTAGAGTTCAATGGCCGATATATTACACAACTAGGCGACTGTTGGACGTCGAAATACGATACCCAGAAATGGAGCGATTAGCTTATGCCCTGCTGATCGCCTCCAGAAAGTTGCGACCTTATTTCTATGCCCACACAATCCATGTATTGACCAATTACCCACTTAGGCAAGTCCTTCAAAAACCAGAGGCTTCGGGTAAGTTGCTCAAGTGGGCGATGGAACTGAGTCAGTTTGATCTATAGTACAGGATCAAAGGCAATAGCTCCCATTAAAGGGCAAGCTATTGTCGATTTCATTTCGGAGTTTTCACACCAACCGATTCAAGAATTGGAGCAGTAGGCTAGCGAAGTCACCCTGAAACTCTTCACAATTTATCGACCTAGAGCCTTTATGTCGATGGTTCCTCGAAAAGGAAAAGAGCTGGGGCAAGCCTTCTCCTCCTAAGCCCCGCAGGGACTCATATCCATGGTGTTCTTCAACTTAGGTTCAAAGCTACGAACAAAAAGTCGAGTACAAAGCATTACTCGATGGTCTGCGGTTGGTAAAAGAGATGGGATCAATGCGATCAATATTCACAGCGACTCCATGCTGGTTGTCAATCAGATTTTGGGATAATACCAAGCCAAGGAAGAAAATATGACCAGTTATCTGAAGAAAGCTAAGGCAGCATTCGAGTCTTTCAAGCACTTCACGATCATGCAGATTCCTAGAGATAGTAATTCTATCGCAGATGCCTTGGCAATAATAGCCTCGTCGTTGGACTTAAATGCACCAAAAAGTATTTCCTATTTGGTACATAGAGATCCCTAGTATCAACTCGCCCGAATAGGCGTGGTTACAACATAATCAGTTTCGGATGACCTTGGTTTTCAGTATCTCAAAGATGGAACCTTGTCCAATGACAAGACTGAGGCAAGAACCCTGTGAACTAGAGTTGCTCATTACACACTCATAAGAGATCAGTTATACAAGCGAAGGATTAAGCGCCCCTCTCCTCCGATGTGTAATCGATGAGGAAATAGACTATATCATAAGGGAGATACATGAAGGGATCTCCAGTAATCACACTATCAGGCGATCCCTCGCCAACAAAGTTGTTCGTCAAGGGTACTACTGGCCCCTACTTCAAAAAGACACCATCAACTTTGTAAAAAAAATGTAACAAGTGTCAGCGGTTCGCGAACATACCATGAGCTCCTTCTCACCAGCTCATAACCATGACCAGCCTTTGGCCATTCTCCATGTGGGGAATCGATCTTATTGGACCCATACCACGAAAAGGGAGGGGTCAAGTATGTTGTGGTCGCGGTGGATTATTTCATCAAGTGGGCCGAGGCTGAATCATTGGCCACGATCACAAGCTCAAGGACTTCGTCTTAAAAAATATAGTGTGCCACTACAGAATTCCTCATACACTCATCTCTGATAATGGGAAGCAGTTCGACAACGAGGAATTCAAGTAGTTTTGCGATGAGTTGGGGATCCATAAAAAGTTCACCTCAGTCGCAAGACCACAAGCTAATGGCAAGGTTGAAGCTGTCAATAAGACCATCAATCATACTTTGAAAGCTAAGCTTGGCGCTGCCAATGGTAATTGGGTCAACGACCTCCCACAAGTCCTATGGGCATACAGGACAACTTTGAGAACCTCTACTTCAGAAACACCTTTCTCGCTAGCATATGGCTGCGAGGCTATGATCCCAATGGAAGTAGGGACTAGTTCACTTCATAGAGACTTGTTCAATGAAATAGACAATGAAGCACTTCTGTGTGCAAGTTTGGACTTAATTGAAGAACACCACGCCAAACCTCAGTTAAGGATAGTTGCCTACCAACAATGCGCAAAAAAATTCTTCGACTCTAAAATCGGGAGAAAAGACTTTCAGGTCGGCGACTTGGTTCTGAAAGAAGTCCTTCTTGGTACAAGGGAATTAAGCGCAGGAGTATTAGGACTAAATAGGGAAGGCCCATATCGCATCGCCAAGGTGATACGACTAGGGACGTATCACCTCAAAAGGCTTAACAGTTCTGAAGTACCGCGAGCTTGGAATGCTGAGCATCTTTGCCCCTATTATCAGTAATTTTGAACTCACTCTTTTAATTTCCTTGTAAGATTTCCCTTGCAAACTTTGTAAATCAAATCGTTCTTAAGCAAAAATTTATCTTGTATAATATTGTTCCTCACATTATTTTTATCTTTCTGTTCGCATATGTAATGTTTGTGGAGTACAAAAAATTATAAGTACTGTCACAAATAATTTGAAAATATTTCTTTCATTCATGAACGCTAAGTATAGAAAACAAAAAGTGCAAAGACAGTCAAAAGCAAGGTTGTGAAAATAAAAGTAGAAGCAATCACTGGTTTTCATCCCCAAGCCCTGAGGTTGCAACCTCGGTATCTCCAGGTTGGTTGCCAACACTGTTCAGTTGCTGGGTCCTCTGGAACATACTCCTCGCGCTGATTGTCTTTCGGATAAGGCTTTTGACCTTCCTCCTCATCATCAGCTTTCGCCATGAAGGCAAGGATCCTCTGGTAATCATCTAGGAGGTCGGTGAGGTATATGTTCGGGTTCTTTGGCCGCAGGGTATAAATGGACTGAATCGACTAGTCAGTGACTTTCCTCTCAATTTCCAGCTCTTGTCGCTTCATCTCTTTGGTTAATGAAGCGACTCGCCCTTGGGATAATTCAAGGTCTGCTTCAAATGCCCTCTTCTTCTTTTTCGGTAGTTTCCAGCAACCGAGCTCTTTCTTCCTCTGCCCGTGAGAACCGTTTAGAGTTAGCCCGAAGCTCTAACTCTTTCTCGCCATACTATTTGGTGAGCCTAGCTACTATCCTCTGGAGCTCTTTGATCTCCTCTCATTTCTTCTCCAGCTCGACCTTCTAGAAGTCCATAGTGCGAAATGTAACGTTCCTCTCCGACATGTACTGGTTCACCTGAATGGTGGAGATACTCATCTTTTTTTTTTCCAGCTGCTAGGTCACGCTTCAGCTGCGTATTCTCTTCCTTCACCTCGAAGAGTCCCCCGATAGCTTCCAGTTGGGTCTTCTGTTGGGCCAAGTGCATGGTGAGCACCGATTGCATAATAAAGGAAGCAAGGGTTAAACTCCATTTCCTTTAAAAAAAAAAAAAAAAACAAAGGAAATATTGGAAAGTCCTTGACGAGAACAAACCGTCTTACCTGACTTTGCATGATTGCATTTGAACCGCATTGGCCATCAAGTCAGGGTGGGAGGCCATTAACCCTTCAAAGACCTTGGCAAGTTGGCACTCCAAAAGAGGGTGTACACCACTGGCTTCAAGTGCTCTAGAAGTTGTCCCATAGAATCTAACACAGGTGTGCCAGCTCCCGAAGCAGATGGCACCTTGCTAGTCGGCCCTTCGCCTTTTCTTCTTCTGGGAGCTATGATCTCCCCCTGTCCCCTACGTGGATGCTTAGGGACCAGTGTAACATCGGTCGCATGCCTCAAAGTCCCCCACGAGCGAAAAGCCTAATAAGGTTGCGACCTCCTAGGCTGCACCCTCAAGCCCTTTGGCTTAGACCGATTCCTCAGGCTGCAACTGTTTCTTTTTCTTAGATTTTTGGCCCATGGTCTTCTACTTAAGGCGAGCAGCCATAGTCCGAGAAGCTTTTACTGGTTTTTCGGTGGGTGTTTGCCCCCCACCTACGCTCCTCTGACGAGGGTGTCGCTACGGCTCACCTCAGCTGGTTCTGTGACATCAACCCAGGGAAAAATGAACCCCTTAGATCTTAACGACCTTGGCACTTTGGGTGGCATGTTCGCTGCATGCAGGTACCATTAGTAAAAAAGTTTGCTACATACAAAAGAAAAAAAAATTAAGACTGCGGACACTTACAAAGTAAGGGTTCCAAGGTCGCTTTAGAATTGAAGAAGCGTACTTCCTCAAGTTGGCAATTGTCACAAGCAGTCTCGCGTCGCGACTTTGCTCAGGCAGTTTCGAATGATAGTATTCGATTGAAGTCAATAGCCATCAACCTGGTTGACTTGTTTCCTGCGAACAAACAGAAAAATCGTTAGAAAGCAAATACTAAGAAAAGAAAGAGTTCACCAAGTAAAAGAAGGGAGGACCTACTCGGCTCCCTAAATTGGTAGATGTCATCGTAATGAAAAAAGAAAAATTTTGTCTCGTACGCCTCGACATTTTTGGGGTAACTAAATATGCTTCCCTTGATCGTAGATCGCTTCGAAAGGTAATAAGAATCTTTGTCCTTGCTCTTCTTCAAATAATAAGAGCAAGCGAGCTCCAGCACACTCAACTAGCCGAGACCGTTCTCGCCGCACGTGATATACATAGCCACACTGTCGTATATGCATTCGGCATCAGCCGTCAGAGGTGCGACCTCGAAGTGATCGAGGATCGACCTGATAAAGGGGTGGAATGGTATTAGCACCCTGTATTTGAATATTGCCTTGGATCGCAACCATTCCTTCTTGGGGATTCCGAGATGTGTACGACCTGTACCGGAGACATCTACGCTAAGTGCATATTGGTCTACTGCTCTCTGTATTTCCTACGCCTGTGAACTTGTCCCCTCGTTTGTTCTGGTTGTTGTGGCATCTATCTCTCCTACGGTCTAAAAAAGGGCGACACGCAGAGATTACTCAATCTTCGTAAATAATTTCGTACGACGACGTGGAAAAACAAAAACCCTAATGTATCTTCCTTAAACCCACTAAAAAACCCTAAAAAATCCTTGGGGACCACCCCTAAAGATTCGTGCCTAAAAAAACCTATTCCTTATGAAAGAAAAAGCATTCTCCATTCGACTACCCATAAACACGCACCATGAAAGTTCATTAAACAGATTCAGACCCACCATTATCGCCTGGATAAGCTATCTACAAAGCGAAAAAGAAAAGTAATGGAAGGATCTTACTTACCTCTTGGCTATGGGGGTCGAACTTCCTGCTATGAACATAAAGTGCGCACCAACTTGAGAATGGAAAATCTGGTCTCGTGAGAGTTTTTTACTTTCTCTAAAAATATGAGTGTTGTGACATTTCTTAAGGCGAGCCTGGGCTTATATAGTGGAGAAAGTGGCGATTGGTCTTCCTTAAGCCTAGCGACGCTTGGGCGGAATGCATTTATTGCCGTTGGACCACATGTCATCAATCGGCGAGAAGGAGTAACCGCCACGCTTTGAGAAATTCAATCGTTGCTTCCCTCCATTGAAACAACCAAGCGACGGCTCGATTCTCTCCTCCATATTAAATGGGCTCTCATCCGCATTCAATGTTATGATAAAAAATGTCGTTTCAACATGACTTGCATTTAATACCCATGGCTGGCACTTATTGCCCACATGACACGTTTGTCAAAATAAACGTCTAATGATAATTATTTTTGTTAATGAAAAAGTTTAGAAATTGACAAAACACCCCCACTCACCCATATTTGTCAAATTTCGACCACATCTCTCGGAAGGTGGTCGGAATCTGGTATAATGGCTCACTACCGGCTGGATCTAGCTGGTAGTATGCCGATATAGCCTTTTTCCGGCCGATCCACCATGGATTTGGTCGAAAAATGTTAGATCTATGGCAAAAGATCGGCCGTTGATGGATATTGGCGATAGTACATGCATACACCAAAGATATGGTTGTCGTTGACCATCAACGACGGCCATATCTTTGGCCATCGTTGACAACCAAATGCGGCTAGATTTGGCCGTCAATGGCCAGATCTAGCCGTAGATCTAACTTTTTTTGGTCAGATCCACGGTGGATGTGGTGGAAAAGATCATCTCGACGCACGATCGGCCAGATCCAGCTAGTCGTGCATCGATATGGTGACTTCGGCCACCCTCCACCGATGGTGGCCAACTGCCGGTATTTAATGGGTGAGTGGGGGTGTTTTTGTAATTTTTAATGTTTTTATTACAAGGGTGTTTAGTAAATTAACAAATCTAGGGGGTGTTTTTCTTAACTTTTCAAATTCTACCTCTAATGATAATTATTTTTGATTAATTAAAAAGTTTAGAAATTGTCAAAACACCCCCACTCACCCATATTTGTCAAATTCCGGCCACATCTGTCAGAAGGTGGTCGGAATCTGGTATAATAGCTCACTACCGGCTGGATCTAGCTGGTAGTACGCCGATATAGCCTTTTCCGGCCAGATCCACCATGGATTTAGTCGAAAAAGGTCAGATCTATGGCAAAAGATCTGGTCGTTGATGGCCAGATCTTTGGCGTAGCTAGTCGTCAACGACGGCCAAAGATATGGTTCTCGTTCACCATCAACGACGGCCATATCATTGGCCATCATTGACAACCAAATGCGCCCAGATATGGCCGTCAATGGCCAGATCTAGCCGTAGATCTAACTTTTTCTGGCCATATCCACGGTGGATGTGGCTGGAAAAGGTCATCTCGACGCACAATCGGCCAGATCCAACTAGTCGTGCATCGATATGGTGACTTCGGTTATAGTGCTTCTCTTCTTGGTTTTACTTGAAGAAAATGTACGAAACTTTAATTCCGACGAGCCCACCTCTTCTTGCTCGCGTTGGCAGACATTAGTTAACATGTTCTTCGTACAAGTCGATTTTTAAGCAAGATGACTAATACCCACAATTATGATCACCACATAAATGGTTTTTAAAATTCATTATAACTAACTTATACTATAGATAAGATAATCATATTCAACTTCCTCCAATTAGAATAATTAATTGTTAGAGCAAGTTAAAATAAAAAATCAGTTACAAATTAATTAATCATATGATTAGTACATCATGTAACATATACCTCAAAGATATACTAGATGACAATATTAATTCCAATCGCGGCCACGGCCACAACAATGTAAGGTTGGCCATGATTATAGAACTCAACTGAATCAAGATGTATATCAGTAATAGAAACAGAAGGACTTGGGCAACGGTCATGAAATCATCGTAAATACTATCAGGATCAAAATATTTCTTAAAAAACGCCACTGCAATACCTTCAACACATTTCCAGTAGAGATATCCTTGGGACGCTCCCCAATTTTTGAGAGGTTATCATGTAAAACAACCATGTGAATGGACTTTGCTTGGCAACAAACTGAGCACGAATAGATATACATTTTTCGGAAAACTTGGCATAGTTGAGATGTTTAGGAGCACAAGGATTCATATACTCCAAGTCCTCAATGATTAAAATACCGGTTTAAAGAAATTTTAAAATCGGTTAATTGTAACCGGTTTTCACTTTGAAATTAAAATACCCTAAATACCCAAAATCCTGAAATTATTTTCTCTTTACACATTTCTCCTCTTTTTTTTCACACAAACACATACATTTTTCCTCAATCCTCAACGATTTTCACTTTTCTCTTCCTTCTCAATAAAAAATAAGTTAAATTAGGGAAAAATCAAAATAAAAAATAAGTTAAAGGGAAAATCGGTTCAAAACCGATTTTGGTTTTTTCTAACCGGTTTTCTCCTTAACCGATTCGGTTTCAATTCTGGAAAATTCTTAAAGTGAAAAACCGGTTCGGTTTAGAAAATCGGTTAACTGGTTATGAACACCTCTAATTGTACCTACCTGATTCTTTTAGGCTAACAATAAAAAATGGCTTTGGAGGTGAGTTAATATTATTCTTTGATGGCTTTAGTTAATTTGTTATTTCTCTGGTAGTTATCAATCGTATGAGACATTTATGGCTTCTTCAATCCTTCTGTCTTTCAGATATCCAACACTGATGAAGAAACATGTTCTCCCCCATATGATCCTTCTAGTTTCACATTAAGAAAATATCCAAAATGCATTAATTCCATGAAAAAATTCCTACGAGTTGGTCCAGACGCGTGGCCACCTTCCTTTGGCAAATATTAACATGTTCTGAGTGGGTTACCCAGAGGCCTTGAATTTGAGTCCTAAAAAGTAGTCACTTATCATATTTGTGACTTACTTGATCCATCACCTTTGTAGGCTATTCAATGGATCTCAGAAATTAATTGAAGTGCACAAAAGTTGGCTTGAACACTCCAATTACCCCAAAGAGATTAATTGAGGTGTATACAAACTAATGTTACCCCAAAAAAACTAAGACTATTCCTACTTTTACAAGAAGGACAAAACTAAACCCCAAGTGAATGCTGAAGCTTAGTTACTTTCGAAAAATTAGTCAGGCCCGGCCAATGCACTCTTTAATTAAAAATTTACTAAAAAAAAAAAAAAAGAGAGAGAACCTTAAAGGGCCCTTTAATTATAATATAGTTATACGAGTGGATCTACGTGAATCTAATATAGCGCTAGTTTGAAAAATCCAATGCCCTCATTTAGAGGTTGCATGATTGATTTATTGAGCCTACAGAATACCTACAAAATCAAACCAATAGACGTCCTCAGAGAAGATTAGATGTTATGCAAGTTGAAGTTTCTGCATCAAAAAGATTAAATGTTGATTTATTTGCCAGCTCAAAGCCTTATTTCCAAAAAATTGCAATATATATATGAGATTTCTTCTCTAGCACAATATATCCTTATTTCCAAAATATCTTCATAGCAAACAAAGGGCAAAAAAGTAATACAGAAAATTAATACGTCAAAGAGATTAAATATGAGGACTTTTTATCTGGTTGTACAAGAAACAATGGAACTCAATGCTATGGCTGCTATGAGGTTTACTTCAATTTTCATTTCAACATCTAATTACAGTTTTTAACGTACTGTGTAACTCTAATGTGGAGTTTTATTTCTCAAATCTCTCTTAACAATTAAATTAAGAGTAATAAGTTAGCGTCTAAAATTAAGTAAAAAGCTTATACCCTGACATTCTTGTCAATTCTTAATTACTGAGCCTGTCAATTAATGTAACTTTAACAAGTCAAGACTATCATTATTTATTCAAGGGAAGCATGAAGAAGTTTCTAAAAATAATTTTATTTTTGGGGCACTAAAAATGAAAAGCTGTTGGGAGCTACGGAGAAATTTTTGAATGATTACATGACATGGAGATTAAATTAAAGGACTGTATCTAGTTCTTGTGGGTTATTCAAGTGTAATGAAAGTCCGAGCGACATGGTTATGGAAGTTCTCTTGGTTTCCATTTTTTCAATTTAACATCAAATTATAGTTTTTTTCTCTTAAAATGTTAATTTCTGATCCTGGTGGAAAATTCTATTTCTTAATTCTCTCATAACTTTTAGATGACGATTATATGAAGGGTGGTTAGTCAGAAATCTCGTGATTGGTTCATAAGATTTTCCAATGTTTTGTTCAAGTAAAATTTTCATTAGATAAAATTTTGAAGCAAAGTGTTAATTTCAATTTCAAATTACAATTTTTAACTAAAAATGTTAATTTATGATTTTAGTGTAGAGTACTATTTCTTAATGTTAACGCGTGATTACAGGGTAGAGTTTTATTTCTCAATTCTGTCTCAATTTTCAAATTATAATTAAATGAAGGATGTTCATAAAGTACAAACTCAAGTTACAGTTGCTTGACGGAATTGATCACCCTTCTTAATTAATACTCAATTAATTTACTCACTAATTAGTTTGAGAAGATCGAAATAGCCACTTTCTTCCTGTCGCAAGGATCACATTAATTAATTATGCACTAATTAGAGAGTAAATTAATAATCTAATATATATATATATATTAGATTATCTAATTAGTGGCATACTGATCATTTTATGCGTGTTCTTATAACAACATACATATATTAGTTCATCAAGTGTATTCTTTTGATACATATGTTGATTGGTTCATTAAGATTTTCCAAGTTTTAACTTAGGAAAAATCTTCCATCACTTGATATTAACTAGGGGAGGATGCAGTGCTTGGCCTACCATCAAATTTTAAAAAAAAAAATATTAATATATACAATTTTTTTTTTTTTGTCCACCCTAACAGAAATATTAATGGACAAAAATCTTGATGTGCAATTAGTTTTTATTTTAGTCTACTTTAACAGAAAGTTTTGAATCCGCCCCTGATATTAACTTACAAAAATACAATGGCTACGTGTATTAGTCTAAAAGCTTCAATTGAGAAGAAAGAAAAAGAATGTCAATCCCCTTGAGCACAAGTGATGTTAGACGTCTGACAAAGGAATTTGAAACTAAGAAAAGAGAAATTAAGATGCAGAATGTCAATCCAGTTTACCAGAAGTGGCGTGTGAGGAAGAAGTGTAAATTAATGCTAATTAAGAGTGTTTGCTTAATTAGTCTAGGTTATCGTAGATGTTATTATTGAGTGGCAAAGTACAAATTTTTTAGTGTATATATTTATACAAGTCTTTTGTTTGTATAATTAGTTAAAAGGCTGATTTTATTCTATAGCATAAGAATGATGTAATTATATAATTAATTAAACTTATGTTGTATTAAACCAATGCCAAATCCATAATATTAATTATAGAAGATAACGTGTTAAAGAAGATAAAATTAATTTTATTCAACTTGAGTTTCTGCATGTACATAAATCACCCATTTTTCTCCTATAAAAATGTATGCAAAGAGCCTAAAAAATCCATCACTCACATTCGCATTCGCATTCTCAAGCTCTAAACTTTCAAAAACCCTTAACTTCTCTCCAATGGTTCTTCCAAGGCAACTGTTATTTCAACTACTCTCCTCTTCAGCGCTCTGCTGATCTCCCTTATCCCATCCTCATCGGCCACAATCATCAACACTACGCTTCTTCAATGTCTCAATGTCTTTATTGGTTTTCCCCCAACCACTGGTTGCTGCTCTATCCTCGGCAGAAGTGCAAATGTAACTGCGACCATTTGCTAGGCCTATAATGCCCTCCCACCTATTTTGAAAGCTGTGGTCAACGCAAATGTGACGTCAAGCTTATTGTCTAGCTGTAGGAATCTAAACATTACGGCTAATGTCACCGCATGCCTGTGAAAGTCTACTCCATTTACCATCGATCTTCACCTCGCCACATACTATATATAATAAGGGTTTCGTTATCCTATAGGCCTAGTAATGTTATCAGGTAATAAGACTTATTAAATATATGGTCAACAATGTTTGATTACGTATCAGGAAGAGTTTGATTCTTAAAGCTATATATATATAAGAATGCCCTATACAAATAAACATGTACACTAGCAACTCTTTGCTGGAAGGAAGGTTTTTTGTAAACTTTCTTTCTTGTGATATGTAGTTTATGATATTATAATGTTATAATAATTTGAGATCGATGGATATTTTAAAATTTGATCTTAGCATGACGTTATAATTATTATAACAATAAATATCAACAACAACGACAATATAATAATAATATTTATTATTTACTATGACCACTTGGTCCACTCCACATTCCCACTTTGCCACGTTAGCTATAGGTTTAAAATCTGTACAGGCCCATTTACCTTCTCAGTGATCGTCAAGGAGTCAGTGACTATGGAAAGTTTGATGTGTTTGTTCCTTATGTCAAGCGACGGAGAATGGTTCAGAATATTCAGTAGTATGAGCGCCTAATTTGGTTTTTAAGTATATAAGAGTTGAAACGAGGAACAACAAAATAGGAACAAAAAGAGCAATCACACAATTGGAAGAATGTTAAAAAAATCTTGTTAATTGTTGGCTAACATTAATTATATTTTAATTTAATCAAAACCGGGTAAATGTGTAGTCCAATGAGATATCCTAATAGGGTTAATGTGATCGTTCCAAGATTGTCCAATACGCCTTATTATAATAATTTAGGTTTACAATGAGTGTGGACTTGAGCCTGTAATGGGTTTTAGAGTTTATTGTGTCTTTAATCAAAGAGCTCAATAAACTATTATTAAACTTGGCTAGATTCTCTTTCTACAAGCATTTTTAATGATACTCTTTATTTTAAAGAGCATCTTTCATATAAATAAATAGTATCTTCATTAATTTCTAAATATAATAAACAAAATTTTTATTAAAATCCAATAGGCTCTTTAAATTTAAAGAAGATGTTTTTTATTTTCAAGAAAGAGACTTAATGGGAGAGAGAATTCATAAATAAAATGCATAGAAACTTATAGTTTATTGATTAAAATTATAATTGAGAGTGAAATTTGACTCTCTAGATGTGGAGAGTTAAACTTATTCTTTAATTTATATTTAAAAGATAAAGAGTCTATTGAACTCTTGTTTTTATGGATAAACTTTTTATAATAAAGAGTTTACCTCATATAAAAAATCCTTCGAAGATGCTCTAAACGCAATAAAACAACTCAATCCCATTCTTCCGGTAATCATTTGATACGTTACTAGAAAAGAAGACTTGTCGCTTTTCAAGCTTTGAAGAATTCGAGAGTCATGGCACAAGCAGGTCTTTTCTTTAATCCTTAACTATAAATTCTGCATTATATAACCTATACGTCAATTTTGGGAATCAAAATTGAGATTGAATTCACGTGATTGTTTATTGATCATAATTGATTGAGAATTCATTTTGGTAAATTAATCTCTTAAACAATAAAACAAATGTGTTCCTCGTTATGGTCCTTCTGGTTTTACTTGAAGAAAATGTACGAAACTTTAATTCCGACGAGCCCACCTCTTCTTGCTCGCGTTGGCAGACATCAGTTAACATGTTCTTCATACAAGTCGATTTTTAAGCAAGATGACTAATACCCACAATTATGATCACCACATAAATGGTTTTTAAAATTCATTATAACTAACTTATACTATAGATAAGATAATCATATTCAACTTCCTCCAATTAGAATAATTAATTGTTAGAGCAAGTTAAAATAAAAAAATCAGTTACAAATTAATTAATCATATGATTAGTACATCATGTAACATATACCTCAAAGATATACTAGATGACAATATTAATTCCAATCGCAGCCACGGCCACAACAATGTAAAGTTGGCCATGATTATAGAACTCAACTGAATCAAGATGTATATCAGTAATAGAAACAGAAGGACTTGGGCAACGGTCATGAAATCATCGTAAATACTATCAGGGTCAAAATATTTCTTTAAAAACACCACTGCAATACCTTCAACCCATTTTCCGCTTGAGATATCCTTGGGGGGCTCTCCAATTTTGCATGTCACATCGCACAGTGATCGGAAACCTGAGAGGTTATCATGTAAAACAACCATGTGAACGCACTTCGCTTGGCAACAAACTGAGCACGAATAGATTTACATTTTTTGGAAAACTTGGCATAGTTGAGATGTTTAGGACACAAAGATTTTTATACTTCATGTCCTGGCCACCAATTTAGAAAATCAGTTGACTGGTTATGAACACCCCTAACTATATATGCCTGATTCTTTTAGGCTAACAATAAACAATGGCTTTCGAGGTGAGTTAATATCATTTTTTGATGGCTTTGTTAGAATTTGAGGTGGGCCTAACTCCTCACCCAAAAGGCCTTGTTGAATGGGAGGATTACCCCCTCTTATAACCCAATAGGCTTGAGCGTGCTTAGTCGATATATGACTCCAACACTTCCCCTCACGGCCAAGCTTATATGTTGGGTCATGCCTGTTATTGAAGGTAGTTACTGGCTCTAACTCCTCACTCGCTGGTCAAACGTTCAACTCAACTAAACTTGGGCTCTGATACCATGTTAGAATTTGAGGTGGGTCTAACTCCTCACCCACACTCAAGCCTATTGGGTTATAAGAGGGGGTAATCCTTCTATTCAACAAGGTCTTTTAGATGAGGAGTTAAACCCACCTTAAATTCTAACATGTTTTAGTTAATTTGTGACTTCTCTGGTAGTTATCAATCGTATTGAGACATTTATGGCTTCTCCAATCCTTCTCTCTTTCAGATATCTAATACCGATGAAGAAACGTGTTCTCCTCCATATGATCCTTCTAGTTTCACATTAAGAAAATATCCCAAATGCATTAATTCCACGAAAAATTTCCTACGAGTTGGTCTAGACGCGTGGCCACCTCCTCTTGCTCCTTTGGCAGATATTAACATGGTTTTCATACTAGTAGAATTGATAGGTAGACAGAAGACAAATGTAAAAAATTTGCCAAAGAACCACAAAATTTTCGGATTTAATAATCAAACTTTTAATCGTTAGAGTAACGTTAAATATTAAGTTGACAATATTCTATTTAATGACAACTTAACATAAATATTTATCCTATGCATTAATATTTAAAATCTGAATATGGTATGTGTAAATTAAATCTAAATTGTCGTAGTCTCCTAGAGGTGTTTTTGCTATGACTTTGTCAGCCCCTGGATGTTCAATGTATATCCTTATCACCTTATGATTTCTATATAATTATTGATACAAAATTACAAATAGTATTTCTCTAAAGACCTCTTTAAACAGTTTATCTTGAGAAACTCACCTTTTAATCAAACCTGGCCGATTACTTAATGGACAAGATAGATTTGACAAAAAAATTTAAGTGCTTTTGGTTATACTTTTCTAAATAGCATTTCTAAAATCCTCTTCAGGATAAGAACTAAAAATGTCGTTTTGATAATTGATATATTATTAGAAAATATTTTTTTAAATTATTTAAATTATTTTTAACCTCCTATATTTGTTAATCTAACTAAATGTCTTTCACAATAAAAGTTTATAAATTAACAAAAATACATTCACCTGTCCAATCGATTGCCGGTAACTGGCCACCACCGACGAACGATGGCTAGCGATCATCGGAATGGGGCATAAAAAGTTCGATCTGACCGGTCAAGCATCGATCTAACTTTTTTTTGCTAGATCCACCATGGATCTAGTTGAAAAAATGCAAGATTGGCGCACAATTGGTCAGATCCTGCCGATCGTGTCATTCTGGTGGTGGTTGTTGGCGGGTGATTGTGGCTTTGGGTGGATGAGGATGTTTTTGTTAATTTATAAACTTTTACTGAGAAAGATAATTGTTAATATTTTGAGATGAATAGAATATGATTGGATTTTAAACAATATTATAAGAAAAATAATTTTTATTTTTTAGGATAAAATAGTAGAATAAGATAGTGTTGGAAAAGTTAAACCAACGGCCTTGAGCATCTCCATACCCAAAGATATGTGAATGGAATCGCAAGTTGAAATAATTTTAAAAAAATTTAATATAAATAATATCATATAATAGTATCAATATCTCGGAAATATTCTGTTTGCGAACACTCTAAATTCGTGCTAAATACACATCATTAAAATTTGTAAATTTATCTTATCAGAGAATGTTTGGTTAGGTTTATTTACCAGCCCAAACAACTTACTTAAAGTTATAAACATTTTTGAAATTAAATAGGACGGTTTATGACTACTTTCGTAAGTTCATTTTAAATAAATTGACTTGATTTATTTTTATAAATTATTTTTTTTTTCTTGGGTAAATTAATATTAGAATGCTCTTTTTACATGAATAAGTTCTAAATATTCCCGAATTGTCCAATAGCTTCTGCACTTCTCCAAAACTGTTGTGAGATTCTTCTCTCATAAATTCATACTTGAGCTTGAAGGCGAATATGGCTTCTTCCAGTACCTTCACTATTTCTGAATTTCATATCTGAACTGAATATATAGAAAAGCTTTCATCCAAAGTCACCCTGAAGCTCTATATGTCACAATTAATTGTGAATAAATTCGCCTTATATAACTTCTCTCTTCCCGCGTGGCCTGGTTCCTTCCATGAAATTATAGAAGATTAACTGGATATTACCATGCTTATTAAAACATCAAATCAGGGGTTTTTTTTCTATTGACACCCCTCACGTTTCATAAAGTAAATGGGGTCTATATGTTTTGAAAAGTGACACTCACACCCTTCAAATAGACGAACGTTAGATAAAAAATAACATATGCAAGGATTCTATATATGGACTATGGTCATTTGATGTACATCAAGTTAAATGAAATTATTTTCTCTCTAATAAACTATTGAAATGCACCCCTAATCTTTAATAAATTAAAACAAACCTCTTTATTATTCCAAACGCAAAAAAATAAAATAAAGGAATATAACCCTAATCTCAAAACTAGAAACACTAAACTAATCTTCAT
Organism: Pistacia atlantica; assembly: GCA_026229545.1. NCBI lineage: Eukaryota > Viridiplantae > Streptophyta > Magnoliopsida > Sapindales > Anacardiaceae > Pistacia > Pistacia atlantica. The sequence goes on from CM047897.1 coordinate 26,623,169, forward strand.
TGCATTATAGCACGCATCTTCTTTGCTACGTTATTTATATGAAAAATAGCACGTGTCTATTTGAAATAATGTTCTTTGTATTCTTCATCTCAATTGTTCTTGTTATGTAAAAAGTTTGATTAGGTAGAAGCCTAGAAGGTATATAGTAATTTTTTTTTTAACAAGGAATCATCCTACATAGGGTTTAGGATGTATAAATTGACTTCTAATTTATTCTTGTGGTCTCACATTTAATAATTTCAATATATATCTATTTATAAATTACAATAAACTTATCATCGTTTGACAATGACATGTAACATTACATAAGGTTTTCGGTGGCATATACAACATTTTTAAGTTACAGTTTTTGTCATTGATTACACCATAAAAGCGATCATCGCATCTTGAATATTATGAAACTTGCGATGAAGTCAGCACGTCTTTAATAAAGCATATAGAACAACAAAGTGTATCCCATTTCATCTTTGTTAATGTTATTCTTTCAAAAAAAAAAAAAAAAGGAGCTTGAAATTACCTTCTACCCTTACTTGATTTAGTTTTGTTATTAGTTAAAGTGAACTCAAAGAAGATGAGTGTATATTTTATAAAATCTCAGGGGTGGTTATTAGTATTTCAAATACTTGTTGGGCCTTTCATGGTCGGTAACATAAACCTCAAGGGATGTGGATGATAATAACAGAGAAGGAAAGGAACCTTGTGGCGAAGTATATGCTTCACAACACGATTCCTCTACTAAAGTCACTGGGGACAACACGCTGACGCCATGCACCCCCACCCACATCCTTCCTTCACAACAAAGTCATGTTAATAGCGGAACTACCCCGAGATGTCTAGAATTTCAAAATACTCCACGTGTCAACATCGCGTGTAACCGCCACTTAAAAATAGCACACACGCGACGCATCGCGAAATTTCTATTGCGTAGATCTTATAGCCACCGGTTCCCTACTTCCCTCTCTCATTTCTCAACCGAAAAATCAAATCAAATTCAAAACAAACTAAACCCTAAACTTTCACTTACCTTCCAGCGCAGCAAGAAAATACTTTCTCGTTATCCAAACACTAATTAGAAAAGGAAACGAGTTTTATAAAATGTGGAGCCAGCCTTATGGGAAGACTGACGTGGAGGCCGGAGCAAGGCCTCTGTATCCGATGATGTTAGAGAGTCCGGAGCTTCGCTGGTCTTTCATCAGAAAGGTTTATTCGATTATAACCATACAGTTGCTGGTGACAATCGCGGTGGCGGGGACGGTGGTTACGGTGCGTCCCATCTCTGAGTTTTTTGTGAGTTCGGGGGCTGGCTTGGCTGTTTATATAGTACTGATAATCACTCCTTTTATTGGTAGGCTTTTTGGTTTTGATTTTTTTTTTTTTTTTTGTGTGTTTTTGTTTGTGGTTCGTGTGTAATTGATTTTGATTTTGTGGAATTTGTTTCAGTGTTGTGCCCGTTGTATTACTATCACCAGAAGCATCCGGTTAATTATTTCTTGCTGGGAATTTTTACTATTTCTCTCGCATTTGCTGTTGGATTGACATGTGCATTTACCAGCGGTGAGTTTGTTTATTTCAATTTCCTTGTTTCATAATGGAATTTTATTTTTTTTAATGAAGAAACTCCATTTTTAAGTGTTTATTGCTTAATCCAACTATATTAAGTTAGGAAAATTTCTTGATTGGCAATGGTGTTGGTTGTGTTGGTGATAGGTTGCCATTTAAGAGAAAAAGAAATGCTTATAATTTTTAGTATTGTCTTTCTTTCATATCTTTATTGCTTTTATTTTTAGGTAGAACTATTTAAAAAAAAAAAAGGAAACGAGGAGGTTTAATAGATGGAAGCATGGAATTGTTAATGGCTAATACAAGTTATTAATTTACTGAGGGGCGGTGTTTGTTTCCGTGACGCATATACTTGTGTACTTGTATTTCTTTATCATACAAAATGAATCCCTTCCTTGTTCTGAAACATCATAATTTTCATTGACTCTTCATTTATAATTTGCTTATTTGTGAGTTGATTTGTACTTTCTCTCTTTCTCTAGCTATTACCAAATATAACATTAACAATTATACTGGAATTTTTGTTATTGCATTTGGGTGCAGGGAAAGTCATTCTAGAATCGGTAATTCTGACTGCTGCGGTGGTTGTGTCACTCACTCTTTACACATTCTGGGCTGCCAAAAGAGGCCATGACTTCAACTTTTTGGGGCCCTTCTTGTTTGGTGCTATTATTGTTCTAATGCTGTTTGCTTTGATTCAGGTATATTACCAATTTTGCCAATTCTCTTCTATCTTTCTGTATAATTGCATTTCACAGGTTTCTCATTGTAGGTTTGAATTATTTCTTTTGTGGTTGCAGATTCTATTTCCTCTGGGTAAAATCTCAGTCATGATCTATGGGTGCTTGGCGTCAATCATATTCTGTGGGTACATTATATACGACACAGACAACCTGATCAAGCGCTATTCTTACGACGATTATATATGGGCTGCAGTTTCTCTATACCTGGACATCATTAATCTTTTCCTCTCACTGCTTACTATCTTCAGAGCCGCAGACAGTTGAAGATGATTGCTGAGGTTTTGTTTCTCTTGGCTTTTGGATATAAGAGATTCTTGTTAATTACCTTCATGTTTTTCATTTATTAACGTTTTGGCAGATAAATGTGAATGTTGTAAAAACTTGAATGCTATTAATTACAATTAGGATATACCTTTTCTCCATTCTTCGCTGTTAATTAATTGGCACTGGATGTAATAAAGCGTTTGAGATTCCTTTCATTGAGGGGTATGGGAAGCGATTCTATCATTTGCTTGAGCACAATCTTTCATTATCCAATACAACTAAGCAGCAAACTTATTGCAAGGAACTAGTATTTTCCTTTGGGACTTTCCAACGGTTTGTCCCATTAAGTTACGTCTTGAAATTCCCTTTTGGTTCACATGTAAGTAAATCTGACTACGAACTTTCTCTAGGTTTTATTCTACACATATAAATTTTTGACTTGAAAGCCGTTGATCCTTCACCGATTTGGGGCATTAATTAATTCGCTAAGTTAAGTTTTGTTCTCTTCATAGCTATCGCTATCACAGAATTGCTTCTGGGCTAAGTAACCAAGTTCTTTTTTCCTCGTTTTCTATCTGATGTATTCTCATCACTGTTTTAAAACCCAACCCGGCCTGGTCAATTGAATTGATTTCCGGTTTAATTGGGAGACTTGGAGCTTTATTGGGTTGGGTTATAAATTTTACTATTTATTCAAAATCCTAGAAATTAGGATATCAATCTGTGGACAATTAAAGGCTAGAATGTTAGAGGCTTAGGGCTTTTGAAGAAAAACTATTGGTGAGTGTAATGGTGGCAATGGCGTTGATTTTTCGATGAGTGAATAGATCGGAAATTACAAAAATAATGTTGGCAAAAACATCTTGCTATTGTTAGCGATTGGGAGGGGCGAATGGGGAGGGGTGAAATGAGTTTTGGTTAAAAGATTGAGGAAGTGTTGTCGTTGTCGAAAATAAGCCCCTTATTTGCCAATATTGATAATGGTGTTTGAGGTGTTTTTGTAAGATTTTAAACCTTATAAAGATTTACATGTAAATTTTATATGGTATATTTGTTAGATTTTAAATTTTTGGACATTGGTTTGATCCATCAATCAAACCGGTTAACCTAGGACCCGATCATTTTAAGTCCGATCATTAAGGTTTTAAAACATTGATTCCTCATTCGTAGGTATATATTTTGGTTATAGATGCTCGAATAATGACAAACCCAGATGGATTTACTGTGCTTTGATGGAGAATGCGTAAAAAAGCAGAACAGATTACAAATTAATTAATAGGCAAACAATATGTCTCTTACAGATTTACATTGCACCATTGATTAGATTCTTTTCACTTTCAACGCAATGACTAGATGCCAGACCCACATAAAAGCATTTTTTTTTAATGCCCAAGCGAATCTCTTTTCATAACTTACACATCAGTTACCCCACCAGCCCCTCTGCATATCCCGCTAGAGCCTAGAGGAATTATATCATTCGTTTTTGTTGTTCAGAAGACTCAGTGGCCTGGCCCCCGGCCCTGGCCCCTCACTAGACTTAAAATCTTTTCTTTCTTTCGGCAACAATGGCGAGAAGTCTTGAGACTCCCTGAGTCCAGATATCATATTCTTTCTGGTTCTTGCACTCAAACTCAACCACCCCTCGTGCCTCTGTCTTCAATCCAAAGTAGTGACGCTGTTCGCCACTGTCGAACAAGTGTCTTCCTGGCCAAGCTGGCATGTCTTTGCATACTTCTAATACTACATCTGCAACTCAAAGAAACTATGTTTTAGGATGTATTTTGACATCTGCACTGGTTTTTGATCATCTGTTTACATAAGCGAAGTGAATGGAAAGAACAACTTACTTTTCTTCTTTTTGGTGATGGTTTTTGCAACATGTTTGCTCTTCATCCTCAGTATCACCTGCATTATTAATTTTAATATCATGAAGATTAGATAAAATTCATACACAGAGAGACATCACTTAAAAGCAAATGTACTAAAACAAAAGCTACCTGGCCTGTCTTGTTGATGTAAACAGAGACAATTTTCCAGTGAAGGTCACCTGTTCCAATATATATCATACATAAACATTGATGATCAATGACAATATTCCCGTAAACGAACGATTTTATGAACAGAAGGTGATTAATTTATCACCTGTGCGGGTTCGTTTGAGAAGTTCAGAACCCTTGGCTAGGAACTCTTGGCTACAGGCACTTAGAAAACCATCTCCAGGGGCAAGCTCTCCGCTAAGGCTATGATTAAGATGACCGTTATTGCCTCTACCACCAACTGACCCTCCAGTACCCCGCTCCACTGGTAATACCGCCGCAACATTCAGCACCTCTTTCAATGCTCTTGCCTTCAATGTTGCCGCCCCCCGTAGAGCTAGATAGGAAAAGAAATATTACCATTATTGAACTACATACATTTCTTCTGGCAAAACAAAATGGTCATTTTATTGAATTTCTACCTGTAGCTGCTGCAGCTGTAAGAGTGAGAATGTCATCATGTGAACGGACATTCACAGCAGAGCTAATGACCGAAGCAAGGTGGTCGCGCTCAGCTCCCATAGCTTCTGCTGCCTCCACACACTGAGCAGCCACCAAGGTTGCCGCAGATGCCACTGCCGTATCCGTCTTGGCAGACTGCTCGTTCTTTCTTGAAGATGAAGACGCAGCAGTGGCTGCTGTAACGGCTGCTATGGCAGCAGCGACTGAAGCCACTGAAACAGCAGCGTGGAGCTGCGCATTCTGGGTTCTGCTTTCTTCTTTCTTCTTCTCCTTTCTCTCCTTCAACCACCTCCCCACCGTCTTGGCTCTCCCACCAGGGGTGCTACAAACAATGTTGCTAGCACTAGCGCGTGTGTTATTATTGAATAGGGGTTGAATGGAGTTGTGGCAACGAAAATACTGCATGCATTTAAAAACTCAAATAAAAAATCTTCTTACAAACAAAGACTAAAGGTGTATTTAAGTTCAATTGTGTCACGAAAATTCAACTTCTATATCATTCAACCATTTGAACCATCAGAAGTAATAGGCATTGTTGTCAAAATTTGATGAGTTTATCACTGTGTTAATGGTTTCTCATGATAAATTTAACATATATTAAATTTCTGTAGCCAATCAGTCTGTGGTTTTACTTTCAAGAAAACAGAGAAAGAGTGTTAACGTGAGATGGGAGGGAAAGATTCTGCATAACAAGCCTCATTACCAAAGCTTAAATCACAGAGAAACATGCCAGAAAAATTGTCAGCTTAATCAGCTACGTTACCCAATTCAACACTCCATTGTACAGTTATTTTTGCAAATAAAAACAAAATAAGGGTTTGACTCTTCTGCAGTTTCTCTAGAGGACTGAGGGCAAGGACCAGCCGAATTAGCTTTAGGATTGCAATAATTACCAGACTAAAATCAAAATAAATTATTAAAAAGGAAATTTTAGTGGTCTAAAGACTAAAAGCAAATCCTCATCTTTTTTTATCTTAATGATAAAAGAAAGCTAGCCGTCAAATATAATTACACAAAGCTAAAATTTGGCCTTAATAAATGAATGTGTTAATTAAGGCAAAAGTTGACCAGCTATTTGTCGTTTTTTGTGGAGTTGGGTTTTGGGCTTTTGTTGATAAGACACCTTAAACTTAAAAGATAAAGGGTTTTATGGGAAGAAGACAAAACAAAAGCAAGCCTCTGTATTTTGTGTGGTGTATTTACTGGATTTCTACTAAAGTAACTGTAACGCAAAAACCAGTGCTTGCAGAAGATGGGTGTGGCAGAAATGAGCAGAGAAAGCTGAGATATTGGTCTCCTTCCTGTCTTCAACAAATAAATATTCATTCTTGAAAAAACAAATGGGAGTAAAAAACAAGAATAGTACCTTAACGACGTCGTCGAACTCTTCGGAGGGAGACACTGGAGGGCTGTCTGTTTCTGTCAACGAGCCTCCATTCAAAGGTCCACTACTGTGAGAGAGCCGCCCGGACGTTAATGGTGAAACTTCCTGCATGTATTAAAAACCCACAAAGAAAAAATCTTTAAGTTACTATTTGGAGCTAAAACAACAAAAATGAAAGCTTTTTAATCTGTCTTTCACAAAAGGCACTCACGGATTGAGACATGATACGTTCAAGAACGAGCTGAGAAGTTGCAGAAGAGGCGAAAGAGAACTGATTTGCAGACCCAGAAGCGGCATTGATGAGCTCCTCAGTTTCACCGGCGATATCTTCAGGAATAGAATTTGTAGTGCAAGAAGAAGCACTGGCTGACTTGTTGCAAGAAGAAGGCGCGAGAACTTTGGAAACTTCAAGAGCTGAGACACTCCAAGACCTCGACAAGAACTCCATCGGCCCTCTGGGACTCTCCGGCAAGTGGGTTCCCGGAAAAGAGAGCAATGCTCTTGGAGTTGTAGTACTACTACTTGTTTCTTCCATATAACGTGCTGAATGTGAAGGCCAAATTAAAGAAAGTTCTTAAAGAGCGTTCGATGCTAAGCAACAAGCTATCCTATTTCTATATAAAGAGGCGACTGACTGAATTTGTTTGAGAGCTAATAACATTTTCGTCCCTGAGGTTTGACAAAAGAAACAATTAGATCCAGTAAAATCAGAAAAAGGCCATTTTACTCCCTATCAGTGTCAGACCAAGCTTGTTACATTCCATAAAGGTATTTTTGTCATTTTATACTGATAACAGTTAAAAATACTATAAACGTAAAAAAAGAAGGACAAAAATGTCCTTACATCATTTAATGAAATGTACAATACTCTTGACCTGAATCATCTGATAGGCACCATACTAAAGTGATTTTTTTCTGATTTTACTGGACTTTGTCAAACTTTAGGGACGAAAATGTTATTATTCAATAGTTTGAGTTTTTCGTTTCTTTATAAAAAAAAGGTCTGGTCAATTATGAGTTAAAGTAAAACAGGGTCTGGTCGAGAGGCATGTGAAAATGTAACTTTCAAATTGACAAGTGGCTTGATTTTTGTGAACCCTCACTCAATTTTAAGGTTTCAATAGATCAGGAAAAACTTCAAACTATTAGGAGATGCATGTGATGTGATCAATAAATGACTTTTGCTTTCAAATCTTCAAACTTTCATCAGTTTTATGTAAATACTAAATAGGGCTTTTCTTGCTTTTGTTAGCCTGAAGCTTTGATGGTTTAGCAGTAAATGAAAAAAAGTGATTACCATTCTGAACAAAGTTTTGTGATTACAGAGAGGGTTGGTTGACTGCTATTCTGCTAATAAGGGCAGACTCTTTTGGGAGCTTTGTGTTTGTTTCTTTTCCCAAAACAAAGATAAACCCCCTCTTTATTCCTCTTTGTGACACTAATTTCTTGCTTCATTTTCATCATCCGAGATCGATGCTCTTGTTAAAGGCTTAAAGTTGGTATTTACTCTCTTTATTACGTAGATTCCCTCTTATGTTGCATTCATATGCCTTTTTTTTCTTTTTTTTAATAATAACCAGGGGTGTTTGGGTCATTGAATACCTTGTCTAATCTTTAAAATTTATTGAATACCTTACAAACCCAATATTTCCAAGATAAGTCACAAATGTAATAAGGGTGATCCCAAAATTCGAACTCAACAAGTCAATGAAGGGAACAAACCTTATTGATCACCAAACCAACTCCTTGGAGTTAATAAAGAACATCCATATGTATTTCCTGTAATTTCATGCAATTTATCCAAGCTCTTTGGGCAAACATTATGGAATTGACACCCACCTAGATGGTCCTCGGCATAGTTGGGACAACCTACAAGTATAAACACCTATAAGCTGGGTATATCAAACCACCATGAACGTTGATTTCAAGAGTGATGGACCACTTCTTAGTCCTTATATGAGGATTTTAATAGTAAATTCTACCCATATTATGTATTGTTACGTTATCGGCCAAAAATTTCAAACAAATTTTAATTAAGAAAAAGAATGCCAGCAAGGTAAACAAGAAAACAGAGTGGACAGCACAGTAAAATGATCATGTTTCAAACCTGTCCCATGTCTTGGCAATGTCCATGGCCGACAAGTTTAGAAGTGGAGACAAATTTAACCTGAAGCCCTGAGGCAAAATTTAAATTTCTACTATAGTTTTTTCCGGACACAAAGCTGGCTCTTCTGTAGGGGGGAGACCTCACTAAACAGACCCCCAAATTTTAATTTTAAAATAGGCGTGCCTGAATACGTCATCATCTTCCTTTTGATCTCACCTTCTCCATTACAAAGCCTTGTGTCTTCTTCCCTTTTTCTTTTATTTACTGATCCAAAACAGCTTTCTCTTTTTTGTTTTCTTTGTTTTTTACCTGATGACCACTGCTTTAAAGAGATACCCTTTATTCCCCTTGCCTCATTTTTCCGCAGCTCTCATCTCACCTTTCATTTTCCAACCCATTTGCGTTCTCCCTGTTTCAAGTTTAATTCTATTAATGAGAAATTTTTTAAGAAACATTCCTTTCAAGATTGAAATGTTCCAAGCTTTGAGGCGTGGCCTGAGGCTCCTTCAGCATTTCTCTGTTGCCGAGATGGAGATGGGGGGATGATTCTTTTTGAATGTTGTATATAAATTTTGACATGAATGATAAGTTACAAATGATATACGACAGGGAAGTTAAAATTGCAGATGACAGTGCAGGCGGTAACAAGATTTTTGTTGGTTTTCTTCTGATAATGAGCGGGACAAATAGCGATGTTTCAAGCCAAAGCTGTAATGCAATGCATGCAGGGATTGGGCACTTAAAAGTGCAATTTGTTGATCAATACAAAGCCACTGACCGAGATTATAGACTGAAATGAGTACACAATTTGTCTGTCCAGATTGCCTCTACTTAAACAATGGTAACTACAATTAGAATGTGATGTAAAGAAAGATTTACGGAATACTGAAACTTTGCTATTTCACTCTTTTTGGTCTATGGCAACTTCACCCAAAAGTAGTGTTGGATTGAGAGTCATTCTTTTGGCCTATACAAAAGTTTGGCTTAGAGATCATTCTGATGGTCAAAACAGTTACTGATGAAAGTAGAATTTTTGCCCACAGATAGTACTTCCATGTAATGTAGCTTAAAATGGAACTAGAGAGACACAATATAAAATATTCATACTTGAAGACAATATGCGGATTGATTTCATCAATCCCAATGATACAAGCCCAAGAACCAGCAATAGACATTTGAAAATCATTCGTGCATTGCTGCACAAGCTTGCCTTTGACTAGAACTTAGCATGTTGAAAATCAAATTCTAGACATTGTGTCCCAAACTGTCCACAATGATATGGCGGGAAGTCTTATCGGGCACAAGAGTGCACCAATGTTGAAACCTACGTTCACACAATGGTCAACCGAGACTGTGCAGCATCAGTCAATTAAAATCCTTTTTTTTCTATGACCCGGGGTGTCCGGGATAGCTTGTGCATACTCAACTAATTCCTCCGAAGGCCTTGAAATTGACGATCGGATAAACCCTCCATGGCCAATACCAGGTTTGAGGATAGCAATAGCACTCACTTCATTGAAGAGGACCAAGCTCTCTTGCTCAACAAAACCAAAACCAATGACCAATGAAGTTTGCAAGCTAATGTATCATAGTGGTTCAAACAGTATGGAAGAGTTAAAACTTGACTGATCACAGATCCCAGTATTCAAATTTTAAACAATCCAACAAAAATGCTAGAAAACTGTACGGTAGAGCAATTACATATTTGAGAGTCACGTCTCAAGCACTTAGAAGCTCCATTAACAAACAATATTCGCAATTAGCCTCCCCAAAAATCCATATGTTTGATGCAATTACTTTAAGACTGAAACGTAGATTATATAGGCAGCTTAAATTTCATACTTCTTAATGACATAAGCATGTTATAAAAATGCAAGGACCTTCCGGGACAATGATGCAACTAAAGACAAATGAAGAATACATGATTGAATGTGATTAAGGACAAGAATGTGATGTTTTTGAAAAACTGATTGAAAGATAGTACCAAGCAATATGATCAGAGGATAGATGTCGTAAAGGTTCTTACCAAAAATTGCACCAATACAGACTATTAAAATACAAGGAGCTATTTCATCTATTAGATTGTAAACCACCACCACCATAATACTGCTTGGTAGTTTCACGTGAGAAATCCGCAAAAGTCATCCCATCCTTCAATCTCAACGAGAGTGGTGGAATGATTTTACGAATTTCTTCAGTCAATCTAATCCCATCCTGCTCGGCAAGGTTTCTTTTATCATCTGGTACTCCAGAGCACTGACCATCTAAGTTGCAGTTTTGTGTAGGATAATCTGACATTGAGAAGGTTTTGCTCCATGCAGGTTGCAAAAACATAACAAAAGTTTCCCTGCTTAAATTTTCTAACTTTGCTGGCCTACAAACACAGTGAAGGGTCGAGCGAAGCTTCCCCTTGGTCAAGATATCAGCTGATTCTCCAACCTGAATGATGAAACTTTCAGGAGAAGACTTCGCCATCCAAACCTTATTCTTGCTGGGATCGAAAATTTGTAAATATGTATGACCACTTGGAGAAGGGCTTTCTTTATCACAAGATAATGTGTATTGCTCTTTCTCTGTATTTTCCGGTAAATAAGAGGACAAAATAAATAAGGGGTCGGTCAACACAGTGAAGATACCGTAATCATAATGCCACTGCTGCCACAGGTTGGAATGAGTTCCAAAAAGTCCAACCCCATCACTGTTTACATCCACATTAGTGTGTTCTCTCTGTTTTTTCTCACCTGTTATGCAGTCCACCAGATCATTTTTCCCCTTAGCCTGTCTTCTTGAGCTTCCTCTTTTTCTACCAGCTTCTTTTAAAACAATGTTATCTAGTATTGAATGATAATGTATAAGGCGTCCTTTCGCCATGCACGATTCCAACAAACTCTGCTCAAGCTCTTGGCCACCAATGGCCTTATCACATATTTGTGCAAGACAGAGCCCCAGCTCCATCATACGGAATCCCAGCTCCTTGAAAGTATTGCCAAGATTCTTAAATTCATCATCTGGTAAACCTTGGTCTGAACTCTTTAAATTATCCAATTCCCCGCCTTGTTCATATCTAAGTTGCATAGCGAAAGATGACACATTCCTTTCTGGATTCTTCAAGGAACATCACTACCCAAGTTGTGATCCTAAAATTTTTGGTTAAAATAAGAGCAGTACTAGTAAGCTAAATATCAAAATAGAGAACACCTGAAACAAATATGTTGCACTAATGAAGGTAATATACAGTATCTCAACAGAAATGAGAAGCCGGGTATTTCTATTCTAGGTCAAAGTTTTAATAGGTTTTAGGTAAAGGAAATGGGTTTACCTTAAAAATGCGTTTGCGATGATCTGGGTTGAGAAGGGCGAGCTTCCGAGCGAGAGGGAGGAGGTTTCGCCGAAGATTAGAAGCTTTTGGGACACCGGTGATTGAGAGCAGACCTGGGCCTCTCGGGCCCAGACTTTCCATTATATTTGCCCTTATTGTTTCCAGCCTCTCTACGTCTTCTTTTGAAGATGAAGGATGAAGATGAAGCTAAGAGCTTCAGATCTGAATAATGGAGCTCGAAAAGTTCTAGGATTTCTGCTTCTGCCATGTCTCCCAGTCCCACAACATATGTTTCGATATAACAACTGATTTATAATGGTTAGACCATTTTATAAGACTTTACAAGAATTGCAAACTGTCTCAGTAATTTGAGGGCAATATGTATGGATTTCTAATGTTTCTTAGGCATTATAAAAATAAATCATCTTACCCACAAAACGATTATATATATAAATATAGTTTGATACAGGCAATGTAAAGATAATTTAAGAAAACGTTCCATCTTCATCTTTCTTCAATAATCTTGAATTTCCAAACACAAGCTCTCCTGGGATTGGTAAGATTCCAATCCTCGTTGGTTTTCGGTTTCGAAGACTCGGCTTAAACCAAAAATCCACACACAAAACCATACAAGAGGTGGCATCCATAAGCTATTAGCATTTCAGCTAAACTGCAGTCTCTTTGAAGCTTTTAGCCAACCAGATGGCAGTTTCCCTGGGCGAAACCTTCTCGGGCCCGAATGGCTTCAACAGCACTCCAAGCTCTTCAAATCTCTGTTGTTGCAAAAGCCTAGCACTGAATTCCAGCAACCCTTCCAATGCCTCCGCACGTTGTTGGTATGACGAGGTGTCAAACCGCCGGTTCTGTGCCTCAAAGGATGAACGACTTGAAACACCATTTGGTAGATTATGCTCTGAGCATTCACTTCCATTCCACGCAACTCCATGGCTTGCATCAATGAAATTTGTCCTGGTAGTGGTTCTATCTAGAACCTGTACCGTACACTTGTCCTTTGTAATTGAGCAATCGACACTGTATGGTGAAGAAGAAGAACACACTGCAGATGTTGATGAGGTTCGAGGGATGGGAAAGAAGGGGTCTTCAGATGAGGCCAGGGGGAATTCAGCGATCTTGTCAATTCGTGGGGCATTGACAGAAACATCTGGAGACTTCATGCTGCTGCAAACCTTAGCTCTACAAGGAGTTTCCAAGGTTCCAGCTCTTGTGGTCGATGGAAGAGATGCTCTGCGTGTAGTGTGGGAAGTTTTGCCCACCGGAGTATGTGAAATCGGCAACTGTGACACAAGCATACAGTAAATAACATGTATCAATAGCCATCATCTTCCTAAGAAGATATGTAACCATCTAATTCAGAGATTGTCTTCTTGAAATATTTTAACTATGAGACCAAGAGAATAATATTGGTGCTCAGGATCTTAAACATTAAGATAAGACCAATAGATATTATATACAAAAGGAAAAAAACAAATTATCAAAAAATGAGAAAAAGTTATGCATCTATTAAAATTGCTGAACTAGATATTCTAATATTCATAGCTTAAAATAATGGTTTTAATCCTAAGCCAGGCGTAAACTGAACAAGGACTCGGACAAATTTCAAATAATACTTCAAATTTGTCCCTTTTTATTAAAGGATACAACTCCAAGAAAGATTAATATTCTATTTGTCTTGCATGACTATGGAATGCTAAGATATATGCAATAGCCAACAGCTTTCATCCATAAGCAAAAAGATGAATAGCTTGAGTGTTGCAACACATACTTACCGAATCACGTTTTGAACCAACATGTGGTATCTTAGATGGTGTTGTCTGTCTTCTGGGAGTAGCAGATATTTTTGCTGGTGTTAGCCTAGGGGTTTTACCAACATTCGAGAATTTAATGGATGTTGTCTTGTCAACGCCAATCTCCTCATGGACTACGCCAAATGATAATTCTCTGAATTTTTTATTCAAATAACTTCCAAATTCCCGTGCTCTGTCAGTAGAAGATGGGGAGTCTTGCTCAGTTTCAGATGCATTTGGATTCAAGGCTCTATCATTGCTGAATGACCGCCTTTTCTCACCACCAGTGCGAATGGAAACAGTATCCAGGTCCATGAATCTAGTTTTCTTGAATGATGTTGGAATCTGAAAATTGTAATGGGAAAGTATTCCGTCTGGGGCTATTATATTTTAGATGAATTCTAAGGACATAAGGTTGAAGATGCGGATGACTGAGCAACTCTGCAGCCTGGCATAATCACAATACATTTCACCCGTCAGTAAGGTACATTGATCTAGACAAATATTCTCCTAACAAATTCAACATCAAACAATAATTTCCAGCAACAAGAACCCAGCAGTTCAACTTAATATGACACACATGCCAAACATGATACAACATGGACTGTCAAAATAGTTTAACTTGGAACACGCGCCCTAGCAGACAAGTAAGCTTCAATGTCTCCTTTAAACTTAAATAGAATGACATACAGTTGGAACTCCCCTTTCATAAGAATACATAGTCCTTAATCCAATCCTAAATTTCTACACCTTAAAATTTGTAGTAAAAATCTGCAGTCATCTCATGCATATGTTCAAAAAAGCAAAAAAAAGATATAAATAAAATTTAATAAAGGGGGAGAAAACATACACTGGGTCTAAGTTCTGGATTTTTCCGTAGCATGCTTTTGTCGAGCCCTCGGCTGGGAGAAAAGAAGAAAAAGAAGCAAAAAATATATAGATTAGAAAATCCATGCTATGGTTACCAATCAAGGCCCACATGTCTAGAAATTCAAAAAACAAAAAGGAGCGAAACACTTTTTCAAAAGTTGGGTAATATTGAGAATATGAGAAATTCAAGATCATCTGACATATTTATAACAATTTTCTACAATATTGTCAAACATTCACAAAACTGGACATGACAGATGCAAAATAGTGTATAGACTATAGAAGTAGACAGTGCAATAAGTATAAAGCGGAAAGTAACCTACAATGCGCCTGAGTACACAGTCGGAAGAGGAGCCACTATAGACTTATTTATTTTGTTAATCAGAGCCTGCATATCCTGTTCAGAAAATATAGGAAACCCAAGGTTGATGTGATTAAATCTCTAACATAAAGCAACACTACTAAGATGTCAGGAGCATAATCAAAAATTATAATGAAACAAATCAGATTGAAAACTTCAAAACTGTAAAAAAATCCATCCATGAGGATAGGTAGTTCGTTCAAGACTGAAATGAATTTATCAATCAAATTGTCACTCATAGTGCCATCAATATGTAGTTTTAATCAATATATCCATCAATGTTACATTTAGGTTCTCATATCTAATAGATTCACGTTATGCCTCCATTTCTCTGTTCTCCTCTACTTTGATACTTTCCTACCGCTTTCTCCTACAGTATTTAACATGATAAAGGGCAAAGCAATTTCCAGAATTAGAAAAACTTTGCTCCTTTCAAAGCAGAAAAACAGACTTCACAAAATAACCAGGAATTCGAAATTGAAAATAAAAGAGGTTTTCACTTAGAGAATAACTCATTGTTTTGAAATAGGATTAGGATAAATAATGATAAGGTGAACTCTAAACATAATGTCTTACTGAACATAACAATCCATTCTCTGCAATTGATGCAGAACATCCTCCAAAAAGGAAAAAAATATGGATGTGATTATTTCATTAGCATCCCATTTACAATATAGTGACTAGTGTTATTCAGAGCTGAGACATGGAAAACGAAAGGGTAAACAGATAGAATGGCTGCAAAACAACTTACAAATGCTTTAAATGCAGGCTTCTGGGCACACATTTCATATATGCAGCATCCTGGAAAACACAGAAGGTTAATCATATGATAAAAATACAGAAAGAAAATAGAAAAAATTAACAACTACTAAATTACAAAAAGATTTAGTTTTACCAAGAGACCAAATATCTGACTTGGATCCATAAGGTATATCAGCAAGAAGTTCAGGGCACATATAACTGGGAGTTCCGACTACCTTTATTCATAGTAGAAACATCATAATGATTAGATCAAGCAGATGGAAATATCAGAATAAATCCATGTCAACAATACTACTTACAGAGGATGCGAGATCATCAGAAGTCAACATTTTAGCAAGGCCAAAATCACCTGCATCAAAAACAAATTTTCAAAATTATATATAATTTCAGGGAAACATAAATGACTGACAGGCACTCTAACATAATGAATCAGGAGAACAGTAGTCTCAAGTGAATCGTTTACCTAGACGTATGTCTTGATCTCTTGTCAAAAATATATTTGAGCACTGAAGCAAATTCATAAACACCATCGAAACAAAATGGCTGATGAGATTTTACACAATAATTAACTAACGCCCATAGCAATTGAACCAGAAATTCCCAATTACCTTGACATCACGATGAAGAATATGATTGGCGTGCAAGTAATCAAGTGCCATAAGGAGTTGAACAAGCCACTTACAAATTTTCTGAGAAATGAAACAGTAATTACAGTTAAATACAGTGATTAGCCTGAGATATACAAAGCAGAAACGAGGACGCGGAAGTAATTACCTCTTCAGGAAAAGGAACACCATTGGCCCTTTTTATAGCTTCTGCCCTTTAACATAACAAACGACATTGTGAAAAGGTTAAAGACAAACAGCAATCCTACTAGTGAAGAAATAGCCAAGCAGATGGCAGAAAAGTAACAAAACTTACATGTCTCCTCCTTCACAGTATCCTATGATAATGCAAACATAGCAACCCTGAAAGTGAGGATGCCAAATCGTCAGTTGCACAATCATAAGAGAGACTACAAATTCTTCATAATTTATGTGTCATATTAAATAGACCAAAACACAGAGATAAAAACAGAAATCTTGCACTCTAGTTGAATTCCACAGCAACATAAAAAGAAAGAAGACTTTTATCAAGCCCCAAAAGTAACACGACAAATGAAAAGGTATTGACCTGTTATCCATCAATGTTATTACAGATCTAAGTGGGAATATTTGCTCACCTTTTCCACCCAAGAATCTTTGTACTCCACAATAAACGGATTCCGTACCCTTGAAATAAGCTCCATCTGCAGCACAAGGACCCAAAATGCAAACATAATGCCTTGCTTCACATCTATATCTACTTTGAAAATATTGAAAAATTCAGAGATCACAAAGAAGCGAATCTAAGTCTCAAGCAATCTAACATCAGCTATTTTACCTACAACTACCACCAGCCTACAAGCAACTCTGAGAAATTTTAGCTCCCTCTATTTGCATTTTTCTGTTTGACTAAAGACCAGAAGTAGATATCTTTTATTTAAAAAAACATGGTTAATATAATTCATCAACTGGATTTCCACAAAGTTATGATGGATTATTGTTCATTTATCATATCATGTTTGGTGGAATGAGTATAACGCCAGTGATTCTGCATTTTTCAGTTTAAACAAGAAAAATCGCACTTGAAGCACTGACCTCCTGATGGGCAGATCTACGTGCTCTATCAGTCTGACGAGCAAGCCGGATCTTTTTCAGTACATACCTAGAAAGTAATACAGAAACATAAAAATAAATCACCAAGAAATACATAAACTCAGTAAAACCTCACATTTAAACCAAACACACGAACAATTAGAAGAAACCTCTCACTTTTTCCTTTCATGTTTATGCCTCACAAGAAGAGCAGAGCCAAAAGATCCTTTTCCAATCTGCTCGAGAATTTCATACTGCTCCATTACAAATTTTAGCTCTTCCCTTTCAGTTTCCCCCTCGTGCGTCTTTCTAAAAAAAATTTTACTTCCACTCTGACAAGTATGAAACACGGAAGCTTCAGATATACAGAAAAAACTTACAAAGAAAATTCCTTTAATGCTGAGTAATTATGCAAATAGTTCTATCAAAACCCATAATTGCGACCTAACGTTAAACACATCTACACCAATAATTCTCATAAAGTGATGAAGCAAATTGTCCGTAAAGTTGACAATTGTTACATCAAAGTTAGGGTTTACCTTTTTCCTAAACAATAAAGCCTAAAAACCAGCTTCTCATCAATAACAAAAGCAACTCTGAAGTGAATACAATAGTGAATAATTGTAGCATTGAGTAGTTTTTCGCCTGTTCCTCAGTCTAATCAACGATTAAATAATTAACCATCATTATTTATCCATAAGGAGTTAAGGACCATAACACAAAAGCAACTAACCTGTACCAAATGCTATCATAGCTACTAAAATTTTGAATTTAAACAAACAAAAAAAAAAAAAAATATACCTGATATTATAATCTAGTTGAAGCTCTGACTGTGCGAATTTGAATGTGACGAAAAGGGAGAGAAGTTTTGAATTGAAAGAGAGGAAATTTCTACCTACTTTAATATTATTTTAATGTTGAAATCATAAATAGAGCGGCAAAAGGCTTGGGGAAGGCATTTAAAATTCAAAATAATAAGGTGGAGAGAGAGAAAAAGGTAAAGTGGCACTTTCATTGGATTATTTTAAATGGGCCTTTTGGCCCAATTTAGATTCTTGAATGAGACTGAAAGCGAAAGCTGCGCGCAAGTGGTTGTCTGGTCTTATGGGTGGACCCGTGTGGCGATACGACGTAGTACTGTTTCAACTTTTAAATGTGTAGTAGTCACGCCGGCATTCCGTATTCGGCTAACGCGTTTGTGGAATAGAATTTGGCTGGTGAGCTTGAGAGGATTCTCCTTATTAAAATTTGGATTGGTGGTTGAATTAAAAAAAATGTTTTGATTTATATATATATATATATTTTTTTTATATTTTTTTTAAAAAACTAGAATAAAAATAAATCATTATGTTCAACTGAGTTTTTAAAAACACCCAAAAAAAAAAAAAAAATTCTAATTATACATGGGATTCTCTTCTTTTTTTTTTCTTCTAACAAATAAAAACATTAAAGAATGAATAAGTAAATATTATACGTCCTTTTTTTTTTAATAAAGTATGAGGAAAAAAATGAAAAAAAACAATATCCTAAATAAATAAATATGAATTGTCTTGACGTGTGTCCTACGACCACGTGTTAAGTTAGATCATAAATTTTATTTTGATAAATATTTTATCTTTAAAACACATGTTAAAATAACTCAATAAACATATATTAAGATGACTTAATAAATGTGAATTTATCTTTTTCTTGTTTTCCTACAATTGTAGACTAATAACAAATTAAGTATAAACTTTGTCACCACTAGGGATGCAATCGAACCGAGTAGCTCATTAGCTACTTGGGATTGACTCATGACAAACTCAGGCTCGACTCGTCAGAAAACGAGTAGTTCACGAGTTCGAGCTCATCTTCAGGCTCGTGAAAAATGTTGAGCTTTTCGGGTTTGATTCAACTACTCGCGAACTTCTGAGAAACTCAAGACATCATTCAAGTAGAAGAGCTCGTGAGATCGATCGATTGACTTGTTTCAGCTCGCGTATTCAGATTTTCCTAAAATCTAAAATAAAGACATTCGGCCAAAAACATAGACATTTTCCCTTCAACCGTATTTCACCTCCGCCAAATCACACCACAAGATCTGAGACGCCACAGTTGTCTAGCCTTCATTCAACTACTACCGACTAATGACCAGCCTTCAGCTACTATCGTCCACCGTCATCTACCCTTCTTCACCTCTATTACTCTATTTGAGTTATAGCTTCAAGGTTCCGCACATATCAAAAGGTAGAAAACTTTGACAATATCTATTGTTACACCCAGCAAGTGGATGCATAGCTCAATATTTTGACACGATCTCTCTTTTTAAACTTTGGGTTTGGGAACATATACTAAGGTTATCTTTTGGGTGAAACAGAAGGTTCTTTATATGTGCATTGTTATGTTTACCAGAGAAATATTTTGTTTGGTTTGGATATGCAAATAATATATATTTTTTGTTTATATTTTATGATCAGTTATCTCAAAAGGAGATAAATTTAGAGAAGTTGCAGAGAATTGCTGACACAATACTTCCTGAAGGAGGAGGTTTACGTGCAACAGTTTGGAAGGTATGTAAGGTTTTATTTATTTATTTTTATTGTTAGTATCATGCTTTTATTCTATTTAGTTTTGATTAATTCAGCTTATATAAATAGTTTTGCAATTTGAAATTTGCAAAACAATATTACAAATGACATTTGCATGATGCTACAATGTAAATGCTTTGGCAAAAAGAAAATGTAGTAAAAAAGAATTATCAGTAGTGGATTATTGCCTATCATCTACATGACAATTTAACCGTTAGCTGCTATTTTAACTTCTTTATTTATTTTTCTGTCATAAGATTGATTATACTGGTTCATTCAGCATTATATGACATGTTCAAGAAAATGTTGCATTGAATATCTAACAAATGTCCATGGAAGCTGCTCTGAAGTTGGAGTTCAATTGAGTCAGTCATACAAAGGTTCTGTTTTGTTGTGTTTAAATGGATGAAAATATTCTACATTGCTTGTTAAGATAGATAGTAAATTAAGTTATAGAGGATGAGTTGTGTACCATGTGGAAGTTATCTGGGATGTTATGCATTCCCAATGTTTTACTTGGATAAAGTGGTGTATTTTCTTACCTGATGTTTACCTAGTCTTTATTTGTCAATCATCCATTAGATAAATTAGGTTCAACTTACATAGATGGTATTGCAAATGAAGTAAATATTCCCACATAGTAAAGTGAAGCAACTTTGTTCTATAATATAGGATAGTCATTTTGTTTCCATAAGGTTCATGTTGATGTATGTATAATTTATTAAACAAAAAATGTTTTTATGTTAGTTCTTTTCATGCAAGAAAAATCTGCAGTAGCGCTGATGATTAATTTCCACCTGAAGTTATTTCACAAGAAAAGGGTAAAAGAAAACCCACGTGCATGACTACTTTCTATGATGGGCTATCGTTACCTATATTTTTACTGCTTCTCTCGTCTGAAACCTAAAAAACATGCTTATTTTGCTTACTAATGAATAATGATGGCCCTTGCTAAAAAAATGAACATTTATATATATACTTGTATTTCAATTTGTATAATGGCAATGAATGTATCAATGCATATAGATGTATTTTATTTTGGATACCAATGGGAAACAGAAGTCAATCTGATGATAGCAATACATCCCAAGGAGTTGGAAGAGGAAAATAGTAAAATATTAATGTTATTTAGTTGAATGGATTAGATACAATAATTATAGGTTTCATGCAGGTGATTGATATCTATTTTGGGGTTTTATATGCGTAAGCATTAATCAAGCTTACCAAGTTCTTAGCTTTGTTAGTAGCCTTGTTACTGAATTAGTTCTTAGCTCTGTGACTGGTGCGATTCAAATTTCCGCTTTTTTTTTTTTTTTTTTTTGTGGGGAGTGAAATATGATTTTAATTGGCTTCGTTGGGTTTTAGTCATTGTAGTTCTGTAGTTTGCTTGAATGGTTTTTGGCTTAATGTTTCTGACTTTATATTCTTTTTGCAGAGGGATTTGTTTGTTCCAATGGAGCATTTATCATTCACCCCCAATCGAACACACCCTTCCACTTCATGAATGCAACCAGTAGAAGATATCTTTGAAACCTGGTCTGATGACGATGCCACACCCACAAGGACACTCACTGATGGTGTTAATGCTTCTACCCCTCGTCCTGACGAGGAGCAAGTTAATCCTTTTCAGAGGAAAAAGAGACCAAAGACATCAGCGGTTTGGAATAAATTTAAAGAGATAGTTCTACCAGATGGTTCTACAAAGGGATAGTGTATTCATTGTAAGGCAAAGCTCGCAATAACGGAGACCAAGAGCACAACTTAGTTTGCAAGACATTTGAAATCATGTTTGAAGTGAATAGGTAGTCAGAGGCAAACGCAGTTGTTTTTTCGGCCAACCAGTTTAACGGATGAAATCTTAATGCAATCTGCACTTGCATTTTCAAATGCCAAGTTTGTTATGAGCAAGATGCGGGAACTAGTTGCTAACTTGGTGCTCATGCACGAGCATCCATTTACAGCTGTGGAGGAGGAGGGTTTTAACATGATGCAAAGATGTGGTATGCCACAATGGGAGAAGATAACACGAAACAATATTGTGTGACTGTGTATAAGATACAAAAGAAGAAGTTGGTTAATTTGCTTAAGAGTATTAACACGATTAGTTTGACAACTGATCTATGGAATTCTTCTAATAAGAAGCTTGAGTACATGGTTCTCACTGAACATTTTATTAATAATGATTGGAAGTTACTGAAGCGTGTACTCAATTTTGTTCATCTACTGGCTCCTTGACCTGGTGTTGAGATTGCTGCTGCTATTCATAAGTGTCTAATTGAATAGGGAATTGAGAACAAGGTGTTCAGTATCTTGGTTGACAATGCTTCAAGTAATGACGCGGCAATCAAGATTTTGAGGGAGAATTTAGGAAGAAACAAGAAGCTAATGTGTGGTGGGAGGTTATTTCATATGCGGTGCGCGACACACATATTGAATCTCATGGTTCAGGATGGGCTTTCCCAAATTAAGCCCATCATTCAAGACATACGTAACTGTATTTTGTATTTCAACAATCAGAGACCGAGTTAATTATGTTTTTAGAGATTATTCAAATGTTGCAATTGCCTAAGCGGAAACTCATACTTGATTGCAAAACAAGGTGGAATTCTACTTATGAGATGTTGGCACTTGCAATTCAGTATAGAGATGTGTTTCTAATGTTAGTTCAATTGGATAATAACTTTACTTGTGCCCCAATAGATGAAGATTGGGAAAAACTTGAGAAAATGTGTGAGATTTTGGAAGCCTTCAACTCGGCAACTAATGTCATATCGGGGAGTGAGTACCCCACTTCTAACTTATTTTTGCAAGAAATTATTTACATAAAAGAGTTGTTAGATGAAAAGTGTTCTGATGATGATGATTTCATTTGGTCAATGGTGGGAAAGATGAAAAAAAAGTTTGACAAGTATTAGGGGGAATGCAATTTCGTAATTGGTAATTGCAACTGTATTGGATCCGAGGATGAAAATGAGGCTGCTACAATTTACCTACCCATAAATGTATCATGATGAAGAAGCACAAGACAAGATTGATGAAGTGCAGGCTGCCTTGTATGAGATTTATGAGGAATATGCAGCGAAAAGTCAATCTTCCAATAGTTAACCACCTGTAGAGATCAGTAAAGTTTAGCAGGACAATGTACAACGCCCTAAACGTACTAGTTCATGGTTCTGTCAATTTGTTAAGACAATTAAAATAGTGCAACATGAGAAATCTGAGTTAGATCGTTATCTAGAGGAGAAATGTTTGTTATGGGACGAGGATGATACCTCATTTGATGCGTTACAGTGGTGGAAGGTAAATCAAATGAACTATCGCATTCTATCTACGATGGCGCGTGAAATACTTTCCATTCCAATCACCACGGTCGCTTCGAAGGCAACTTTCAATGCTGGGAGTCAAGTTATTGATACTTATCGATCATCGTTGTCTCCCGATACTGTGCAACTACTACTTTGTGGTGGTGATTAGTGTCGCAATCTCTATGGAGTCAAGAAAAGTTACAAAGTAAGTTTCATACTTCCATAGTCCAATTTATTAAAATTATGGCATTATTTGGTTGTTTATTAACATTATTCAAACTAAAACAATTGGTTTTCTTTTTTGTTGTTTAGAAAGAGGAAGACAAATAAGGAGTTTCAGCTTCCGATCTTATGAAGTTTTGGTGGAATCGTGACAGGTTAGTGATAGTAAATGTTATACTTCTCAAATTATTTGGTTTTTGTCTAATTGATTTACATATTTGGCTCCCTATCTAGCTGTCTTGTTTAAATTGTTTGCATTTGGCTATTGCAGACAAGTTCTAGTTATTTATCTCTGCACCTCTTGTCCCATTGTAACCTATCAGTATTACACATTTAGAAAACATAGTTGCATGGTAACGCTTTTTAGGTAAAAAACCAGTATATACCTGAATCAATTATGTCTTCCTGTTGTGAACATATGGGTTGACATCATCATCACTTTCATTGTGATATTCCAGTGTTGATATATGTAAGTTATCAATAATATGATGAACAGTCTGATGGTGTTGCAGTCAAAGCCAGTATTCTCATCTGCACTGGCACCGACATTAACTACAAATTTAAAAATTCATTAGTATCAAGAGCCAGAAAATGCATCCAAGATAAATCTCTAATTGTGTACAATCTGTTTGATTTTCTTTGTTCTTATGATTTAGGTTGATTTACAATCTGTTTTCAAAAATTTATTATAAGACTTATGCACATTTTGGTTTAATTGTGTACTTGTACAAACTCTGGAACTTTGGAAAACAACGGATCAGACTAACAAATAGGATTTAGAGTTTAATTTTTCATAAACTTGTTGTCAGGTGTTAAACGACTTCCATGGAAAAACCTTCAATATCTTGACTTTCCCATTCTTTGGCTGCTAGTTTAGTTGTTGATGCAAGAGAAGAGAAGCTTCAGGGGTCAAATGGATGCAAGAGAAGAGAAGTTGCTAGTCTTATTGTTGATATGATTCGGCAGAAGAAAATAGGATGCTTTTCCCGTGGATTGAATTCCATATGCTTAATGTTTGCTTTTATTTTGTGCTTAGCTTTGAATGTTGTTTTTGGATTAAGGATTGTTAAATTTACAGTTTGTGTTTTGCTTTGGATGAATGTTATGATTGTCATTTCTCAGGAGGCCAATGTGAAATTGATTTGCAGGGGAAGTTTTATTGTTCTGTGACAGAAAGAACAGGTATCACAAATTACGAGCGAAAGTATTGGGACTGGTTCCTGGTTACTATTTGTCCTAATTTCCTTTTTTTACAAACTGTTCTAATTCACTAACCAATTTTCATACATTCATATGAGCTGGATTAGTTTAATAACGTGCCAAAACACAATAATTGTTCTCTTACTTTTTACTTGGATTATTCTAGTAGGTTTTGCTTGATTCCTTACCCAGGTTAAGAGAAGGCATTTTAGTTTGTCATAGCTTCCCAACTTCAACTGACAATTGTAAAGACTTTCAAACATACAACTTCAATTGAATCATGTGATTTTGGTGATCACAATATTTGATCTTATCAGAAGGCAGAATTAAATTGAATTTTGATACTGTGCAACTGCATGCTTTTTTTTTTTTTTTTTGGGGGTGGGGGTTGATTTCGGCTCAGCTTGTGTAATATATAACCGAGCTCGAGCTCGAGCCTCCTACTAATGCATCTGAGCCAAGCTCGAGCCAACCACTACTCGGCTCGGCTCGGCTCGTATGCACCCCTAGTCACCACCCACCTTGATTTATCCCTTGATAGCTTTATGAATTGCCATTTGCAAACTTTAGGCTTAATTTGGGATTATTGTAGTTTGTCCAGTAAGATTTAAAGTGGCCACATGGCACGATTATTCATATAACCAGGTAACATTATGTAGTTAACATAATTATCCAGTTAACATTATGTAGTTAAGACAATTGTTTAGTTAACAATACGTAGTTAAGAGGTGGTTTTAAGGAGTTACTAAGGTAAACTGTCTATCTTAATCCTTGATGGAAGGTATGAAAGGTAGTTGCTAGGAGTTTTCTTGGTCCTTAGCTTAGCCATTATAAATAATTCATCTTCTCTATCAAAGAAGAATATATAATGCATAATACCAGTTATAATTGGCATAGGTTAAAAAAAATCTCTTAAACACTTTCTCACAAATCATCATCCTACAATTCACATTTGGTTACTGTCATCACTTGGGTTGACAACAATCTACATTTGGCTTTTATCATCTTTGGATTGATTTTCTCATAACACCTGGACAATATGGCTAGAGGTAAGTATTAAATATATATACATTCAGTTATTTTCACGTGCTCCATAATCACTTATGAGTTTAACTTTAGAAATAACTTATCAGGGTGTTTATTTTTCTTAATTTTCAATCACTTTTACTTTTAGTAAAGGTTATATTAGAAATGTAAAAAGAACCAAAATAAGTGTATTTTATATAAGTTTTTTATCATTATTAAAACATATCAAAAGTTAACATTTTAAATAAAAAATTTGAAAAAAAAAAAAATGAAAACCAGCAAAAACCATTGTCGGTAGTGGCAGGCCATCGTTGGCAAATTTGTAAACAACAAAGGGGTTGACATCGTTTGCACCACTATGGCAAAATGCCACCAAATCATTGGTACCATTAGACAAATTATCAACTGACGATTGTAATGGTGCCAACAGTGTCAACCTACTCGCCATTGACATCCAACAGTCGAACACTAGGGGTGTTCAAAAGCGATTAACCGAACCGGCTAACTATTTTCTTGAACCGAACCGATTTTTCAGTTTAGTAAAATTTATGAATTGAAACTAAACCGGTTTACTGCTTTGAAAAAACCGGTTAACTTGTTTTGAATCGATTTTTCCCTTTTTATTGGATAAAACTTTTTTTTTTTAATTTTTCCTAAATTAAATTGTGAACATCAACAATACTTATCCAAATAAAAATTAAACATTCATACATATCCATTGACCACAACTAACAATACATTAAAAATTGATACAAATAAAAGTATGAAATTAAACAAAAATAAAAGTCCATAATGAAACGTCCATGATTAAATAATTAAATAAGTCCAAATGGAAAACAACAAAAGAAATTGTGCAAATTTAATAATTAAGATTATTATTATTATTTTTTATTTTATATATATGTAAACCGGTTTCGGTTAACCAGTATTCATTTTTACCCAAATTGAAAACCGAACTTAAAATTCAATTTTTTGAATTCTTTGAACCATAACCCAAACTGTTTTTTAGTTTGGTTTTTGCATTTTTTCGAACACTCATACCGAGCACCGTCAATGGTGGTTGGCGGTTTAGTTTTGTTATTTTCTACTTTTAGAAAAAAATTATTATTTTAAAAGTTATTTATAAAAAAAAAAAAAAATTAGAGTATATATAACATTAATACATTTTGGTAATTGACTATTTTGGAAGTGATTTTGGAATTCTAAAAGCTAGAATTACCTGCTTTTGGAATTTCTCAACAAAAAAGATTATGAAAGAAGTAGATTTTGAGATTTGTTGAGTGATTGTTTAAACAAAAAGTAATTAAATTGATGACGCATTAAATGATATGGCAATGCTCATATCAATGCATATCATTTGAAATATGAAATTTGAGATGGGTAGTATTACTCCGTGTTTTTAATTATTAAAAATGATTTTTTTTCATTGTTCTAATGAAATAACTCTCTACATAGATCCAAAGAAAAACTTGTCTTTTATGAAAAGAAAAATTTTGCAACATTTAAAAAAAAACCCAAGAAATAAATAATAATAATTTATGAACCAAAGGTTTATTGAAAAATAGTTTTAGATTTTGAGCAAAAAAATTTCGTACAATGGTATATTAACGTTGACGCAAATAGAAACGATGAGAGTTAAAAGAAAGAATTTTAGAAATAGATTTTTTAAATATGGATGATATTGAAATTAAAAACAAAAAAATTCATATTTGATACTAAAATTAATTATTGATGGAGGTTATTATCAAAGGTTTTAAAACCCGACCTAGGGGGCAACTCGGCCAAACCACCGGGTCACGGGTCGAACGGTCGGGCCATCGGGTCGGACCGTGATGTTAGCAAAAAAAAATTCAATTTTTTTTAAATGCTAATTTTAATTTTTAATGGGTTTTTTATTTATTTTTCTTCTCTACTAGTGTTGGTTTTGTCAAATAATAATGGGGAAGGGAGAAGAGAAAAACTGAAAATGGTTACTTTTAAATTTTATTATTTTACTGTGGCAACCCAGGTTATACCAGTTGGATCGGTCGTTCGTTGGGTCAATTGCTATTTCCGATTTTTAACATTAACCGAGCCGGCCTAACCACCGATTCCCAGTTGAACCGGTTCAACCGGCCGAGCCATGCCAGGTTTTAAAACCATGGTTATTATTATTTATTGCAAGCTTTTTGCTTGCTCACTTGTTTGGGTTATCTATGAGCCAAATTACCTAACTACTGTATTTGTATGAAAACCATCTTCACATTTAGATGGGCTCTGGTTTGGATCTTACACTTACTAAAGGCCCATGAGTAGCTAAACAACAGCAACTTTTAGTATGAATTATGAAAAGAAACATATTTTGATGGCATGCCATTGCCAGGATCAATTTTCTGTATCAACAGCATATCTTGAACAATGTATCAGTATCTCCCAATTCATTTTTTAAGTGGGGTACAAAGAGTTATAAGAAAAAACTAAGAACTCCTGTTGTTAATGGCCGGCGACCATTGCTGCTTGAAACGTGTTCGGCAACATCGCTGGTGTCAGAAATGATCACCAGGAGTCGGTCTGTCTGACGTTGTTGAAAGAGTTGAAAATATTTGCAACATTTGGCCACAGGAGATGGCCGAATATATGTCTTTGTCTTCTGTGGTCAAATGCTGGCGAAAGTTCGAGTGCAATCCAGGAACTAAACAGAAGCAGTAGTTCTCATAAGAATTCCAAAATGCCATTTCATTTTGCTAATAATAATAGTGTACAATCGGCTTTCTATTATTTAATATTTATACAACTTACATGAATAATTGTTGGAAGG
Organism: Pistacia atlantica; assembly: GCA_026229545.1. Taxonomy (NCBI): domain Eukaryota; kingdom Viridiplantae; phylum Streptophyta; class Magnoliopsida; order Sapindales; family Anacardiaceae; genus Pistacia; species Pistacia atlantica. The sequence goes on from CM047897.1 coordinate 26,651,635, forward strand.
CCAGGAAAACCACCTCCAACTTAATTTATAACATCAACCAGTGGCTCATCCTGTTTAACATTTGGTTAATGTAGTTACTTCAAACTTTGCTAGATGAAGATTAATTAATGGAAGTTCTTGCATCAATAACATTTATAACTTTGATTTAGACATTATTCCCTGGCCCTGATTCTTCTTTCTCATCAGGATTTGGGTTGCATGTGTGAAGCATAAAATTGCATGCTGCAACCGCTTCTCCTACTGTCAAATATATCCATTCTTGCCCCAGATTCTCCATGAACTTCGACTTATCCAGCTTCTTCGTCACCTCAGCTCCAGGATTTGCCAATACAAGCTACAAATTAATTAATCAACAATTAATTAATCTCCATTTGTATATATTAATTCTCTAGTTCTGAAAATAGATATAATTAATGCACAAACCTTGAGTGCCCTTCTGTCAAAAATTTTCTTAATCTCCTCCAGCATGCTTATCCCACTGGTGTCAATGTTCCCAACACCTGTAAAACAAACATTACATTAATTCTGGAGATTTGGTATTAATTTCAGAATAAACTTTCCTGGAAAGAATGCAATTACAGGATTTCTACCTCCCATATTCAGTATGACATATTGTAAGGTGGACTCTTCCTGAAGATTTCAACCTCTCTTCTTCTTCAACGACCCATCTCGCAATCCTTTCTCTCAAGTAGCTCGAATTGGCGAAGTAAATGGGAGCGTCAATCTCAAGTATGAGAATTCCAGGAATGGAGTTTGCATTAGGGTATTGTTCAACGTTTCTGTATATCCCCGAATTCGGAATGTTTCCGAGAACAAACGTCCGTGGTCTCGCCACAAACAGAAGCACCCTCAGCAAAGAAATCGAAAGCGCGGCCACCAAGCCAACCTCAATGTTGACAAAAACAACGCCAATATACGCGCCCATGCACACGATGAAATCAAATTTATCGACTTTCCAAAGATGGATAGGCTGCTTCGTAGTCGATGAGGCCGAGCATTGCAGCCATTATAATCGCGGAGAGAACCACGAGGGGAGTGTAATGGAAGAGTGGTGTTAGAAACAGCAGTGTGATCATCACTGCCATTGCCATAACAACGTTGGACATTGCTGTTTTGCATCCTGCGTTGAAATTTACAGCTGACCGCGAAAATGGCCCCGTTGTGAGATAGCAAGAAGTGCAAGAACCCGCAATGTTCATCATCCCAAAAGCAATCATCTCTTTGTTGCCATCAATGTGATAATTCTTGAACATTGCAAAGCTTCTCCCCACAGCTATTCCTTCCTGTAAGTTACATTATTCCATTCTTCTATTACTTAAATTGTCCTTTTTTTTTTTTTTTTTGTCCAATCAAAATCAAAATATTTTAAATCTAAACGTCATGAATTTGATTTTTATCACGTGTTTTTTAATTTTAAACATCAAAGTCATTGGTCATAATTATCACACGCTACAGAAAGAACAAGATATCATAAGATATAATGATATATAGAGGCTTACAGCCATAGCTATGACGCCCGTGATGATGCCTGTTTTGATAGCTGCCATGAGATGAGGCGACACGAAAACCAGATCCGTAAGAGACGGTGGATTCAACCCCTTCTTCAGTTGTCCTATCTGAATAAAATACAACACAATGCACCACATCAGAACTCTTCATCAACTACATAAAACAAGGCCGAACGACATCTACCTACCCATAGTTTGCGATAATGACAAGTTGATACCCAAAAGGTTTAAAAATGACAATTACCCACTTTCTGTCCAACTCTGTTAATAAAATCTGTTTAAGGAAGGGTAATATAGTGATTTTATATCTATTAATTTTAAATTCATCAATAAATCCCTAAACTTTTTTTATCATATTTTTTTATTTCATTTTTCTCCTCTCTCTTGTCTTCTTCTTCATCTCTCTCTTCTCTTTCTTTCTTTTCTCCGTCTTTTGACTCTTTTCCCTCCTCCCCTTCTCTTTTTTTCTTTTTCTTATCCCTCTTTTCCCTTCTCTTTCCTTTCTTCTCCAGTTCTTCGTCTTTTCCCTCCCCCCTTCTCTTTTTTCCTTTTCTTCTCCCTCTTTTCCCTTCTCTTTCTTTCCTTTCTTCTCCGTCTTTTCCCTCCTCCCTTCTACTTTCTTCCTTTCTTCTCGGTCAGGACCTCCACCAGCTCCAAACTCGCCACCAGAACCACCAAATACAACCATCACCACCACCACAAACCACCACAAATTTCAAACACTTCCAGCCCAAACTGTAAAAAGTTATAAAAATTTGAAAAAAATTAAAAATTAAAAAAACTGAAGAGGAAAAGGCCACCAAACACCAATGGCCACAAACCACCACATTTCAGAACTCTTCATCAACTACATAAAACAAATCAAATCAATCAATACTGTCCAAATTTAATTAAGACAATAGGAGTTAGAGCAGGTAAGATCCGGTCTCAATACAGTGCCGGATATGATGGTCCCCAGCATTATTGGTGAGGGCCCAGTTGCTTTTGTTGTATTGGGCCCATTGGATGAGAAGTGTAGAGGACTAATCACGTGCATGATGGACCGTGCGGTCTATCTGCTTTTACCTGGTGGGGGTGGTCCAAGTATAATCTGACGGTGATAGTAGTGTTTCTATCAGTTTTGTCACGGTTGCTTGAATTTTACAATAGAGACGGAACAGCTTTTATTATTTCTAAAAAGCAGGAGAGTGAGAGAGGAATAAAGATTAAAGAGGAGAAAATTAACAAGTTAGTCCCTGAGATTTGGTTTAGGTAAATTTAGTCATGTAAATTTTTTCAGTAACGTTTTTAGCTCAGTGCTCACCACTTCAACGCCGTGCTTCTCAGCATGGGTGAGATAAACCAGAAGGCTTCCCAGGATGACTGATGTCAATGGCGCCATTGCTGATATCCAAAACAATTTTGGTTTCCTTTTGCTCTGCATATAATTAACATTATAATCAAATCAAAATCATTGAATATAAGAACCCAGTTAATCACTTATTCAGGATATTACAAACTTACAAAATATCTGGTGGTGAGGAGGAAGAAGAGGAAACAACAGCCCAAGACGGCACTTTCCCATCGCCACTGTAATAAGCATAGATCTCACTGTTAGCTAGAAGACATATATATATATATAATAATCCAGTGCATGGATTACTTATTATTCCAATGCATGCAAGAAAAAAGAGCAGATATCTATTGCAGAGTCTGAAAATATCCTATTTCGACATTGAAAATAGACTCTATCAATTTTTAATAGGACCAAAAAGCAGAAAATATTATATTTAATCCTAAAGTGAAAAAAATAAATGGTAATAATATTTTGTATCCCGTAGAATAATACCCGTGAATAATAAGAACAATTTTTCATATCACATGAAATTAAATAATATTATATATAAATAGGGTCAAGAGATCAGGATGAAGATAGACCTCATTTGTTTGGGTGAAGACAGAACGCATAACAGAGATAATATCAGTGGAATGGGTGAAGTGACTTATCCCAAGGATCCCTTTTAGCTGTTGCAGGCACACCACTGTTGCGGCTCCTCCCATAAAACCAACTATCGTTGCATGTGATAAGAAATCCACGATAAACCCTAGCCTGCAGTTTTATTCAACAACACTCCATCATTGTTCTAATTTTAGTGAATTTTTTTTGACGGTGTGCCAACCGAAAACGATGGACGAATCGTAATCTTATCGATTCGTGTTGATTGATCTTATCATCGATCCAGATAGACAAACCGGAAAAAGACAAGAACTACAGCAGAGATATATATAGCAAGTACAAAATGCTTCACTTAACCTTTTCCATGTCAATTTAATTAACAGTCTGTTTAACTGAAATGACGTACCTTTAGGTCTTGTTTAACCTTATTATCAATTAATTAATTACCTTAACAATCCAAAAGAAGCTTGAAAAACTCCGGCAAAGAACGTTGCGGTGAAAGCAAGGTGAAGATAAAGCTGCGGGTTCTCGGTAGCATTAACTTCTTTACCCAGCATCGAAGCAATGAGAAGAGATGCAACTGCAACCGTCCCTACAGCCAAATCTTTTGAACTCCCCATCATTGCATACACTATTGGTGGAACAAAGCTCGAATCTGCACCAGTAAAACAAAAACTTTTAAGCCCATTAAATATTTTTTAACCAGTAGATCGTGAATATTAAAAATTTTGTACGTACACAGGCCAAGAATTGGTGGCAAGTTAGCCAGTTTGGCGTAACTGATCCCTTGCGGGATAGCAAGACTGGCAATAGTGATCCCAGCGATAACGTCGGCTTTCAAGAACTGGAAATTGTAACGAGGAGCCCATTCAACGATTGGCAGAAAATACTGAAGGCCTAAAATGAATTTCTTAAAAGTTGGCTGGTTCTTGAACTGCCGAAGTGGGTCATCAGGAAAGAATGTTTCCTTGAGATTACACTTAAACGACTTGAAAAACGGTTGCGGTGGTGGAACCGCCACACGATGTGCTCGCTCGGCATTTTCATTAGAAGGGTAAACGTAGTCTGCGTTACCCATGGCGCAAAGTTTAGACGATAATATTACAGCAACTATATATCAATGCGCAAGGCGCAACTTGAAATATATGGACCAGTGCTGTGTTATAGGAGTGGCGAAGCTAAATTTGGAGGTGGGGATGATGATAGAGAGAGATGAAGAAAGAAATATTGCGGGGCGGGTGCTGTGAGTGAAGGAGTGGGGTGGTGTGCAGTGGCTTTATAGGAGGAGGAGGAGGAGGAGAAGAGATGGTGAAGGGATCTATTTGATTTCAGTGCGGTAAGGGACCCGCTTGTATTGGTTTAATGTAAAGAGGAAGAGCATGAATATTAAATATTATATACTGTATTTTAAACAGATTTAATTTGTATATTCTTAGCTGCCCACCTCGTGGCTTCTGTTTTGCTATGTGCTCTCCCTATCAAAAGGAGGCAAAATCGTGGAAGTTCACGTATGCCTTTTATATGTATAAAATTGTATCAATCTAATTCTTCTTGTCATTGTTGCATCACCTCAACACTTGGAGCAACCCCATTGGAGATTTCTCTCAGGGACTTTGAGCTTCACACGTAGAAGATTATTACTGGTTTCTGTAAGTTAATATTGGCTCATTCATTAAAATGCCCACCCAAAAAAAAAATTTGGACCAGATTTTGTTAAATTTGTCTCTAGCTTTAACACCTAACAGTGCCTAACCATGCACAACTTCATTAGATATATTAAGTCAGCGCTTAATCTCTTTCGAAATCGGGTATGCCCCCAGCCCCACGTTTGGGGAATTTCTAAATTATTAAAAAATAAAAAATAAAATCTCAGTTCTGTAGGCCTTGCTTTGAAGATTCTACACGATTACATGATTGATTTGACGGTAATATAATTTGTATAAAAATTGTTATGGAATTTAATCTAAAAACGGCGGAGTTTCAAGTGATTTGCGTGGGGCAAAACCATTTTGGATTTGGATTTGGATTTGATGGTGGGCACTTAGGAAGTTGGGATAATTAGTAGTAGTAATTAGTAACAGTCAGGCGGAAAATCGAAATCGTAACGGCATAAAAGTGTTTGACTATTGGGTTCACCGGATGACGTGGATGGCTATCTCAGCGCCTCTTCTGGTCAAACGGTCAAACTTGAAACGCTTATTAGATCATATCGTGATGTTTTCCACCGGCCAAATTTGACGGCTTTGCCTAGGTGCATGCCGACTTGTAAAAGTTTCAAATCCATATCCAGTAACTAGAAAATCAGAGATGACACGTGTTAAACATGATGACGGTGGACATGATTTCCTATGATTGCCTTTTTTCTGTGGATCCTCCTCACTATGCCTTCAATTTTACCGGAAAGACAAAATTGCCCCTACCAAGTACCAACGACACCACTTTTTCATATGCCTCAAGCAGGAAATTACATTAATATCCCCTATTCTTTTTTGGGTATGTAATATATATATACATCTCAACTAATTTGTCAGACCCTAGAACTACCAACCGTGTAAAAACTCTAATAACCACCTTTATTAATAACCGTGAGGATTCAAACTCAAAAGATCATATTAAATTCTTTTTTTGCTTTTTTACCCTCAAAGCGACTCAAATTTAAAAAACTATGTTAAATCCTTCTATTGAGAAACCATATTAGATCTTTGTTTACTCTTTTACCATTAGGCTATGGAATTGGTTGTACATTATATTTTCAGTAGAGCTTTCCATATGAATGAATTTTTTTTTTCTATATAAAATTATATATACAATAATAATACGATGAAGAAATTAATTATCATGTTAATGACAATTAATCAAACTTAATTGTTGATATAATGACAATGATAAAACAAAAGACAATGTAATTCCAAATAACAAGAGGGATTTGTCTCCATGGTTGACACACGAGTTATATATTAAAAATCTCAATAAAATTACTTTAATTAAATCAAGTTTAATTCTAAATAAATAAATTTGGAATTTATTAACAAATTATGAGCTTAATTGCATGATTAATTAGTGAAAACAAATCTTGTGTTAATTGAAAGTATCACAGGATAGGAGGCTCTTTCCCACGAGACAAAATTTGACAACTAATTAGAATTAATCACGAGAGAGACATAACATATATCCCTCCATGTTATATTTAATAATATGATAATTAATTTGATCCCTTTATAGGATACATTTGTCTTTTACTATAGTAATGAATGCACGAATAATTATAATTAATGGATAAGCTAAAGCCACAAAGAAACCAAAAGCCTAGAAGAATGAGTTTAAACGTCCTTGTTACAGGATTAATTAATTAAATAAACAAGAAATTCTCATTCTCTAAGTTCTTTCTTTTATTGATTAATTAGATTAATTAAATTTATAATTAATGGTCAACTTGCTATATTAAAAATATAACCAATGCAGGGATCTGACACATTAGGGTATTTTGTTCCAATCTCGATCTGTCAAGAACTATGGGAGATTCCAAATTATTAACTGGCCATGTTAATTAATGTGATTAATGGAATAATTAATATTTATATTAATGTAGATATTCACTATGTTCAACACAGTGTTCATACACACATCGATTTGGCAATAATAAACTGAGAAAAAAGTACCATCTTGCCTTAATTTTTTCTGTACTTTCAAACTGTAAAGAATCACCTAGGTTGGATAAGAGAATTTTGCAGTGTTCTATAAGTACTATTAATTCACAATTGAGAATTAAGTTGCTAGGTTAAGTATGAATTAAACATTAAAGTAATTATAAATATACGTACCCTAACCTAGGGTGTTTGTAGGAATGTTGTTGTGTATAGCCCTTTTTTTTTAATCCAATCCTAAGGCATGTCCTTGTGGTAAGATATTTTTGTCTTTGTGTTTCTTTGTTTACTTCTCTACCCTTTTATCTCCTATCTTTTGCGTGCTTAAGATAGAGAAACAAGAAGGTATTAAGTTCTCAGTCTATTAGTCTTGTGTTTTTGTTCCTATCTAAAGAATTTGTCCTGAGGTAAGATGACCGATTTTTTTATGGACTTTTCTGTATATTATTTATCTATTTTAATGTTACTACTTACTTATCAAATAATAATAATAAAGTTGGTTGTGAATTAGTGATCACACAAATTTTTAAATTCAAAACTTTAGTCCATTTGGGTGGGTTACCCAGAGGTTTTGTGTTCGAGTCCTATAAAATGGTCACCTACCTAGTCCATTAGACTTGCAGTGTGTTTAATAAACGTCGAGATTAGTTGAATTGCATGCAAGCTGGCTTGACACTCGGATTACCCAAACAAAAACCCAAAAAAAAAAAAAAATTCAAAACTTTAAGTTAATATAACCTAACCCTTGTAATATCATGGCTAAAGAATGAACGTGAGAAACTAAATAAAAGTTAAACGTCTTTAGATCATCACTTCTAGACTTAAAAAATTATTCTGAACGAATTTGAGTGTGGATTCTATATATTAAAAGCGGGGATTTCTTAGATATTGATATGTCCAAATGCAAGTTGAATTTTCCATTTTTACTCTAACATTTAGTGTGGGGATGGGTTCATCATGATTTTGGCCTCGTGGGGAGAAGAACCAAGACATACACTCCTTTAGATCGATTTTGACCAAATTTATTTAACTACAAAAAGAAAACGACCCAAATAGTTCCCACAAATGGGTTGGAAAAATCTAGGAAAATCCATGCATTTTCAGTATCAAATTTATTCGTCTTTCTGGTTAAGGCTGCTAGCAAGATTGAGCACTATAGTGGAGGAAGATACACAATCCCACTAAATAAAAAGATATTAACGTTTTCCACGTTTCTCCTCCCTTTATGTTGAAGTTCGACTGTGAAGAAATGACTTTTTGTAGGCCAATATAATGTGTACATGATTTGTTGGTGTAAATTAATTATTATAAAGATGCTACCCATTTTAATTATAATTTGGACTGCCCATTTGAGCTATCCATTTTATCTTCATATATCTTCTCTTTATTAATGCTCTATATATGTATAATATATTATTTTTTTCTTAATATAGGATATAAGAGCATCTTTTCATTGGTCTTCTAATGGTTTGTTTAACTCCTTAAGGTTCGACAATAGATATTGTTGGCAGCCAAATTTTGGGTCGGGATCAATAGTGAGTTTCAGCGACTAAAGGCTGTCATCCTCTTCCTATCTCTCTAGAGATCTTTAAATGGGGAAGGTGGTTTGGCTGATGAGCTGTTCATGAACGTGAAATTGGTCATAATTTTGTTAGACAATGCAGATGTGAAACACGAAGTTCCGAATTCCGATCACACTTCTCTCTCTCTCTCTCTCTCTCTCTCTCTCTCTCTCTCTCTCTATATATATATATATATATATATAGTAACTGTTGTGGCCGATTATGATTGTTCATGAATCCGCAAAAACTGCATGTGCTTAATGCAACCTAAAGATTAATTTAACAGTGTGTTGATGTTTGATTTTAACACCAACGACTCACACGTATAAAATGCTAAGTGAACTTAAAAATTACACGTGATATGAAAGTGTGCAACGAGATAATAAACAAGAGACGATTTTTAAAGTGGTTCGGATGCTAAAAAACGAATCTTCATCCATTATATTTGTATTGATGAATGATTACAGTCAGGTTGCGAGTAGCGGGCTGAGTTACAATCTAGAGAGATAATTTAAATACAGAGAGAGAGTCTGCTCTGGAAATATTAAAAATGAACGGATCCTGTAAATAAGAGAGGAGTCCTCTATTTATAGTCGAGGGATTCAAAATAATAATCATAATTTTGCTGTCGGACAAGTGTGGTATAATTCATAACCTGCTTCCCATTGGCTGACCGTACATGAGATATTCTTAAATTGCGTAGGGCTTGAGCAAATAGACAATTCCTAGCCACTTGCAAGCCAAGCTTTCACCTGCCACGCTGACGATAGCCTTACTTCTTCCGTTCTTGCACAACGTGGCAGCATCTCGGCACAAAACCTTCCTGAACTCTGATTAGCCCTTGCTAGCGTGAGCTTACGCCAATCCTGATTTTTTAGGCATAACATAGTGCACATGCTTATGATGTCCATCCACAACTCTCCAGCAAAAGAAGCAAAGCAGCAGCCATAGATAAGACTAAGAGCTTTCATATTTTCTAATTTTCGTTTTGGCACCACTTATGGCTGCTATATAGTAAATGAAATTTAATGAACTCCATTAATTCATGCTTCTAAAAGTCTTATACATGCAAGCATGATGTCTGAATTGTAAGAAATTAGGATAGGTGGTCAGTATAATTAAAAACGTAATTAATGTTATAAACGGGAGAGTTGATCTGAAGTACTATCTGAAATTTGATTTTTAGGATCAAATTTCAAAAGAAAATAATACACGCATAACAGATGGATAGCCGTAAATCTTATACATGCAAGCATGATGTCTAAATTGTAAGAAATTAGGATAGGTGGTCAGTATAATTAAAAACGTAATTAATGTTATAAACGGGAGAGTTGAAAACTATCTGAAATTTGATTTTTAGGATCAAATTTCAAAAGAAAATAATACACGCATAATAGATGGATAGCCGTAAGTCTTATACATCAAGCACAATGTCTGAATTGTAAGAAATTAGGATAGGTGGTCAGTATAATTAAAAACATAATTAATGTTATAAACGGGAGAGTTGAAAACTATCTAAGTACTATTTGAAATTTGATTTTTAGTGTCAAATTTCAAAAGAAAATACTACACGCATAACAAATGGATAGCCGTAAGTCTTATACATGCAAGCATGATGTCTGAATTGTAAGAAATTAGGATAGGTGGTCAGTATAATTAAAAACGTAATTAATGTTATAAACGGGAGAGTTGAAAACTATCTGAAATTTGATTTTTAGGATCAAATTTCAAAAGAAAATAATACATGCATAACATATGGAATAGCCGTAAGTCTTATACATGCAAGCATGATGTCTTGATTGTAAGAAATTAGGATAGGTGGTTCGTATAATTAAAAACGTAATTAATGTTATAAACGAGATAGTTGAAAACTATCTGAAATTTGATTTTTAAGATCAAATTTCAAAAGAAAATAATACACGCATAACAGATGGAATAGCCGTAATACAAGAAATTAATGTATAATTAATTATTTTTTATTCATACTTCGCATTAGCCCTTAATATCATCTTGTTTTTTTCCTTAAGTAATTAAAATCCAATTGCTTTTCCTCCTATTAATGCATTTAGCTATTATAGTAGTATTTAAAGCTGAAAATGAATAGAGTAGGAATAGATTTGTCCCTTTACTAATAACCTAGCTAGTTTATGATGCCAGGTCTCACAGGTTGAATAGTGTCGACGTTATCAAAATGCCGTGAATTTTGACAAGACACTTCGAAACGGCCAACGAACAAAACTCATATCATAAGGGTTCGTCATTTTTTAACCTTACGGGATCGTTTTGAGGGGTTTTTGGACGTTTTTATGATTTTAGGTTTGCTTTTACAAGTTTTTAGATGTTTGGGTATTGTTTAATTTTCTTTTCCTTTCTTTTTTTGGGATTAGAATTTTAAAGGAGAACTATTTAAAAACTGTTTCAACCCTAAGAATGTGGTTTTGATTATTTTATTTTAATGAATTATTAAAAACCTCATATTATCTAGTGTTTTGGAATTTTGATATAATTCAGTGGTGGTTTATTGTATCTTTTTTTCTTACGTTCAGTTATCTCTTGATTATTGTTTCGGCGTTAGTTTCCTAATTAAACCAATATGAATTTGTAAGATAAATGTATATAATTTAAGATCAAAGTCAGATCATTCATGTGTGCATTTACTTGTCACTCAGGGCTTGAACTTTAATGAATTGGTCCAAGATTTTAAAGCATACACTTGTGTATATACATTTCTATTACTTGCCAAATACTTAAACAGAAAAGTAAATGGCTTTAAATTCTTGTGCCCTTCTGAAAGAGAAATCGCAATCGCTTTCGCAAAATTTGGTGCTTAATTGGGCAATTGGCTACAGGCGTGCTGGACTCTCTAGTGCTACGACAGGGACAACTCAATCCCAAGTTGTCGTTTTGGAGCCCTTTCACTTCTGTCTCTAAATTATAAAGCCAACAAATGTGTAAGATTAGGTTAGTTTGTCTTAATCATATTGTGTATATATATATGTTTGAGTTAGTTCTGGAAATTCGGCAATAAACTTGATCAGCATGTGTATAGTTATTCTTAACAAAAATTAAGTTTGGGCTAACTTAAATGCGTGCAAATTGTAAACTACTGATTATTATTAGGCAGATAGTATTATATGCTGATGCCGGATGGAATCAAATTATTTAAACGATTTAAGGTGCAGAAATATCATCATAGTATCAGTATCGAAAAAAATCAACTGTTATAGAACAATATATGAAAAGATAAACTATTAATAATGATAGGATAATGAACCACTGGTTGGTAGAGTATGACTACAATGGAAGGGGGCCTTAATTATTGTTCACCAAACAGAAATACATTTATCCTTCTAAATCACTTGGACTCTATTGAATTATAAGATGGTTTTAGCTAAACATATCTTATTTCGGTTCATCCCTTTTACCATATTTGCAAATAATGAATGTACATATAGTTTATAGATAAATGATGTATTAATAAAATATTGTATACATAGTATCGCTCTATTCTGATAGTGATATATGAAAGCTGACAGAATCTAGAAGGTTCATCGAATTTGATTTGAAATTAAGATTGAGAATCAATTGTTCACTTAATGTTATATTGTCTTTTCTGTACATTATTGGTTGACTTTCCCGAAAATTTCGGGGCATTTTGGGAGACACTATCAATGAGTTCTCCATTTCTAAAAGGGCATGAGAGCTTTAGATTCTCGATAATGTTTTTGGGGCACCAATTGGTGGGTATTGTAGGGAGAATGTGTTTTTATTGACCAAACGTCTTCTCAGAACTAGCTCAACCTGAAGAACCGTGGTTCAAAATCCTGTTGTTATTGGGACAAATGAAACTGTATCAGCTGACCCAACTACGCCATAGTTGAGTTAGCATTACATGTGGATCATCCGTGGCTCCCAATTGATGTTTCCCAACACTGCTAATTGCATCACAATCTGATCATTGAGAAACAAATTTATAATGGTATACATTATATTGTCAACTACTTTAAGAATATTAGTTGAAACTCAACTGTTTCTTTACGTTATTGCCAGGGCCAAAAATATAGGGAGGACTGTTAATTATTGATATATGGAACGAGGAATCAGAATGTGTGTGGTGAGTATTTGAAGATTTCATGAATGAAGTAATGTAAGGTGCCGAATGCGGACCCAGGCCCCTTGAGGGTAGGCCCAGGCCTGCCCTCAACTTTAAAAAAAAAATTGAAAAGTTTTTTTAAAAGGTAAACAAAAAAATGTTAAAGTTAATAAATTAAAAAGTTAGGTTTGTCTTTTTTATATTCTAAGTTTTTCCATATTTGTAAATCTTTATGTATTTTACTTTTGTTAGAGTTATGATTAAACTCTAAATTTGTGTAGAATATTTTTAGTAGGATTTTTGGTTGTTGTAAATGATAATCCTATTTTTTTCCTATGATTTTGCATTGAATTTCGATAGGATTTAGGATACTTCTTATACAATTTGGGCCATAATTGCAACCTAATTCTATTAATTTGTTTTTGTAGGCCTAAACGATGATTTTGAGCATAAATAACAGTTTTGAGCATAAATTTCATAACTTGATCTTGGAAACTTAGAATGACCTGGTTTTAGAAGCTTTGGAAAGCTAAGAAGCAGAGCTACAACTTTCATGTTTTGAGTTTTTCCTAATTCTGACTAGACAAGGGTGAAAACTTGGCTTGAAGTCGTAAATAGTATGTTGGAAACGGAAGAAAAAAGGTCTTTGGACGTGCTTCAGTATTTTTGTCATAACTTGAGCTGTAGACCTTTGATTGTGCTGATTCTTAAACAAGTAGAAAGATAATTTAAATGGCTATAATTCATATGTTTTTTCCATATTCAGACTCTTTTATGTTCAAATTTGGCTTGAAAGATTCTCACTGTGGCAAGAAAAAGGCTCCTCCGCGGCAAAACTGTGTCAGATGTGAAAAATAAAACGATACGTTTTGGCTTGCTAGGGCTTGGTCCTTAAATGAAAGAGGAAATTAACATGAAAATGAAAGAAAAAGGGTCTTGGTTCGTCATTTGGAAGACAGCTCTTGGAAGAGGAAGATTATTGAAGATTTGGGCTTCAAATTAAAGAAGATTTCTCCATCTTTTGCTTGTTTTTCAATGATGAATCTTGATTTAGTTTGTTTTTGTTATTTTATTTTGTTTTTAAGTATGAACTGAGTTGTTTAGCTAGAGTTTGATGTAACCTTGATACAATTATTCAAATTTATATGAATTGATTTACTTTGAGTTTTAATTTCATGATTGAGTGTTTATCTTTTTATTTAATGACTTTTGGATGCATGATCACCATTCAAATGTGTGTTGTTCACAATGAGCCTGAGAAGTGATTTATAATTGTGCCTCTTGGGATAAATATCTTAGATTAAGCAAACGCTAGAGATAAGTTCAGCGATTTATGAAATCTAAATAGAATTTCATAAAACTTAAAAGACTTTGAACTATTAATCTTCATTTTGTTGGGTGCGAAAGCTTAATAGGGATAAGTAGGAAAATATAGCTGGAGAAGGTATGTTCTACAACTTAGGGAATTCCATTTTCAATCAAGGAATTAGAACTTTGGTAATAGATTCTATAATTTGTGTTAGCGTATCTAGGTGAAATCAACACCCTATCATTTTTTTTAGCATTTTGTTTAATTAGTGAAGTTGTTGGGTTTCGCTTTAATTTCATTATCATTCATTTATATTTTCTTAAATTGTATTTAGTTCGTTAATTTTCCATCAATCCAATTTATTGTTGCTTTAATTAGGACTTAAACTAGAGAAATCAGTACTAAGTAACACTATCCGCGTGAAAACGATACTCTACTTATCACTTTATTTATTTTTGAGACTAATACACTTGCTACATTTGTATGTTTGTTAAAAAATACGCATCAGTAAACTCTTTTAATTATATTGAATTTAAGTGGATTGTTAGATTCTCATGGTTTTTTAATCTCTTCACATTGAAGAGGTTTTTCCATGTAATAATTTTCTTGTGTTTCCGTGTGAATTGAATGTTATTTTCTTATGTTTTTCACCAGTTGATCGGCAAACAGGTAGAGTGAGGGGGCCCCCTGGACAAAAATCCTGGGTCCGCCACTGGTGCCGATGCCATCCATCCTTACTAGATGGAATCATATTCCTGTAGAAGGGGGAAAAAGTTTGGAAATTAAAGAGATCTGGGTCACTGAAACTTGAAAAAAAAACTTGTATGAACCAGTTTCACTAACTCACTCTACTAAAATAGTGAAACCGTTCAATGATATAATGGCATCTGCCAATGCCATATTTGTTAAATTTTTAAAAAAATTAACAATATGTGATTTTATTTTATTAAATGATTTTACTATATTGAATAAAAGGGGTATTTGTTTAAGCTTATAAGCTAGTCAAACTTACTTATAAGCTCTAAAATTAAGTTAACCTGTTTATTTATAATTTTTTTGAGTTTATAAGTAAAGAAGCAAAAAAAAAAAAAAATAAAAAAAAAAATTTGGGGGAGATATTTTTTTTTTTGGCTTATAAGCACTATGCTTATAAGTTAATTTAACCAAGTATATTGTCATATTATCCTTGTTTAATTTTAAAATTTCATAGTATACCCTTATTTAATGTAATACCATTTTTAGTCATTTTATAATGAAATATACTTATAAGTTATATTTTACCAAACACGTCAACTACTCATCAATCACTTATAAATACTTTAACCAAACACGTAATTGCTTAAAATTTCAAATACTTATAAACTAATTTTCATAAGCTCAATAAACACCCCCTGAAACTATCTTATATACATTTTTCTCGTGAAAATCTTAAGCTTGACATGTATATATATATATATATATAGTAAACAAGTTTCTTCTCAAAAGGTATTACTTTTTTGCTTAATTGTCTTAGTTGATGGAGTAGTTCAGCAGCTCGGGCCCTCGTGTTATTGTCATTTCTTTGTGTTTTTGGGAAGTTGGGTTCACTAATTAGAATTTCTTTCATAATTCGAAAATTCTCTCTGAGACAAAGACGTTAACTATAGTTTGGCGGTTCATTTGAAACTTTTAAGTGTATTATTTAAGAGATTCTGAGTTCAAATCTCCACGATTACTAATAAGGTGTAGCCATTGGAGACTTATTTGATCATTAACTTCAGGATTCCAGAAAACTAGTTGAGGTATGCGCAAACTGACCCGGACACCCTTAAATACCAAAATCACAAACACAAATAAAACAGAATAAAAAAAAGAATCATCTAAGAATAAGAAGAAAGTAATACAGAACAAAAACAACACCACAAAGAGATATGAAAGAAACAACCACTACTACTCCTATCATACATATTCAACTGCTTTTTTCACCATAACTTCACATAAAACTGTCTCAACTTGTTTGCATATCCAATAATCTCCTTCACTCAAGAAAAGATTATACCAGCTGCATACTCTCTTGTCCTTCTCCAGAAAAACCTTTTTAACAAAGCATTTTTCTGAGTGACGCACCATTGGATATGGAATAGGAGGCTAACTTTCAGTAGGTATATTTTGTGTTTAAAGATAATATTGCTGGTGGTGGTCCAGAACATTCAACAATTTTTCTGGTGGATATTCGAGAGAAAGAATCAATAAATTCAACCAAGAAATCATCTCCCCTATGCCGACTTTTAAATTTTGACGGTGTACATATCTTTAAACGAATCGTATTGACCCTACCTCATATCAAACCTATGAATATTATCATCTCTTCTTCTCAACATCCTTCTCAGTCAGGTACTATATCAAGTCAATTGGAATAGCAAACAAAAAAGGAATTCATGGCCGGAGAAATAGGGATAATTTTTTGAATGAAAAGGGTGATGTGGGGATTTAAGGGTGGAGATTGAATGGTATCATATATGAAGGAGATGTATTTGTACTTTTAAAACTATTTAATGTACATATGATATCACTCCTCTTTAGTTGAAGTTCATGCTACGTTAGACTCATGAATAGCTCTTGATTTAGAATCAATGATAATCTCATAATCAATACTATTTGCTGTAAAAAAAAAAAAAATTTATCTCATTGTGTCTAACTTTACATGTTTTTATTGAAAAATTATGATCTTCCCGTCCCCTATAAGTTTTTTGACTTGTTTTAACTCAAGTAAAAGTTGAAGTTGGAAGAGGATTGACAAGTAAAAAAGTGGAGGATGGGGCCATCGCGACGCCGAGTCAACTTCGGAAGAGTGGCCGATCCTAAGTCCTAAGTTATGGGCCATTGTGGGAGCCCTTGTTCTTAACAGCATTGACTTGGTTTGGGACTTCTGCTGGGGTTTGAGAGAGGACCACCAGGTTCCAAGTTATGGGCCTCTATAGAGACCATGTTCTAAATTTATAGAATTGGCTTGGTTTGAATTGTGTTCCATTATTGAACGCTTCATGATTGTATGTTGTTGACATCTCTTTCTCTTTGTACAAAATATCGATCCTGACGTGCCACCGAATTTCTTTTGTTTTGGAAATCCCAAGTAAATGTTGACGTTGTTAGTTACCCGTCGGCCTTAGTAATTGGAAGATTCAAACTAAAGTAAGGTTGGCAATTTTTGGGGACACGGCCAGGAACCTTCATCTCCAACCTCGTCTTTATTAAGATGGTTCTCTTTGGTTCTTGTTGGAGATCTCACATCGATTAGACACACTCAAACCAATGAGTTTATAAGAATAGGTAATCTTTTCACTCAATAAGGCTTTTTGGGTAAAGAGTTAGACTTAACTCTAACAAGTTGTATCAGAACCAGTCCCATTTTGAGTTGAGTGATTGACTAGCAGTGGGTCTCAAACTACCTCTATTCATAGGTAAGTAGATTATATGGGCTTGACCGTGAGGGGGAGTGTTAGAGATCTCATATCGACTAGACACACTCAAGCCAATGGGTTTATAAGAGTGGGCAATCCCCCTACTCAATAAGACATTTTGAGTGAGTAGTTAAACCCAACTCCAACAAGTTCTAACCCCAAGCCCAAATATTTTTGAGCAGGTATTTCCAAGGCTGTCGAAGGGAATGCATTAATGCAATACCTGAAATCTCTAGATTTCTTTCTTCTTTTATATATATTTTTTTTAATGAAATATTAATTATAATTAAATTATATACATTTTATTTATTATATATTCTTATTGGGGATGGGTTAGGTTTTGCAGGATTTTACCTTTAATTTTAGGGTATTATAATACTTACAATCCAATCTCAATAACAAGGAAAGAAGTAAGTGATAATAATATCCGTACTTGTAGCAAGAAAAGAAGTCAATTTTAGTTTTCAAAATTATTTTAAACGCATCAAAATAGAGATTGAAGTATTGAACAATAATATTAGGAATAAGGCTTTCCTAGGCATAAATAAGGTGTCAAATGTGTTTATAAAAAAGAGGAAATTAAATTATAAATATTAATCTAATTAAGAGATAAATTTGTAATTATTAAAAAGTAAGGCTCTATTCCTTTTATCTTCTTAGCATTTTCGGCTCGTTTGTTTTGTTATTTCTATTCATATTCTCAATCTTATTCCTAAAATACTTGTTTGTTTTATTATTTGAGAAATACTATTCTATTTTTTAATTACATTTAAACCCTTCAATTTATTAATTTAATTAAACACCCCCTAGAAAAAAAGTTTAAAATTAACAAAAACACCCCCACCCACCCATAATTGCTAGATTCCGAAAACCACTGGAATCTGTCACAACACCGTAGAAATGACCGAAAATGGCTGGTAATTCACCAATCTGACATTTTTCGGCCAGATCTAGCCGTCAACGATAGCTAAAGAAATGGCCATCGTTGACCGACAATGATGGCCATATCTTTGGCCGTATCTGGCCTTTTGCGACCATCGAAGGCCAGATCTTGCCGTAGATCTGGTCGGAAAAGGCCATATCGACACACAACCACCCATCGACCGGTCTATGTTGTAACGCTATTTTCTGGCGGTGGTGATCGGAATCTAGCACTATGGGTGGGTGGAGGTGTTTTTGTCATTTTATAAAAAATTTTATATATTGGGGTGTTTAGTTAAATTAGTAAATTTAAGGGATTTTTTTGAATTTTTAAATTTTATCTCGTAATACTCACCCTATTCAACTATCCAATATTATTTCCAAAATAACAAAACAAAAGAATCCTTCATTTTTTGTTTTTCTGCATTGAAATATGTGAAGAAGCTCTTTGGATACCCTTTTTACTTTTTAGTGAATTGAGATTGAAAACGGACAGAAAAAAATGTGAGAAGGGAGTAGTTTTGTTGTGTATTGATAATTTCTTTTTTTTTTGTTTTAATCAATAGAAGCATTCTATAAAAAATCTACTTGACCAGCATAAGAGATCTCTGATCGATTTGATATATCAACAAACCCAGGTTCAGGTATGGTCGAATCCAGACCTGGGCCCAGAATTCTAGGTCCAAAGTATACCCAACCCGAGCTCGGTTTATATTACTTAATATATATTGCATATATTATTTATAATATTAAGAATTATTTAATACTCTAATGTCAGTTTTGTTATTTTATTTTTAATAAAATTTTAAAAAATAAGTCAAATTTAAACCAGAACCTAAAGGCCAAAGCTTAGGTTTGAAAATAACTACTATTGATAAAATTGGGAAATTTTGAGTAAGCCCCCACCTGTTTGAGCAATTATAAAAGCATCTGTTGGTTATGGAAATAAGACCCTAGCCCCCATTCTGTTGGGTTCTGTTAATGAACATCCA
The DNA here is from genome assembly GCA_026229545.1 of Pistacia atlantica. Taxonomy (NCBI): domain Eukaryota; kingdom Viridiplantae; phylum Streptophyta; class Magnoliopsida; order Sapindales; family Anacardiaceae; genus Pistacia; species Pistacia atlantica. Next base: position 26,671,040 of record CM047897.1, read on the forward strand.
TTGGGAAAAGGCAATTTTACCCTTGAAATTACATATAACCCAACCTCCATAACTTAGAAAACTTACCGTTTGGCCCTTGTTCAACCCAAACATTGAAAAACCAATTTTTGTTTTTTTGGTAATTGGGTGTCTAAGCCAGTTTGCATGCACCTTATCTAATCCTCAGGGCCAATGTTCTGAAAACCGGACCGAACCGCCTGGTCAGACTGTTCGACCGACAACCGGTGGCAAATCCGATCCTGAATATATAAAAAACTGCCATTTTGATTTAAACCGGATTAGACCTCCGCAATAATATGCACCTCATGGCCCAATCGCAGCTTAAACCTGTGCTCGGATTCTCGGCATCTTTCGACGGAGAAAACACCCCCTCCCCCATTCGACGGATCAGCATCCATGACCAAAACCATCCATTTTCATTGCGCGTCAGCCTCGTTGATCGCCGTCCACCTAAAGTTCACATGTGACGCGATATCAGATTTCTTTCGTTGATTCCGACGAGTTATGACGACGATGGAACTCCCTAGCACCACCATCAGAGTTGCCGACACCTACACATCAAAGGCCCCAAGATTCCAGCTTCGATTGGCCGTCGATCGTGTCGCCACCACTCACCAGAATCTTCGAACGACAAGGGTGTTTTAGATAGATTTCAAACCTTCAGGGACTAAAAATTATTTTATAAATTACGGTCCAACTGACTGATCTAATCGATTAAACCGAAAATCAGACCCTTGAACGGGTCATTGTCCGGTCCGGTTTTCAGAATATTGCTCAGGACCATTGAATGCTCTACAAGCCCAAAGGGCCAAGTAAACCACAATGTTATTTTGATAGATGATCCCAAGAATTCAAGAAATAGAGCAAACCTCTTTGACCGTCAAGTCAATCCCTTGAGGTTGAAAAACCATGGTTGTCGCCCTCGACGACGTCATCCACGACCACTTGGCAGCTACTAGAGGGCGTAAGGGACTTGCGGAAACATCTGGAGGCCACCAAAAGCTTGGTGGTGGTTGTGAAAAGCTTGGAGCCTCACTCGATTACGAGATGGCCTAGAGGTCGATGTCGATAAAGGGCATTATCTGGCCTCTCGGAATCGCCAAAGCCCAATTTGGTCTTTTAGGTATCTTGCGAGGCCAAATTTGGCCTCTATTAGTGCTCTTGACCATATTCAGCCTCTATATAGCTAATAGAGGCTATGGGGAAGCCCATTGGAGCATTTCCCAACGAGAAAATGAGGAAGAAGAGGGGGCTAGAGAGAGAAATGGAAGAAGATGAGGAAAGAGAAAAGAAGAAAAAAGAAAGGAGGGGGAGGGGAGAGAAGAAAAACAAAGCTAGGGTTTCCTTGGGATGATGAAAAGTCAAAACAACCCTTTCATTTGAGTGAAAATTAAATTTTACCTGCTTGTTGGTTAAGTTTAACAGAAAATTCTAACGGAATGGGGGCTAAACCAACGGGTGTTATGATAATAATCTTATTTGTTAACATGGAAAACAATTTTTTTTAATTGTTTTATAAAATTTTAATTTCTTTCCCAAAAATTCTGCTGTACTCATTTTGTAAAGAGGACTAATAGGTTTTTTTTTTTTTTTTAGAAGTTAAATTTAGGTTTATCTAGATAGATCGATTATTAAAATAAAAAAAATGTAAATAGAGCCATTTTTTAAACCTTAAAACGTCACGGTATTATGACCTCGTCACTCGTCAGAGTGGCTCGTCTTCTTTTTAGTTTTATAAAAGTTGAGAAAATCAGCAGCTTGGCAGTGAAGTTTGCGGTAGAAACATAGTGTACAGTGGAACTTTCCCACCAACCAAACATTGATTGCAACACATGGCTCCTCCGAAGAAATCAAAATCAAAGAAAACCAAGAAGAATTCTAAGAAATTGAAGAACAACAAAAGTTCCAGTGGGGTTCCAACTGAACCCAAATCTACCGACTCCGATTGGTGGGACAGTTTCTGGGCCAAGAACTCTTCAACCCCAGGTTTTGATTTCTTCATTCACCCAAATATCTTCATACTTATCGACATTCGCTTAATGGGTATTTCTAATGTTACTGGGTATATCACCATATCAAGTAGTTTACTCATTTTAAAATTAGCTAAATTATTTGTTTTTGAAATCTGTTGTGCTTAGGTTACTCATTTAGAGAACGAATTTAAAATTTCTTTAATTGTCCGATTAAATTTGATCTCTTGGAAACCATTTGCTTGTGGCTTTGCTGGGAATATATTTGTTGACTCTGTAACAAGTGTGAAAAAAGTCATGAATGGGGATGCATTGACTGTATATTGCAAAACAATGGTTAATTTAGTTCATTCAATTTTAATAATTTTCGGAAGAATTAAATTTGTTTAAAAGGTAAAACAAAAAATGAGTAGAGAGTAAATTTGAATATGTAGTGTTCATTAAAAATGCATCATATTTGCTTTTTTCCAACGTGCAGTGTGATACTCACACGGGGAGTGAAATGGCTGGTTTATTTACATTGATGTAACTTCAACTAACAGGTGTAACAATACCTTCCAATGAGGAAGAAGCATTCAAGTATTTTTTCCGGGTTTCGAAGAAGACTTTTGATTATATATGTTCCCTTGTGAGGGAAGATCTTGTGTCAAGGCCACCATCTGGACTAATCAACATTGAGGGAAGACTTCTTAGTGTTGAGAAACAAGTTGCAATTGCTCTAAGAAGGTTAGCATCTGGTGAGTCCCAAGTCTCGGTTGGAGCTTCATTTGGGGTTGGTCAGTCTACAGTTTCACAGGTGACTTGGAGATTTATTGAAGCATTAGAAGAACGTGCCAAGCACCATCTCAAGTGGCCTGATTCTAATAGAATGGAGGAAATCAAGTCCAATTTTGAAACATCATTTAGTTTGCCAAACTGTTGTGGAGCTATTGATGCAACACACATTATTATGACACTTCCGGCTGTGCAAACCTCGGATGACTGGTGTGACCAAGAGAATAATTATAGCATGCTTGTGCAGGGTATTGTTGACCATGAGATGAGATTTATTGATATTGTGACTGGCTGGCCTGGAGGCATGAGTGTGTCTAGACTATTGAAGTGTTCAGGATTTTTCAAACTCTGTGAGGCTGACCAGCGTTTGAATGGAAATGTAAGAGCTTTATCTGCAGGAGTGGAGTTAAGAGAATTTATAGTTGGTGGTGCTGCATACCCTCTTCTTCCATGGCTGATAACTCCTTATGAAAATAATGGTCTTTCAGCTTCCATGTCTACTTTCAATTCTGTGCATGAAGCTACAAGGATGCTTGCTGTGAAGGCATTCTTGCAGTTGAAGGGTGGTTGGAGAATTCTTAACAAGGTCATGTGGAGACCTGATAAGCGGAAACTACCAAGTATCATCTTGGTATGTTGTTTACTCCACAATATTATAATTGATAATGGAGATCAGTTGCATCCTGATGTTACTCTGTCAGGTCATCATGACTCAGGTTATGGAGAGCAATGTTGTAAGCAGGTTGATTCACTGGGGAGAACCATGAGGGAAAACCTGGATAAACACTTGCAGCATAACAAAAACAAAGCTCCAGCGAAGTAGTTCTCCCATTTTATATCCCAGAGCTTGTACCGGTGCTTGTGTCATTCCGGTTCTTACCAATTTGAATATCCTTAATCATGTCTCTACATTGCTGAGAAGTAAGAAAATTTGTATCTATAGTTCTCTGTGTTGAGATAGCCTTTGGTTTTAAACAAATATTGGGAGGATCTTTGCTCTGCTGTCAATTTATCCTCTCTCTTTGCGATAAGTGTATCTCCATTGATTTTTGGTATCAACTATTTTTGGTATCAACTTTGCACTTACTATTGAAATAAACAAGTTCTGTTAATTGCATTTGTGGATTATATTAGGATTTAAGTATCATGTCAATTTTACCAACATATATGAAGATGGTTCCATCTATTGCCATGGCTAAATGCTGAATATGTCTTGCATTATAGCTCTTTTGGATTATTAGATTCTTAAATATTATCTATATCATTGCAAATGCTGATGCTCCATAACCTGCCATGGCTCAAACCCTCGAATAGGTTTATTCAGTTAGCGAATTTGAGAGACTAAAAGCAGCAAAATCATAGCATCTTTGGATGGCCAAAGACGTGGTTGAGGTAAAATCTTAAACTAAAACCCATGAAGATTTGAATGATGCTATAAATCACCAAAGCAGGTTCTATTAAAGCTCTCTATTCCTAATAAAGAATCCCAGTTCTGGTATGAGACATTCATTTGCCAACTATAATAACCAGAGCAAATAACACTGCACAGACGGAAGTGAATGGTATTTGACAATAAGGATATAACCATAACCTTCAAGAACATTGTTTCCTGGTGAGATCCAAATTATTGATGTAAAACACAGGAAAAGGAGGGGATTAAAAAAGAAGCTCAATAAACACAGCTTCTTTTAATTATATGAAGCCTGACATTTACAGGCAGGATCTCTAAGCTAAAGAAGACCAGATCTTCCCTAAGTAAACAAAATAAAAACTCGAGTTCTAAAAGATATAAAAACATGGAGTTCTAAGCACCACTAGAAATTAAAATTTATGGACAACACAACTAATATCTCGATACTTCAAACTAAGATTATGTGCCGATGAAAAGTAATTGACTCAATCCCCCTTTGTGGGAGGTTGCACACAAGCACAGAAATGCGCCTTTTTCTTCTTCTGGCTTGTTCTTGTCCCGCCACCGTAAATATAGTCCCGGAGAAGAACTCTTGTTTTCCTATCTGTGATTCTGGTTCTTCCTCTGCTCTCTTTCTCATCATCAAGTTTCAACAACATAAACTGGATTTTCTGCACCTCCAACTGCAACCGCCCAAGTTTTTCCGATCCTCTTCTTGCCTGCTCTGAAATTCTGCGCCTCCTGACACTCCCACTCTCATCAGATTCAATTGCAGATTTACCATCAAAGGACTTGGAAGCATCTTCAGCATTGGTGATCAATTTGCGATTGGCATCAAACAGCTTCAGGATGGCTTCCTCAGCTTCATCCAGCTGCTCCTTAACAGTATCATACTCAATTCCTTTTCCCTTTATGCCCTTCTCTGAAATCTCTACCTTCCCCTTCAAATCTTTCACAGTGATTTGAAGGTTTGTCAACTTCTGTGCATCAGAATCAAGTCTTTCAAGAATTTTCTTCTTGCCGCCTTCCTTTTGAGACTCTGAAAATCTCTTAGAGATCTGTAATTTGTCCACCCCCAACTCCTTCTCAACCAGTGAGTCAATAGTGGGATTTTTACTCTTTTGTTGCTTCATTGCTTTGATCTGATGGTGGTCAGCTGATGCTGTGGCAACCTTTTCAGTCTTTCCAACTTTCAGATTGATGCTCCTACTGTGGTCAGTGGTTTCCCATAACTCAAGCATCTGATCATCAGACTCGATAGGTTCCCTTCTGCTTCTCCCATAGGACGAACACTCAGATACTTGATCAAGCATAATGTCTTTTGTCATCATTTCACTCCCCTCTTCAGAGATTTCAGGTGTTGGTTTCTGTTGTTTGAGATTGTTACTAAGTCCATCCCCTTGCTCCTCCTGTTGTTGTTTCCGATGCTTGCTTGTTCGACCACTTCCTTGATAAGAACTGCGTCCACATTTTAACTCCTCAATCTGTCTCATTGGCAGCTTCTAGTTTGGAATCGGCATTTAAGTTTTCCAGCGTAGCAAGTCTCTCCTTCTCTATAACAGCCTTTTCAATAGCTTTAATTCTCATTTGCAAATCCTGCAGTTCTGCAATACCATCTGGCACTGTAGCAATTTGATCCTCGCTAGTTTGTTGACAGCTTTTAGCTTTTACGTGATTCACCAAATCATCATCCTAAAACAAGTAGAATATAAACACTGAATTTACAGATAAATCCAAAAGTAGACAATATATCTAACTTGATAGGATCCGACTGAGAACCAGTTTATGCTTTAGACAGAATCTGATTAAAATATTATAAAATACTTTCATAAATATAACAACAAGGCCTTTGTTTTTTTTTTTTTTAATAAAAGAAAGAATGAAAACAACCAATAACATAAAAAGAATTGGTAACCAGAGATCAAGCTTTAAGAACTCGAAGAGATTAAAACAAAAACAAAGTTGAAGCAGCATATTTATGTAGTCAATTCTGTGAGACCTGAATAGTATATATTATGCAATTTTAAGAGTTCATATCATTCTGCATCAGAACTTCATTTCAACAGTAAAATAGAAACTATTTAAATAAATCGACATTACCTTTGCTTCTTCATTGTCAGCTTTATGTCCAAGAGTACGATTCTCAAGAGATCTTATATATTCCCCCAAAGAAATGACTACTGGGATAGATGCAGCGAACTGAGCTTTTAGTCCTCCATTTTCACCTTCTAAAGTGCTAACTCTTTCTTTCAATATGTCAATCTCAATATCTTTTGAATTTCTTACATCTACAAGATTCTCACATGCTTTGGTGAGGTCATGAGTCTTTTCTTCAAGCACTGATTCAAAGACTGAGGAGATTTGCAGTTCACTAAAGAACGTAGCAGCTTGAGTCTCCCACAGCTGACCCTCATTTCTTGCCTTTTCAAGTTCATGATTCAAACTTTCCTCCCTATGTTTGGTTTCTTCAAGCTCCTCACGCAATTTCTGAAGTTGAGTCTCCAAGTACAGATTTGCTTCCTGAATACAGCTTGTCTCCTTAATCTGATGATCATAGTCTTCAGATATTTTCAGAATCTGCTTCTCTTTCTCTTCTCGTATCCTCTTAGCTTCATCATACTTGTACTTCAGATCCTCCATTATATTATGCAACTCCGTTCTCTCATCCCGTATTGTGTTCAGCATCTGCTCCGCTTCCATAAGCTCATCTTCCTTTTGAGACAGCAGATCCTTTGCATTCGCAATTTCAAGATTTAACTTATCAGAAACACACCTAACAGATATCATTTCATTCTCTGACTTCTCCAGTGATTCTTTGAGATGTGAATTTTCCATCTGTACATCTTCTAATTTGCCCTCCAGCTGCCTTGCCTTCTCCTGAAGTTCATTATTGATACAACAAAGTTGCTCCAAATTTTCATTCAGCTCCATTCTCTCTACAGATTTTTCAGAGATAATATCCTTGAAAACCAGAGAAAGAGCACTTTGAGATACTGTTTCAGCAAAGATCGCACAGTTCTCTTCTTCTAGTACACGCTTCTCTTCCCCCAAATCCGAGACTTTCTTCATCAACGCTTCTTTCTCATCAAGCACCTTGCAGTTCTGCTCTTGTAAGCTCCGGTGTGCCCCTTGCAAGTCCAACAGTAGCCTGCACAGGTCCTCCATTTCAGTCTTCAAGACTTTCTCTTTGTTGTCTCTGTCCACTACTTTCAATTTCATTTCTTCATTTGTCTCCATAAGTTTTTGGGCCTCCCTCTGCAAAAGCAAAATCTGCTCACATTGGATCCTAAACTCCTCATCAAGGGTGTTCCTCTCATTTGCAAGATTTTGTGCCTCCAGTTTCAGTTGCCCAATAAGTGCAACAAGAACTGCTTTCTCAATGACCAATAGTTGATTCTCATCCAAGGCCTTAGAAAGAGATAGTTGCATCTGTTCAAGTTTGGCATGTATATGGTTCAGAAGAGTCTGGTCTTGCTCAAACTTAGCTCCAAACCCATGGTCTGCATCAATCTCAAGATTAGCTAATACCTGATAAAGCCCCAATCTCATTGCTTTAATTTGATTGACCAAGGATTTAATCTCCTCCTGCTGTTCAAGATTTTCATGCTCCAGAGTATAGATGAGTTTCTCTGACAACTTGGATGCTTCTAAGAGCTTTTGACACTCAAACAGGAGGGTGAAATTCTTTTCTTCCAGATCTTGTACACATTTCTGCAAGACGAAAGTCTCAATCTGAGCATCCACGGCAGTGTTGTCTAGTTCCTCTTCAAATGCTTTCTTCCTGCGTTGATCTTCTTCTTGTAGAAAATTGATCTGCAATTCCATACCGGCCACTTGGCTTTCATATAAACAGACAACATTAGCACGTTCTTGCTCTTCAGCATCTAAGGAAGCCTGTAGCTCTTCTACTTTTCGAAGTGTAGACTCTCTCTCTTTCTCTAGACCCAAGTATCTCTCATCTAATTCTCTATATCGTTTCTCCAAATCTTCCAGCCCTCTCTGAGAAATATCCAACTGAGAAACTAAGCTTTCTCTTTCATTGAGCAAGCCACACTTCTCATTATCAAGCAACAGGCATAAATCTTCTAAGCTCTTTGATTTTACCCTCAATCCTTCGAGTTCAGCATTAGCATCGAAAAGCGAATTCTCCAGAAAGGTGTTCTTCTCTGAAAGTTTCTCTAAATTCTCAGTTGTAATCTGTAACTGAGAAATAAGCAAGTCCTTCTCAGCAACAAGAGTAGATTTTTCTCCCAACAGACTTTGACAGACTTCCTCTAAAGCCTTCACCTTCTCTCTGACACCTTCTAACTCAGCATTCAAATCTGAAAGGGAGTTCTCTAGAAGAGTATTTTTCTCGAGAAGTTTCTCCATAATTTCCAGCTTCTGCAAAAGAGCAACCTTTTCGCTTCTGTCACTCTCACAGACCTCTTTTAGCTTTAAGTTCTCATCCTGTAATTCCTTCACAGACAACCCAAAGTTCTCTGGATTTAAGGAGACTGATTCCACCTGCTCCATCATTGCCAGGTGCTTCTTGTTAAGTTCATTCAGTTCCTCTTTCAGACAGTAAATTTCTTGCTGGAGAGCATTTCTTTGGTCAACTCGAAGTTCAACTTCTGCTTCAAGTTTCCCTATCGTTTCCCTTAAACTGAGGATCTCATCTTGCAAATTTTTAATTGACACAGCTGAAGATAAGTTGAGTTCATTCAGGCCCTTGTTCTCCTCCTTGACCTTCTCTACTTCTTCTCGTAGACATTGATTATGAGATTCCATGTCCTTCAAAATTTGAGCCCTATTCTGGAGCTCTGCAGCCAGCGATCTCAGTTCTTCCTGAGATTGGGAGTGCAAATGTTGCAGAGTCTGGAAAGCAGTTTCAGCTTCCATGAATCTCAATCGCTCTTCCTGGATGCAAGCCCATAGTCTCCCCAGCTCCTTTTGCTTCTCTGTTAGTTCTTGACTTTGACTACCCACCTTTTGTACCACAGACTCCAATTCAGAGTGCAGAGTCTGATTTGATCTCTCTAATAGAAGACACTTTTCTTCAGCACCCTTTAGCTTTGCAACCTCATCATCTAACTCAGAACCAAGCCTTTGGGCCTCCTCTTCTGCATTAGCAAGCTTACGCTCCAGGTCAGAAATTGTCTCTAGGCACTGCTGATATTGAAGAGCCAAAGCTTCCTTCTCTTCAGTTAGTCTTGCAAGTGCTTGTTTCAGGCTTTCAATTTCACTTGCAGCTTGATCAGCTACATCATTGATCCTTCTGGCATCTTCCACAGCACATTGTAGCTTATTCTCCAGATCAGATATCGTCTTTAAAAATTCTTCATGTTTAACAATTGCAGCCTCCTTTTCAGCTTCCACTCTAGCAAGGTCTTGATTTAGGGATTGAGATTCAGTTTCAGCTTTGCTTAGACGCTCATTAAGTTCTCCAGCATCAGTTTCAGCACGAGAAATATTTTTCTCCAGATTAGATATTTTATCCAAGCACTGCTGGTATTGAAGAAAATTAGTTTCCTTTTCAGCCTGTAATCTGGCAAGGGCTTCCTTCAAAGTTTGAACTTCAGCTTCAGCTTTGCTGGCTACTTCACTCAGTCCTTTGGAATCCTCTCGAGCACGAGAGACTTCTAACTCTAAATTAGATAGTCTCTCCAGACTTTGTTGATACTGAAGTAAGCCAGCTTCCTTTTCAGCTTCTAATTTAGCAAGGGCATTCTTTAGGGCTAAGATTTCTGATTCAGCTTTCCCCATTCTGTCAGATTCAGATGGGACCCGAGCCTTCAGATCATGACTTCCATTGTTTTGAGCTCGTTCTTTCTCCTCTGAATCATGAAAATTAAGGCCTTTTCTAGCCCGTCCTTCTCCAGAACCAAACAAATCATTAAACTGTTTCAAACCCTTTCTGGTTGTTACAGAATCAAATTGATCGGTAAATGCTCCATTTCTTTTTAAGGCATGGAGATGAGATGAAGAGAGTCCCAGAGAATCATTTTGCAACTCATCAGGGTCAACCAATGCACGTGCTGGACCCATCTCAGGTGTACGGGGATCCCCATCATCACCCATAGCAAATGGGATTTGGTTGGGAAATGCTTCTGCCATTGTTCGATGAGCCTGGCGGAGTGCCCCCGTTGCATGATCATATCTTTCAGCCAATGCACGGTATGCCCTGTAAAACTCTTCAACCAATTTCATAAGCTCAGGCCGTTTCTTATAGTACATTTCTGCCCTCCTTGCGAAGGAATCTGCATCTTCTTCAATAACCTTGATCATTTGTTTGACTTTGGCATCCATATCTGTTTCAGCAGCAGAATAATTTTTATATCAAATCACAAGCAGGGACTGATAGACAAAAAGAATTACATCAAGAGCCAGCTTCCTGAGAGCCAACAAGCATATTTACTCTCAAACAAGTTGGATAAGATAACAAACTCATAGCATTGAAGTCTAGTGACAACATAATCCATCATCTATATTTTCAACTTGTTTCAAGAGTATTCAAAACTTTATATCTTTAGACTTCTTTTCTCTTAAAGTACAATTATCTCATGCTATAACCTTTATAAAAAATTATGAAACTTAAAATTATCTCATACTAAAAACTTCATAAGGCATTATGAAAAGAAAACTTAAATACCCATAAATTCAAGATACAAGACTTAAGCTGACATCTATCTCAAGATAAATGCAAATTAAACCCATAAGAAACAAGTAATACCTGTAAGATTCTCCTGAAGCCATTTGGAATTTTTCGGGCTTATGTGGCTATCCCACCACCAAGAATACATTCGTCTAGAATCCGCCTGCGCCGCACTCTTTGCCATGATCCCAACCAATTCTAACTCTGATCAGACGAAAATGTGATCCTCGAAACAGCACCCGAATTCAGGTAATAAACAATGGACCAAACCTGTTTGTGGATATGTATGATCACAAACAGATAATTGAGCCGCCTAAGAACTTATAGATAGATAAAAAGCTTTCAATCTCTCACTTCTTGTACCTGCAAAACAACACAAATTCAGTGTCCAAATCAGCCAAAACTACCAAAGATCAAACTCTCAACAACACAATTGAAAGATCACTCAATTACCTGACCAATAAACTTCAGGTCCAATTATCACACAACTACGAAAAAAAGTAAAAGCTACCCTCAAAATCTGTACAATTAACCTGATCATCAAATACACAACATAATACACACGATCAAACAAAGAAACAAAGAAACTGATCAACAAAAAGAAAAAAAGATAAAATTCCACAGTGAATTATAAATTCACACATCTTTTCAATAGCTTACAAACAATTAAAACCACTAGATGAACGTTGAAATCCACAAAAAGTAACGAAACAAATCAAAAACTCAAAACAACCAAGTAACTGAAAATTTACCAATTACTTGTAGAATCAAAACTAAAGTTTATAGTTCTCGACTACAGCTTCAGCTGCTTTGGCTTTCCTCTCAACCCATGTTGGTTAGATCTCTGAATGTAACTTTCTTCTCTCTCTTTTCTTTTTCTCTGCTGTTTTTGCTTGCTTTTTATGCTGTCTTTGGTACTGTCAAAAGAGAAAATGGTTGTAGTGGATGAACAAAAAACAAAGAAAGGAAACTGCCCTTGATTCTCTATTTAATTTTTAATTTTTAAAATGATATTTTTTTGTAATTACTGAAAAACTTTATTATTGCCGAAATTGGAGTTTTAAAATTAAAAACATGAGTTACTGTTAAGATGCTCTGAAATGACGAGGTTGTCCTTTTTGTTTAAGCTTTCAAACATGTCTTTTACTAGAGCTTGTTGTTTTTTCTAGAACTTTGATGTTTTGACTAGTTGCTAATGACTCCGTTTGTTTGTCAGCATGCTTTTGTTACCAATTTTTTTTAATTAATTCTCTGTTACATCTCTGAATTTTAGGATTAATTAATTGGATCCTAATTATATAATTTTTAATTATTCGGTCTCAACTAATCTCTTGAGACCTTGAAAGTTCGATCAAATAATCTTCCAATGTCCACCTCTATTAACGTCTAAGGGACTTTAACTAAAGAGTTTAAGGATTTTTTTTTTTTTTTATCATCAGATCATCCAGTGATGGTTGACATCAATATTTATGAAGGTTAATCAAATGATTTAGGTTTATGATTATTTGAATTCAAATTTCATCGCGGTGGATTCTGAATTTATGGATTATAAAGCAAGATTGGGTATTTTTGGAAGAAAAAAAAAACGCTTAAAGAGAGGGCAGATTTTTGAGTACCTAAAATCTCTCTCAAGTAGCCGTTGCCAGTGGAGATTTTTAATCCAGTGAGTTAATGGCACCACGGGTATTCGGAGAAAGACGGAAGGGTGTTTTTGGTATTTGGAAAAATGGAATCTTGAAAGCGTGGCAAGTTGACACGGTGGCATGCTTTTATAAAGGTGGGCGTGTTGGGCGGTGGTGGGCGGGGGAAGAGGACGGTCGTCAATCGTCATTCGTCACACAGCTTAAATTCCTTGGCGTGCAATTACGACCACGTGTATTATATTAATTTAATCATTTTTTAAATTTTATTTATTAAAGACTAATCAAATATTATTAACCTTAATTAAGTAAACATGAGGAAGAATTATTGGAATTAATAAGAGCCAAAGAGGCAGACTGACAGTGTCTTCAATCTTTCACACACAAAAACAAACCAAATAATTACAAAAAAAAAAATTATCATTACAATAGTTAATTAATTTAAAATTAATTTCGGCGGGTAAGTAATTAATGAAGTGAATATTAATTAAGGATGTTAAGTTCAGTTAATCCAATGCCTAATTAGAAAAAGAAGAGAGCAAAGAAAGGTCTAATCATATCATTTGCTTGGGCGACAGAAAATGGTGTCCCACCAAAATGATGTGTTATTATTGATGCATATGCCTAATTTTAATTTTAATTGCTTTTGTTACCCAACTTAATTAATTAATCGCAATTATCCTCCTAAACTTAAATTACTTCTTGGGGTTCAATAGTGTCACCCCTTAGGTCTTGCACAAAAACGTTTCGCCGATTTGGAGAACGAATGTTGTCATCCCTGAATGTCATTTTTGTTAGTTAAATATAACAGTTTCAAGAGGTTGAAAATATATTTTGAATAACCGATTAACATTTTTTTGACCCAACAGTTAGAAGCAGGGGCGGATCTAGCCTAGTTTTGGCCCACCTTCAAATTTTTTTTAAAATACTAATATATATGATTTCTAGATTTTGGCTCACCCTAAGAAAAATGTTAATATACAATTAGTTTTTATTTTGGTTCACCCTAACAGAAATTTATGAATCTGCTACTGATTAAAAGCTTTGGTCCAACAATGGGCAATTTTGGACAAATGGCTTGAAATTTGACTGACCAGTTTACCCTTTTAGTATTGTTATAATTCCTGAATGTAAAAATGGTTGATGACCAAAACTATCAACTATTTATTCAAGATGTATTTTCTATCAATTGTATTGTTACAATTCTTGAATGTAAAAATGTTTAGTCGTTTGACCAAAATCGTAACTGTATTGTTACAATTCTTGAATGTAAAAATGTTGTCGTTCGACCAAAATCGTAAACTGTTTATTCAAAATGTATATTCTATCCCCTACGTTGTTACAATTCTTAAATTTAAGAATGATTAGTCTTCGATGAAAACCGACTAAAATGTTTGTATTAGATGATGATTATATAATTTTGTGTGAGGGGGGATGAATTTTTAAAAGTTTAATTAAGTTGGGGAGTATATTTCATTGGACTTTAGCACTAAAAATTCCAAAATTTCAAGATTAATAATTGAATAAAAGATGAGATGACTTGGAATTTTGGATGGATTTGGTGACAGAAAATATTAAAATCAAATCAAAGTAATTGACAAAGTTTGGTGTCAACAGCCTCGAGATAATGACACAAAGCCGAAGGCTTAAATTGGTAGTTGAATAACAATAATAATTCAAAAAGTCTTTGCCACATTAATGGAATAATGGGTAAGCGTCAGACGTGATGAATTGGAAAAGCACTTCACAATTGCTTTTAGCTTGTTCCGTGTTTGGCTTTCTTCCTTACAACCTGCCCAATTTTTCATTGACGTTCCAATGGAATTTTTAAACCACAAACAAATTTTTTTTTTTCTTACTTCCGTATAGACTAATATATTAATATTTACAATGTTCTGAAAATCAGACCGACCATCTGGTGGACAGGTTCGACTAGTAACTGACGGCATATCCGGTCTAGAATCCTTTAAAAACCATTAATTGTATTCAAACCGGATTGGACCATTATTGGACCGCCAGAATAGTACCGAATTGCGATCCAATCGCAGCTCAATCACTCCAGATTCCAGCATCGTTCGACGGAGAAAACACCACCATTAACTTGATAGCATCTCCACAACAAAACCCAGTCATTTTCAATCACCTTTGTCGCTCGCCATCTACCTGAAGTTCACACGACCGTCAAACTTCTTTTGTTGATTCCGACGAGTTCCGGCGCCGATGGAACTTCCTAGCACCACCACCAGATTCGTCGGCACCTATACATCAAAAGCCCCATGATTCCAAACCTCGATTATCCGTCGATCATTGTTGCTGCCACTATCACCAGTCCTTTCGCGTGACAGGGGTGTTTTGGACAGATTTCAAACCTTAAGGGAGTATTATGAGTTGTTTTTGATGAATTTCAAATGGTCACGGACTAAAAATAATTTTACAGAATACGGTCCAATCGATCGATCAAACCGGTCAAACCGAACCCTTGAACGGGTCATAGTCCGGTTCGGGTTTCAGAACATTGAATATTTGACTATTTAAGTCATTAATTTAAGATAAAAAATCCTATAAGTTCTTCTTTATATATGAATATTTTTTAGATGATTAAAATAAATTTTTTCAATAAATACTATGTGATGCCGCCAATGGTGAAAAATTTATATTAACGGGGGAATTTCATAAGAAATCAATTATGAGAACATTATATATAGAAATATCTTCTAAATTAACCAACACTTTAGAGACGATAGATAGAACAATTATATATACTATTGAATAAAATTCTTGATTACTTTAGGAGTTGTTGTCTAGTATACAACAATATCATATATTATCTCTATAGTATCATTGATCATACTCAATCCTCCATTCACTATTAAATTCAACATGTGAAGGAATAATCATGACCAAATATTATTACATTAATTAAAAAAATAATTAACATAAAACTAATTAAAAATAATTTTAAGGTTCATTTGGGTTGTTGCCTATTTTTATTAATTGCTTATGCAAATTAAGTTGGGTTAATTTAGTATTATAACGAACAAAAATCTCATGCGTATTAAATAAAAGATTTATAAATTTTAAAATATTAATTGCGAAGATGAACAGAAGGTTCTTCACGTGATAGAGCGATTTAAAATTTTAAATAATATAAAATAGATAAAGGAGAATAATTGCAGAGAGACTTTACAAAAGAAATGCAGGCTTGAAGCATCTGTTGACCGTTGCTTGTAGTTGTACCTTCACAAGTGTTTCGAAGTAAAATATTAGCACGTGATTGTTTTAATGTAAATTATTATTATTATTTTTTTTTAAATACCAATTTAGAAATTAGACCTTTAAAGTTTAAATCAAAGCAAGCTTTCAACTAAGGCTGAAGAAATTCAGAGACTTCTGCTTTTATGAGACATCACGTTACTGTTACATTCTACTTTTTTAATTAATTAAAAGTAATTATGCTTTGCCCCTAATTAACCTAATTCTATTACCTATTTCTGCTTCTGCTTTTGTTATGAGTTTGCATTTATTTTTTTCTTTTTGCAATCAATACATCTAACAATATTTTTATTTAAGGTGATGTTTGGTAACTTGTCTATAGTACTCACAACTGATTAGCACTGAATGAATAAAACGGAAGAAAATTTTGGCTTTATTTAGTTCACTATTTGATGATTTTTAGAATAGTATTTTGAAAAAAAAAAAGTAAAATTGGGTTATCTTTACGAGAAAGATAATTATTAATATTTTGTTAGATGAAAAAGTAAAATATGATTTTGAGAATATTAAAATAAATACATTTTAAGATTGATTTTCTATTTAACTTTATTAGAAAAACTAGAATAATATTTTAAAGAGTGTACCAAATAGAACTAAAAAATATTTTAAAGAGGTGAAAACAAACAAGCCTTAAGTTATGTGGGAAAGAGTTTATTATAAACTACGAGTATTTATGTTATTTAGTTGCATCTACTTGTTGAATATTAAAGGACTATTTACATATATAGACAGCTTTACGAACTTTAATTCCCAAAACAGTAAGAGTTTGTTTGAAAGACAAATTTATCCTTAAAATCACATGATTTAACCTAATTGTCCTTAATGAAAAATAACAAGGACAAAAACAGCTGTAATGCGCTAGACTATTAAGTCTAACATGGTCTAGTTTACTTTAATTATATTGTCATATCCTATTGTTAAATGTTAGATTATGGGGTCTACCGCTATGAAATATAATATTTAGGGAGGAATAAATTGGTAAATATGTTATATAAATTGCTGAGTTATCCTTCTTTATTATTATTATTATTATTATTATTTGGAATTATTAATTTATTTTAACCTTTACATTTGAGATTTTGTTAAAACAGTCAAACCAAACAAAACAACCCCTTATTATTTCATCAGAAATGCTAGATGTACAAAACTCTTACAAAGAGTCTTTATAGAAAGTGATGTAACAACTGTTATACCATCAGTTTGTGAAAAGAAATAAAAGATTAATGTAAAATTAGTGGTGTGACAACTGCCACATCACTTTGTACAAAAAAGTTTTTGTACATCTAGTATTTCCCTTATTTCATTCCGAATAATTGTAAAACTTGCATATTTTGGAAACCGTGGTTAAAATTAGGTCATAAACTTTTCAATCATAAGTTGTTATGGGTAAACAAATTCTAACTCATGTACCAAAATTTGGGCAGTACAATTAAAGAAGAAGAAAAAAAAGAGAGAGACATGAAAGAATCCAAAGAGGAAACACTAAATGACATGGAGATGAAAAGGTATCATTCATTCTTGTTGCCCTTGTGGGAGCTTGAAGGTGACTCTATAAGCAAATATATGCCTGAAAAATTGAGTCCACAACAAAAATTTAGCCACCAACCCAACTACCACGACCGCCACCACCACTGATTATCTGTTCTCACATATGTTTTGATAACGATGTAAGATTAAAAGTCCGTTTAGTTTCAGTTATTCATCTCAATAAAAGTACATTAAAGATTGGTTTAGTTGAATTTATCCACTTTTTAAGGGAGAATCACATTTTCCCACCCAAGGTTTGGCGAAACGACACTTTCCCACCCTTCAAGTTTTAAAATGACACTTTCCCATCATTTATTAGGTTTTGTTATGTTTTCCGTTAATATTTTATTGAAAAGACGAAAATATCCTTAAATTTTTTAATTAGCTAAAAAGTCAAATGTTTCAAAAAAAAAAAAAAAAGTAGTCAACCCCACCTAAAAAGCTATGAGTAATTCTATGAAATTGCTTAAAGTTGGACCTTAATATTTATTTATTTATTTATAATACCGTCAATATCCCATCACTATTATTCAATAATCTACTAAATCTATAATGTTTTTCATTTTTACTAATTAACATAGAAAATCAATATTCTTAATTAACTAAATAAACAAAAGAAAAAGAGTATCTTTACATTTGAATTGGTAAATAATTGAGTAAAGACTTTGATTTAACTAAATTTTAATTTATAATAAACTAATTAAGAAATAAACTATTTAAGGGTATTATCATCTTTCCAGTCAAATATTAACAGAAAACACTAATAGAACTTGACAAAGGGTGAGAAAGTGTCATTTTTAAACTTAATGGGTGAAAAAGTGTAATCTTGCCAAACCTTGGGTGGGAACATGTTGTTATCCCACTTTTTAATATAACTTGTTTAAAAATGAGTTTTTTATTTTATTTTTTTCTTCCTATGAGATCGCTTATAATTAAATTCTTCCGCTTCATTTAGAAAGTATTAAAAACTCCTCGATAATTAAAAAAAAAAAAAAAAACCCTCTAAAATATCAAAACCACCTAAAAAAAATTAAACACCCCTACAAACGTCCCTTACAAAATTATCAAAAACCCTCTTATAGAGAGTTTTTAATACTTTTTGTACAAAACAAATGCGTTTAATTCTAAACAAGTTCACTCCTTTCGAAAATTATAAACATTTTAAAAACCTTTTTAATTTTTAGTTTTTGTAATTTAAGACTAGAAAGTTTCATGTATATTTTTCCAAACGGAATAACAAAAAAATATTTCTTCAAAACCATATCTTTATAAGCTTTACGATAATAAACTCTATTCTTATAAACTCTACTGAACGAACATATTCTTAATTACTTATTCACTCTTTTCCAGTTATAACTAAACAACAGAAAAAAAAAATATTAAAAATCAATTTTATTATATAAAAAAATTATTTTAATCAATAGATAAATCCGGTTAACCTTATAATTAAAATGGGTGTAGGCAGCAAAAGCACATGTTACTTGCACATCAAAAATGCTAAAAAGGGTGAAAGACTATAATTGCCATTATGTTGTTGGGTAAAGCTTAAGCAATTCAATTGTAAAAGAGAAACCAGCCAGGTGTTATGGCCCACTTACAAAATGGTCCCCACATTCAACTGCCATTACCATTTTGTCCCATGTGGGACTGGTTTTTTTTTTCCAACCACCTTAATTTTTGAACAAGTGTGTTAATGGGCTGTTGGGAAAAAGACCTTTCCTTCATCATTTCATTTCTTTCTTGTTTTTGTGTTTTTTCTCCTTTCATTTATGAGTGGTTTTATTGAAGCTTAAAAATCTTTTGTTTAATAAATGCACCCACATTTTTAGAGTGCATTCCTTAAAAGTTTTTGAAATTATATAATGTTTTAAATGCACCCACATCAAATCAAAATTCACTTTATCGGTTAATCCTACATCTTGCTCCATCAAAATCTTCTCAAAAGCCCATTTATAAGAACTCAAACCCAGCCCATCAGAAAATATCACGACGACCCTTTTTCTTTGCAAAATTATGACACATCAGTATACTATTGCATTTTTATTCAAAAAATTAAACTTGATTTTCAAGATTTGTCAAAGGCGCGAAAACATTTGAATTTTGAGTACTTTGACTTTTAACTTGGTTGAAACGGTCATGCAATTTGGTTGTGCTGTTGTGAGTGACTTGACACCATTTTGGGTAGAAGAATGTACGATCATTTGGAATGTGGTTGTGCTTGCTGTGAGGAGCGTTCATCTGTGAAATTCCATGAAACTAAGAACAGTTGCTCCTTCGTCCTACACGGTCATACCAACTGGGAAATCTGCATTTTTTTGTTTGTTTTGGTTATGACTCTTGTCATACATTTTCATGTTTGTTAAAATCTTTTTAATGACCTAATTGTAATGAATTAGTGACTACATCTTACATAACAGAAAGAAGACTCTTTTAGTGATGACAAATGGTGGTGAATGCATGATTGAATGTTCCATGACCAAATATGAGGAGTTTTTGTGATCAAATGTAATTAATTAGTGTCAAAATCTTTCATCACTAATAAATCTGCCTTTAATGATCATTTCCTCACTAAAATTGTATAAATAACAAACCACGATCAATTTCTGGTGGCAAAAATATAAGTTTAGTATATAAGATTTCTTATTTTATGGTAATGCAAATTATGGTCACTAATTCTAAAGTAGTTTAGCAACCAAAATTATAATAACTAATACTTCTGAAAATTAGTTATCATAATTTTGTATTCATCACTAATTATCTTATGTCTCGACGTTATAGGCACCAAATGGGGATGAAATGTTTCTGGTCACTAAAGCACATTGGTAACCAAATATTGTTACTTTAGTTACCATTTTTGGCAACGAAAATTTCTTGTAGTGACTTTTTCATGATGTTTCCATGTTTTGCTTAACAAAATTAGACAATCTGACTTTATAGCTTTCGCTAGGGCTACAAACGAACCGAGCTGTTCGCGAACAGCTTGATGTTCGTTTGATAACTGTTCGATTCGACTCGATAACAAACTGTTCACAAACAGTTTAATGTTCGTTCGATAATATGTTTGATTCGAGTTCAACATATGATGTTCGTTCGATTATGTTCTTAAACATACTGCGTTCGATTGATCCATCTGTTTGCAAATAATCTATTCGATTATTCGTTTGTTTATGTTCGAAAAACATGGTATACATTATTATATATATTTATATTTTTTTCATTTTTTATTTTTTTTATATTATGTTTGGTTTAGTTTGGATGAATTTTTTTTAATGGTAATCAATAATAAAATATTATGATACTTTTGTTTTTCTTATATATATATAATATATTTGGATTTTTTTTTCAAATGTCATCAATAATTAAATATATAAATCTATAACATTTTAATTAAAAAATAATAAATTATTATGATACATAGCATGACAAATTTAATAACATAATAGATTATATAATCAAGTGATATATAACATAGCAAATCTAATAACATAATAATTTCATATTTTTACAAATGTAATCAATAATTAGATATTATAAGATATCATTTCAATTAATAAATAATAAATATAGTATGACAAATTGATAAACATAACATATTGTATAATCAAGTGATACATAGCATGAAAAATTTAATAATATAATAGTTTAATTAAATGTAGTATGACAAATTTATGAACATAACATATTGTATAATCAAGTGATATATAGTATGACAAATTTGATAACATAATAGCTTAATTAAACATAAATAAACCACACATTTGTATTGATCATATATTACAATAGACCCTCATAGTAAAATGAATTTATGGGTGTTGATACAAAATATATATGTAGAAAGTAATGGTATATATATATCCTAACCTTGATAATTTAATAAAATATTAAACATATTTAATCTATGATTAATATATGTATGATAATAATTTTGTGTGTATCTATTAGAGGTGGAAAAGTAACCCGCCTGGCCTGACCCGACCCGGCCCGCGACGGGTTATGCAAATTGGCGGGTCGGTCTTGACCTGCCCGCCAACATTGGCAGGTCGGGTTAGGCCCGCCAACCCTAACCCGTCGGGTTAGGCTGCGGGTTGGGTCGGGTTAACCCCCTTTTTGATTTTTTTTTTGTTTTGTTTTGTTTAAGTTTAAATGTTTAATTAACTTTTCAAATGAGTAATTAACAATTTATAAATGAATAAATGTAATTGTTTTTAGTTAACTTATTTTCAAATATCAATAATTCAATTAAATTAAATTTTTTTTTTTTTGTTAACATTTCAAATATTAATTCAATTTTAATACATTAAAATTGTAATATAAGAAAAATTAAATTTATTCATTTATCAACAAATAAAATAAGAAATTACAATAATTATTGTCTCGTTAAAAACCTTACCAAGAAAAACCCAATGGGACCAAAACTTGGTAAGAAAAAAGAGTGCAATAATTGACAATTAATTTACAAGTTACAATTTACAAAACAACTAATTTTGGGGTTGACTAGGACCTCCCTCATCCGTATCATCTATATTACAAAATTGAAATAATTTTATTAAAGTATCGTCAAGAACCTCGTATTGATCTTGATGGCGCGATCGTTTCCAATCTCGAAGACATGTGAGGACTTCAATCATTTTTTGTGAATGTTTAGTCCTCATTTCATTTAAAATTCTTCCACTTGCACTAAATGTTTATTCGGATGAGACGGTTGAGACTTAATTAGCAAAAACATCCAAGGCAAGTCTTGATAATACCAGAAAAATACATATTCTGGTTTTCCAATATTCTAAGACATCAAAGTTGGCTCTTTGTTGTGGATCTGTTGGTAACATTGCAGGAGTTTCCAAATATTGTTGAAGCTCGTTACTCTGTGACTGCATGGCAGACAGTGGATTCGTTGTTGCCGTTGGTGCTTCTGAAGAGGAGGCTGCGCCTGTGCTTCTGGTTCGGTTCCTCTTCGGCCTATTAAATGCACTCAAGGTGTAGAAGTTTTCATTTGTTTCTTCTGATGAAGCTTCCCTTTGTATTTTGTGTCTTTGAGGGTTCCCATACTTGTTTTCATATTGGAAATATACCTCTGCAGGACAATTTTTTACCTCTCCTATTTGATTGAAAAATGCTAAGTTTTGTAAATTTTCAGTTAATGTCTCTAAACCATTTTCTAAACCTTCTTGTTTAATTCTAGGATAAAAAATGGCACATAAACAATAAAGAAAAGGAATGGGTTTAAAATATTTTAAAAAAAAAAATTTCATTGCCTTTATTAGTTCTTTTACAATTTCATTGTTTTTGTTTTTTGTAAATAACTCTGAAATTTTTACAATTGTATGTATTACCAATGGACTAGTAGGATAATGCACACCAGAAAGTTGTTAAGTGGATTGATAAAAAATTTTAAGAAAATAATGAAATACTTTAGCTATTTGCCAATAATTTTTTACCAAATAATGATGACCTCTATTATTTGCTACAAAATAATTAATTAAATTAGCATAAGGTGAACATGAATCAAGCATTAAATAAATACTATTTCATCTAACATGCATATCTAATGCAAATGTTCTAGGAGACATATTTGATTTTATACAAGCATCTTGAAATTCAGCATTTCTTTTATTACTACCAGTAATCCAAGCTAAACAATCTCTAATTCTATCAATATTTTCTTTAATTGTTTTCATACCA
Source organism: Pistacia atlantica (assembly GCA_026229545.1). Classification (NCBI taxonomy): domain Eukaryota; kingdom Viridiplantae; phylum Streptophyta; class Magnoliopsida; order Sapindales; family Anacardiaceae; genus Pistacia; species Pistacia atlantica. Next base: position 26,693,948 of record CM047897.1, read on the forward strand.
CTTTTTACAATTAAATTAATAACATGACATGCACAACGTTGGTGAAAAAATTTCAAATTGTTATATAAAGGATAATTACTTTGAAAATAATCTATAGCTCTACTATTAGAACTTGCATTATCTAAAGTTAAACTTATCACTTTACTAACAATATTACAATCTTCTAAAACTTTAAGAATTTTATTATAAATTTGTGACCACTATGATCAACATCCATCAATCTAAATCCTAATAAAGATTTATTTAATTTACATTCATTATCAAATTAATGACTAGTCACACAAATATAATCTTGTTTAGCTCTACCACTCAAAATATCGGAAGTTAGAGCCACACTAACATGACAAGTATGTATTTTATTTTTTAATTCTAATTTCATTTTCTTAAACAATTTTATTAAATCATTTATAATCGCAGTTTTAGAATAACTTTTAAATCCTGGAAAAAATGATTTTTTAATAAATCTTTCAAAATATTTATCTTCAGCCATATTAATAGGTTGATCAGTTGCGGCAATATATAAAGCTAATTGTTCCCTATATACATCAGAATTATAACGCCAAGTAGTACCTATATTAGTTATTTGAGTTTGATTGGTTTATCTATTTCCATGTTGAACAATATGTTTATTAGCATGCCTTTTTAAAGTATTAGTACCATTACCTGAATCAGCTTTATAAACATTTCCACAATACTTGCATCTTGTTTTTTTTTCACTTGAACTCCATTTTCTACCTCGAAAAACTTATTGAAATGCGTCCAAACATCTGATGTGTGTGCCGCTTTCGACAACAGTTGATGAACCCGTTTCAACTTGAGATGAAGTTGGACAAGGATGACGATTACGAGGACGGTTTCTAGAACCACCAGGAGCTGTATGTGGAGGAATCGGGGGCATATGTTGAGGTGTATCGGATTCTGAGACTGGGAAAGTTGCGGGACTATTTGAATCTCCTGCATTTATGTTAGTAAAATCAACGGGACTAGGACTAGGATAGTAGTTTTCTTCATCATTGATATTGATGGGATAGAAATATCTATCCATTGTAGTTGAAAAAAAAATTGATGTAGAATAAATAAAAAATTAAAGAAAGAGAATTGGAATATGGAAATATGAATTGAAAATTGCAAAAACCTAATAAAAATTAAAATAAGAGCAAATTGATAACAAAGAGATTAAGAGAATAAATGAATAATTGAGAGATTAGAAATTAAAGATTAGAGAAAATGAGAGAATTTGAGTTGTGAGAAAAGATGAGAGTTTAGGGCCAATTTATAGGAAAAAAGGGGAAAAGAAAATGACAAAAAAGACCCATCCAATAGATATAAAACGTTTATACTTCAAGGGTAATTGGATTTTTTTTTTTTAAATTTGTTTTTCGGCCAACCCGGAGAGTTGGCGATCCTTTCTCTAGAAAGGACAAAACAGCAACCCGCGGGTTACCGAGTTGCCATTTCTCAACCCAGCCCGCCCGAGGGTTGCTGGCGGGTTGGGTTCAACCCGGCTTGCCTTATTGGCGGTCCGGGTTGAACCCTCTTGAATGCGGGCCAAGTTAGGGTTGACCCGCCTAACCTGGCCCATTTGTTCCACCTCTAGTATATATATAACAAATTAATCACACATATGTATTTGATCATACATTACAATAAACCCTCATACTACTATGAATTTATAGGTGTTGATACAAAATATATATATAGACAGTAATGATAATATATATGATAACCTATAATTTTGATAATTTAATAACATATTAAACATATTTAATCTATGATTAATATATGTATGATAATAATTTTGTATATACACAATTACACATTATATATATATATAAATTAATCATACATGTATATTGATCATGTATTATAATAGACCCTCATTCCACTATGAATTTATGGGTGTTGATACAAAATATATACGTAAACATTTAAAATATTTATGATAATTTATGTAATGATAATATATATGATAACCTATAATTTTGATAATTTAATAATATATTAAACACATTTAATCTATGATTAATGTATGTATGATAATAATTTTATATATATACAATTACACATTATATATATAAAACCCAAGAACCAACAAACTAACCCGGCCCAACCCAAATTTTAAAACAAAAATCCAAACCCAATTCCACATTTTCCCTTACCCGGCCCAAAATCCAAATCCAATTCAGTCACAGCCCTAATTTGGTTAATCGAATGAACTCAAACAACACTAAGTTATTCGAACGAGTTATTCGAACAAATATTTACAAGTTATTCGAACGAGCTAACCGAACGATCACTAACTGCTCGTTTGGTTAATCGAACAAACCTGAACAACCATTATGTATTCGTTCGAGTTCGAACACGATTTCGAACACCCCTTTGTGCTTATTGAACGAGTTTCGAATGGAGGTGTTCGTTCGTGTTCGGTTCGTTTGCAGGCCTAGCTTTCATTATCTCTTCTCTATATTTGTCATCTTCAAAGACAATTATCCTTAACATACAAGTCTTCTAGACTCATTAGGCTTGTTATACAAATTAAAGTAGTACAACAAACCTTTCACCATATATCTTCCTTGACCTATCCTTCTCATAACAATCTCATGTATTCTAGTCCTCTATCATGCATTCTCACATATAAGTCCTCATGACCTATAGTGCTCTAACATCGTCTAGATGTGTAGTTTGAACATGTAGTATGAAGGCATCATTTATAGATTTTGGGACACCCATAATGAACAAGTAGATGCAACTCTATCTGATTATTAATAGATTGGTCAAAGAAACAATAGAGGACACTAGAAAGGTAATCAGGGTTATAATAGATCGTCTTGCTAGTAAAACCTATTTAATTTAAACACCAAGTTGAATCTATATAACATCGTGCACTTAAAAGTTTTTTAATAATGCAAGTCGAGGAAAATCTTCAAATTAACCTAGGAGGAAGTATTTAATTGAAATCCCTAAGTGGGTGCGTCTGTTTAGATATTTGGAGTAGTATTTTTGAAATATTATTGTTAGATAGAGTTGGGAGGTAGAATTTGAAAATTAAAAATAGTTGAATAATTTAGGAATATGATTTTGAGAATAGAGAAACAAATATGTATTTTGATTTGAAATGCGAATAGGATAAGGAAACAAATGCGTATTTTAGTTATTTGGAATAATATTTTTGAAATATTATTGTTAGGTAGAGTTTAGTGGTTATTACGAAGTTGTTGAGTAGTTATTATGAGGTTGTTGAGTAGTTATTACGAGGTAAGATTTGAAAATTAAAAATAATTAAATAATTTAGAGTAGTATTTTAAGAATAGGAAAACAATATGCATTTTGATTTGGACTACGAATAGAATATTTAAAAAAATATGCTTTTTTTTTTTTTTAGTTCAAGGTATTTGCTGTCATATTATTTTTACAACATGAAGTCGTCTTTATAAGAACATGATAAGACAGACGCGTTTAGATTTTAGAATTGATGATTTAAAGTCGTGCACATGCAAAGGTATTAACCATAGTATAACGATAGTTTGTTAAACGATCATCGCAATCTAGACTTATATCGTAGCCCAAATAAGGTCCTAAATCGTTGGGGTCTGTGTGAGAAAAAACAAAATTTTGTATCCATTTAATAAATTGTACAAATAATAGGGATGCCTCACATCGTTTCTTTTATTAATATTATCTTTTGAAGTTGGTAAGTAAGCGCCACATCATATGCATATCCAACAAGAGAAAATCAATTTAACCCCCCAGGTTTCAGAAAGTCTTCTTTGCAGGGAATTATGCCGATTTTAATCAAAATGCCCCTCACCGTTTCTAAAATTTGTAACATTTGACATATTTAGCTTTGTAACAATAACAAGTATAGGGATGACTAAGAATTTTGGTGGATAAAGAATTACCGTCCTCTTTTTTTGTCATCCCAATCCTTAGCCTATTTTTTTTTATTAATTTAAAATATTTTGGGCTTTAATGACTTATATTGTTTTAGGTTATTAAGCTTTGCTATATCTTATATGGAAAATTCTACGTATATAAGGGGTGTTTGCTTGAGCTTATGAAAATTAGCTTATAAGCAACAAGTACTTATAAGCTAATTTTAGCTTATGAGTATTTGAAATTTTAAGTAATTACGTGTTTAGTTAAAGTACTTATAAATAACTGATAAGTAGTTGACGTATTTGGTAAAATGTGGCTTAGAAGTACATTTTATTATAAAATGACTAAAAAAGGTACTACATTAAACAAGGGTATACTATAGAATTTTAAAATTAAATAAGGATAATGTGATAATATATTTGGTCAAACTAACTTATAAACAGAGTGTTTATAAGCCAAAAAAAAAAAAATTCCTTCCCCCCAACTTATTTTTTTTGGCTTATAAGCTCAAAAAAATTATAAACAAACATGTCAGCTTAATTTTAGAACTTATAAGTAAGTTTGACCAGCTTATAAGCTTAGACAAACACCCTTATAGTATTTTCTCACAATCCCGATATGACAACTCGTTATTAGTTAGCTCGTAAATGGGTAGGCGAAACCTGTTTTACAAGCTAAACTAATGATGAATTACCACGTCGGAGTTGTAAAGAAAGTTTGTGAGAAGAGATTGTGAGTGTAGCATTACTTATTTTATTTTCAAAATTAAGATTAAAATTAATATAATGTCATTTTGAGCCATTGAAAATTCTTTTTCTATTTATAATTTTTTAATATAGTTTTATTTATTATTATATAATTTAGAGATTTTAAATAGGGTGGATTGATGATATCAATCACTATCACCAGTCTGACATTGATTTGGGGATAAGATAGGACACACTTCATCCCTAGCCAAAATAAAGTAGGGCTGGTTCCAAAATCATTGGGGTCTGTCTGAGAAAAAACAAAACCTCGTATCCATTATAATTTTACAAATAATTGGGATACCTCATGATAGTTTCTTTTATTAATATTATCTTTTGACAGATGATAAGAAAACGCCACATCAGATGGATATCCAACAAGAGAAAATCAGTTTACCCCCCAAGGTTTCAGAAAGTCTTACCGAAACCGTTTGGGGAACTATTCTGATTTGGATCAAAATACCGCCCACAATTTTAAAAAATTTTCAACTAAGGACTAAAACAATAACGGCATTAAAGTTGTCATTAATTATTTAAAAACCTTTTAAAAACCTATTTATCTATTCAACTTTTTTTATTTATTAAAAATATACTCAAATTATATAGCAAAAATAAAACTTAAAAAATAGAGATCTATAGGCGTTGTGAAATTGTAGCCAGTGATCCAATACTGATCTTCAAATGCCGGCTTCCATATTTTTTTATTTTCGATTTTTAGTTCCATTTTTTATATTTGAATTTTTTTTTTTGCTTATTCCTTAGTTTAAAAATCTTCGTAGGTGAAAAGACTGATTTAACCTTAGATAAACGAATTTTAATAGCAAAATCTAATGGCAGGGGTAGTCTTGGTAGTTTTCGTAATTATAGGATGTAAAGTGTCAATTTTTCGAGTTACAGGAGATAAAATTAGCCCATAAATAATAAACGACAGCTTCAACGCCATTACTGTTTTGATTCTTAGTTGATGAATTTTAGAAACTACAGGGGACATTTTGATTAAAATCGGCATAGTTTCCCGCAAAAGACTTTCAGAAACCTTTGGGGGCTGCATAAAATGATTTTCTCTCCATGTCCGATTAGAACTCTACACATTCAGATGAATTGACCAAAAAGCCCCTTCATGCTTATCAGCATTTCCATCTACTCGGATTAACTGATCAACGTTTCAGCTAAGAGCTCAAAGCAAACACCATGTCGTTAATGGCGTCATTTCTCCGTCGGAAACTCAACGGCAAGTCGTTCCTTCTCCAATTACGCCTATTCAGTGACGCAAACTCTCATGTTAAACCTTCGGAACGACAACAAGAAGAACCGATAGAAAAAATTCTGATAGCAAACAGAGGCGAAATCGCTTGCAGAATCATGAGAACAGCAAAGCGGTTAGGGATTCGAACCGTCGCCGTTTACAGCGACGCCGATAAGGATTCTCTTCACGTGAAATCTGCCGATGAAGCTATTCGTCTCGGTCCACCTCCGGCTCGGTTAAGTTACCTCCAAGGCTCTTCCATTGTCGAGGCCGCGATTCGAACCGGCGCACAGGTAATGAGATTTGAAATTTCTCTTTAGGTAATTTAATGGATTTGCTATGTCATATTTTTGGTTTCAAGCTTCATTGTTTTAAACTATTTTAGTTATCAAGAGTGATACCGACCGCTACTGTGCTATTTTACTTATCACATGTGATTTTTTAATCTCCATTATGTCTACTTTATATACTGACTGTTACTGTAGTATGAACATTAAATTATTTTGATGATCAATTCATTAGATGAGTTTGCTTCATCTTTTTTACTATGAATCTGTTACTAATAGTACTATAGGTTGTATACAAGCTCTTGTATACAGTAACGTGGAGAAAATTAAAGGATAGGTGAATATGAAAATTCAGCACCATAAATCTTTAATAAATGAGAATGAATGATGCGACAATAAAAGAATAATATCATATTATTTTGTATACTTAGTGGATGCTCTAAATGTGAAATAATGTGTGAAGCTGAATGATTTACTTATTATTTTTGGGGAGTTCAATGCGAGGGCATGCTTTTCAGAGTGGATATCTTGTTTTGATAAATAGGCTATCCACCCTGGTTATGGTTTCTTGTCGGAAAGTGCTGATTTTGCTAAGCTTTGTGAAGATAAGGGTATTACATTTATTGGTCCCCCAGTGTCTGCTATCCGGGACATGGGCGATAAGAGGTGAAAACAAATTTTTTATTTTGGTATGAATTCATTGATCATTTCTGTGGTTATGCGAGTTATTAATATTATGTATATTTATCAGTGCATCAAAGAGAATAATGGGTGCAGCAGGGGTGCCACTTGTGCCTGGATATCATGGCAGTGAACAAGATATTGATTTTATGAAATCAGAAGCTGATAAAATTGGGTATCCTGTCTTAATAAAACCAACTCATGGAGGCGGAGGAAAGGTTGGCCACACTCTTTTTAGTCTTTTAATAGTTCTTGTGCTCTATGATTGATGATTGGATGTTTGCTTTGCTTAGTTTATAATGCAAGTTTTATAAATACTACTGTTTCTAAGTTGTGATGCTGATAAACTTGACAATGGCAATGCATATTGCTGTGCCTTTAGTATTTTTTTTCCTTGCCTTTCATTTGACAGATTAAAGCAGGAATTATGTGGGGAAAATAGTTTAATTTTATTGTGTAGGAAATTTATTTCTTTAAGATTTGGTTCTCACCATTAGCAGATTTTTAGGGTATGAGGATTGTGGAAAGTCAGAATGAATTTTTTGACTCTTTCTTGGGAGCACAACGTGAGGCTGCTGCTTCTTTTGGCATAAACACAATTCTGTTAGAGAAGTACATTACTCAACCAAGGCACATAGAAGTCCAGGTACTTGTTGGTTGGTTGTTTCATTGCTACTGACATTGCCTTTCAGATTAAATTAAGTCATGCTGTTAGTTGATTCTAATTTTTTCAAAATTTAGCATCATTATCTTTCCTCTCAAGTTATTTGGCTAACTTCATTTTTGGAATGGATTAAGCTGCACTCTCATGATTAATTTGATTGGTTTATCCCATTAGATTTTTCTGCTTTATTTTGTAGATATTTGGGGACAAGTATGGCAATGTGCTGCATTTGTATGAGAGGGATTGCAGTGTGCAGAGAAGACACCAAAAGATAATTGAAGAAGCTCCAGCTGTAATAATCATTTATATATTCTAGGTTTAGGCTTAGGCTTTCACTTATACATCTATGAAAGTTGTGATTGAAACTCCATTGTGCAGCCAAATATTACCAACTGACTTCCGCTCACATTTGGGGCAGGCTGCTGTATCTGCTGCCAAGGTAACATAGTTTTCCATTTCAATCTGTTGAAAACTGCATAATCGAATATTGAAGATTATATATGACATAATTTTCCACTTCAATATATTATCTCCTTCAGCGATAATACTAGTGTCCTGTTTCTCTTTGATGCGTAAAGGCAGTTAATTACCACAATGCTGGCACTGTGGAGTTCATAGTCGATTCTGAATCAGGCCAGTTTTATTTTATGGAGATGAACACCCGTCTTCAGGTCTGTTGATTACTCTTTTCTGCCTGTTGTTTGTTATTTTGAATGAACAAGAGTAACAAAATCCTAATTGGAGGAGAGTTTGTAGGTTGAGCATCCTGTGACTGAGATGATTGTTGGTCAAGATCTAGTAGAGTGGCAAATCCGTGTTGCAAATGGGGAACCTCTTCCTCTGAGTCAATCACAAGTTCCCTTATTAGGTGAACCGTGAACTTTCTCCTCCTTGCTGAAGACCATGCTATGACTTAGTATTATTAGGATGCCCTGTTTTAACTACATAATTGCATGGGATTTTGAAGTTTGATTCTGACATGTTTCAGTTCTAATTTATAAGTAACGCATCTGCTAAGCAACTAAATAGTAAGATTTTGAAACTTCTAGTGTTTGATATGTTTTATAAGGAAACGTGTTTTCTTGTTCCAATATTCCTAGTAAATAAACTTATGGTTGAATATGATGGAAGCTCCTCCTAGGACAGTTTTACATCAAAGTTGTTTGAAACTTTTGGTTTTTTACATCGATTATAAATGGATAACCTGGCAAATACTGGAAAGGCCCTTGCTATGTTGGCTTCTTTGTTGGGTTAACAATTTTGGAGAACCTTATTATTGTTTTGGCATTTTGTTCTTGATTGACAATTGAGTATTTAGAGAACATGAAATATGGATTACTTTTGGTTCCTGGATCATAATGATTACTCATTCTTTTGACAGGTCATGCTTTTGAAGCCCGAATATATGCTGAAAATGTCCCTAAAGGATTTCTTCCTGCAACTGGAGTTCTTCACCATTATCATCCTGTTCCAGTCTCTTCTGAAGGTAAAGTTATAGCTAAGTTGCTAATATGCAGTAGAAACAAACACCCCATTTCCATCTTGGAGAACTTTTTTCAGCCAAAGTTGCTTTTTGCTGGTTCACATTTTAGTTGATTAGGCTTTAGTCCACCGTTTTTCTTATCTGACAAACTTGACCATCTTTCAGTCAGATAAACCTTATGTCTAATCTTCCAGCCCTTTTGGCATTGAAAATAATATGTGAGATGAGGGTATTATGTTCCTACATTTCTGTTTTATTGAACTGAGCAAACTACTACCTTTGAGTGCCGTAGTTATCCATTTAGCATGATATGTGTTGCTGTCATTTTTCTTATGAATTCACACCATTTAGCAGTTCGGGTTGAGACTGGAGTTGAACAAGGAAACACTGTTAGCATGCATTATGATCCTATGATTGCAAAGCTTGTTGTGCGGGGTGAAAACCGTGCTGCGGCATTGGTCAAGCTGAAGAATTGTTTGTCAAACTTTCAGGTATATCCTTTATAGAATTATGTCTTCAATTGTGATGAGACCATTAGATATGTGGTATACAATAAGAAATCCAAGAGAAGCAAGTAGGAGATTAGGAGGGGGACTTTGTGCGTAACAAGAAGATTCCAATGAATGAGGTGTTAGGGTGAGGTGTTACAATGGATGAGGTGTTAGGGTGAGGTGTTAAAAAATCAGTTTTGGGATGGACAGATGGCTGCAAGATATGGGATGAAGGAATAATTCTGTTAGGTGAGAAATAGTATAAAAAGAGAGGCAAAGGGGCGGTGAAAGCATCAGAAATTAGATGGGAAAATAGGGGAGGTGGCTGACCCTTGAAGCTCAGCAGGGGTGGAAACCCTTTACTGTTAATTTCTTGTCTTTTTGTTTTATTGTTACTGATCCCTACTCTTGGATCAGTTTTAATCCACATCTTTTTAATATATAAAGCAGTTGCATTTCCATTCATTAACACTGTCATAATCCATTACATTTCCATTTCATTATCTTCATTTTTCTGTCTGATTTAATTGCCTTAATATTGCTGTATTGTTTGAATTCGTGAGGTCCCCAACAAATTGCAGTGCAGGTGAGTTCATATTATTGTTGTAGGATTTGTCATTTAAGCTTTCAGCCTATAAATGAATAATTCAATGCAGTTGAACATTGACGCTATTACTTATGCATCATGCATCGTGCAATGAGCAATAATTTATGATTTAGACATTGGTTAATTTTGATTTTGATCAATGATATTTTAATTGTTGTCAGGTTGCAGGTGTGCCAACTAATATCAACTTTCTGCAAAAACTTGCTAATCATAGGGCATTTCAAAGTGGAAATGTGGAAACTCATTTTATTCAGCACCATAAAGATGACCTCTTTGTTGATCCTAGTAGTTCCAAAATAGCAAATGTTTCTCATAGTGCTGCAAGACTCAACGCAATGCTAGTAGCTGCATGTGTTTGTGAACTAGAACATTCTGCTTTTAAGCAAAGTCCCCTTGGTAAGTTGAAGGTGTCGGTCTGGTCTTGGGTTCTGTATTAGCTGTTTTATATGGTCCTCTTAGCGTCTACATGTGGTGATTTGTCCAGGGAGCCACAGGGTACTTCCCATATGGTATGCTCATCCTCCTTTCAGAGTCCATCATCATGCTAGGCGTATTATGGAACTTGAGTGGGAGAATGAATATGATAGCAGTTGCTCGAAGCTTTTGACACTTACTGTCATTTATCAGCCAGATGGGAGCTATCTGATTGAGGTTTTTACCTTCTCAGAGTGCATTTAAAAGAATGGTGTCAACTATTAGTTCCTAAAGCTATCATGTTTAAGAGTTCATTATTCATGTCTTTTTCTGTCCTCCAGCTTCTCTCTTTTCTTCTTTTGATTGTCCCCCACTGAAATGCTTCTCAAAGTAATTCAATTTTTTTCAACGCATAACAGATGGCAGAAGATGGTTCACCTGGTTTAGAAGTCAAAGCGACATGCCTAGGTGAGCATGATTTTAGTGTTGAATTTGATGGTGCAAGCACAGATGTTAGTTTAGCTGTTTACTCCAAGGTAAATGCCTCTCTACAAGCATATTTAAGAGTGCATGTCAATTGATTTATGGGGATTAAGTACACCTTTTTTTATGATTATTTGTTTATTTAGAATCTTAGTACAATTACTGAATATTTCATAAATGCCATGCATTATATTTTATTTTAATATTAGCAGTATAAATAACCAATAACCTGAGTGTACATACTATGTTGTTGTCCGATCCGGCCTTCTCATCTGTCTCTCACCTTTCACACTGGAAGTGTTCAATCATTCTCATAGGGAAAGAAACAGTTGGTAGTTCAATCATTTCCTTGAGTGGTGTAGTGGATCATTGTCTTTTAAATGAGGACCTTATTGGATTCTGGAACTATCTTATGTCTATCCCTTCTACCATGTGGGTGTTTTTCATGTGTTTTGCCAATTTTTATCGAAGCATTTTTATTTTTATTTTTTATTTATGAGGATATCATTCAAAGTTTTCATTAAGTAAATTAAGCATTTTTAAAGTGGGATCAGATAATCAAAGTACTCTCTCCATGTCTGAGGTATTTTCTTTTTTGCTTCGGCACTCTGTGTTACTATTGAATTAAGTTCTCTAACATGGGGTGTTAGGATCGGACTAAGCACATTCATGTATGGAATGGTTTACAACACCACCATTTCAAGCAAAAATTGGGGCTTGAGTTGTCTAATGATGAAGAAATTCAACATAAGACCAGTCATGAGACTGCAAAAGGCCCTCCTGGGGACTGTGGTAGCACCCATGGCTGGTTTAGTAGTAAAGGTTCTTGTGAAAGATGGGACAAAGGTGGAAGAAGGACAACCTATTTTAGTGTTGGAAGCAATGAAGATGGAGGTTCATATTCCTTTTTCTACAGTCAATTTTTTCTTTTCTCTCTTTATCCAAAAGCTGTGATTTACATTATCCATCATCTCTCTCTCCCTTTTTTATTCTTTAATAGCACGTGGTAAAGGCACCGACTGGTGGGATTGTCAATGAGCTTCAAGTAACAGCTGGCCAACAAGTTTCAGATGGTGGTGTTCTCTTCAGGGTTCAAGGTTAGTCAATTTTGTTTTTACTCGCTCAATATGAACCAAGGATTTATCTAAAAGTACGATGTAGCCACATCAACATTGACTGTGTATTATCTTTAAAGTAACATGGTTCCATCCTCTATAGGATGATCTCATACTTATTAATTTGTTGTTTTTCCTCCTCACATCAGATAATTTGGGTTTAGTGCTCTGTACACAAATTACCAACTCAATCATTTTGCTTTGCCCACTGCACAGGTCAAGAAAAGAAGATAAAATAATCTTTAAAAGGATAGATATCACGACTGGATGTGCCTAAACAACACGAAATTAAGCAACTAGTTTTTTTCATAAATGTATTTGTTTTTAATGTCAAAACATGTCATTATTGCCTGCAAATCCTAGTTGGAGACAACGACAAGATTACACTCAAAACAGGTCCAGTAATGGTATCTTGTTTGCTGTTCTGTGGAATCATTAACGAATCACTATAGTATGGTTCCTGACTGTTGGATTTAACATCATCAAATTTGTGGAGATATTATCAGACTGTTTGATTTAACATCACCAAATATAAGGTGATGTTATACATTGATTATTGTATGAAGGAGAGCTAGTCCCATACGATATTATAGTCTCTCGAAAGTAGGGTAGTTTGAGTTCTTATTTCCGATTCTTTCAATCAATGATCTTTAATCGTGTGGATTCACAATGGTCAATATATAGTTTCATATTATTTGCATAATCAATTGAACAAAGATTGAAGCAGATTATGTATGTGGTCAGGATGAGTAGAATCTATCTTGCTGTTCCGTTGATGACAAAATCTCGCTCAATCAGAACATAGCTTGTCCCATCAAGTACAGAGGAGTTGACTACATCTGTTGCAAGAAAAATAACTTTCGGTAAGTGAACGCTTGTACTCTTTGTCCACATCATATAAGGAAATCTACCATCTTCGGATGTAACAGAAAAAATAACTCTTGTAAACTACATCTGTTCTGGTAATAATAAATACTTTCCAGTTCGTTACTAGCTACCGCCTCTAGATTACTGGTCTCTGTTATGCATTTGCACCCACACACCAAGGATGAAAATGAAATATCAACCGAAACCCTGTTAGTAAAGGAAAAAAGTCATCAGTTTCATGATCTACCTTTTTTTTTAATTTTGTTTAGTTCTTTTCTTTTAGTCAAGCTATGAACACAGCCATGATTTATATTTTTCTATTCAAGGGATCAGCGGACTTCTTTAACCTGATGATTTCTCGGTCTAATTCCCATTAAATTCTGATTGAACTTTCTCCCACTATTGGCGTGCATTTGCCACACTTATAGTGGGGCCTTTGTTCATTTATTCAGTTTATCGGTGCTGATTCTTTGCTTAAGTCAATTGTCTTATTCAACTTATTCCTGCCGCCCAGGTTTCCCACGTTATTTTCAATTCTGAGTTTCTGACTAGCTGACCACAAGTTATTGGTAGAAATTTCTCTTTATTATTCCACACTAATTTTGAATAATTAGAATATGGTGGATAGATAGATTAGATTAGCGATAATCTTTATTAATCCCACTGCGCCATTCTGATGGCAGCATGACACACACACCATCGATAATTTTAATTTAGAAATTAGAAATTTTATTAATCCTTCCTGCCTCAGCCACAAGCCAACGCCATATTGGGTGGTGATGCAACCAAATTTTCAGACCTGAAGCTCGCAAAAAAACAAGACAAATCAAACATGTTGAATTGTGGAGAATTGGTGTTTTGTTCTGTTTTAAGGTACTGGATTACCAAACATCCCACCATGTTTTGTTTTTGTTCTCAAAACACACACTTGGCTGAATCTGAATGAGATGCCAGCTGCATATGCCAATGTATTGATATCCACAAAACCCTCCACCTTATTTTGGAGAATGTCAAGAATATTCAAAGCCATTTTTTTTTTCTTTTCTCTTTTTAAAATAAAATATTTTTGTAAGGAAACTGCGTGCTTGCTGGGGGAAAAGGATGTGTCAAATGGGTCTAACCTAATCACTCTTTTAATCAACAAAATACTCTGATACAGCTGCCTAAACTATGGATTTTCTGTATGGTGAGAATAAGATTATAGTTTGTGATGTTTGCAAAAAATAAAATAAAATATGTTTTGTATTAATGTCAATTTGACATATATTCTTCACGTAGTGGGGCATATGAAATGAAAAGTCATATCGGTAAATTCTTTATTTAATCTACTGTCTTTTGAAATTGTCCAAATACTTGGTCAAGATTGATTCTAATGTAGTGGAAGAGTCTATCTTATGAAAGCTTTTTTTATAGCAAAAAGAATATGCTGTTCACTGTACGAGAAGGAAAGCCTAGGCCACGTATTATTATTCAGTTTTGTTGCACATGTTCATGTATGATTAGAAATAGAATAAAGATAGATTGACAAACACTTTTTACAATTTTTTTCACAAACATTGACATGATTAATTTGTAATTGGTCAGTTCATATTTGGTTAGGCAGAACTCATTGTTGGACATGCGAGATCCATTGTGAATTGACTAATTACGAGTTAACACGTTATGTTTGTGAGAAAAAGTTAGTAAAAATGGTTTGTGAGTATAGTATTAATGCTACAAATAACCAACTAAGGCTAAACTGTCATTATAATATTTATGGAAATAGTCACATTTCATTTCTCCAAGGTCCAATTACGTTTGAAACTTACCCGTATGGCTAATTGGCTCAGGCATTACTCGAAGTTTTTCTCATTTGCCTTAACTGAATCGTTCATTTTTATTAATCCAACTATAACAAGAGAAATTGCATTAATATTTAATTTTTTCTTTTATTAACATTAGATTAACAAAGACAAATTACTCACAAGAAGTATCAAAATTTTAGTAAAAAATTTAAGCCTCGGTATCTGAATACATGCAATAACATAAGAAATCAGATAAAAAAATATGGGTAAGAGCAAGTCAATCATAAAAATAAAACAGGGATATGATGGTAAATTGGGAGGGGAACAAAATCTTAAAAAACCGGTAAATCCGTTACATGGGACAGGTAAGCAAGGTTAAAAAACTTTTTGGTTTGAAACAGTCAGGCAACTAATTTAGGCCACAATCCCGGCCTTTTCGATTTACTCAGACTTCATTTATAATAATAATAATAATAATAATATTTTCAATTTTATTGTAACAAATTTTCTCTATACTTTGTTCCAATTTGTTGTTTGTTTTTCTTTTCTCTTAATTCTCATCCACAAAACCCTACTTTCTTTTCCCATCGAATAATAATATATCTAACGGTTTATGCCACTCTATCTCTTCGTTTTTTCCCCTTCATTTAAACTTAATATTCCTTTTTTGATTCTGGGTTCTCAGTTTACGTGACTATAACTCTCCGCTTTTCACATTTTTTTTGCTCCCCCACTTTGACAAATTCAAGAATTTTCAGTTTTTCCGTGTGTTTTTGTGGGTTGGTATTGATTTTTCACCGCTTGAAGTCAACAATTTGGAATTGCGTAAGAAAAGTCAGAAAGTAAAACTTCTTTTCGCCTTGTTTCTGGGTATAAAAGAACAGAAAACTTTGGTTTACATTTGGGAAAAAGTTTTGGTTTTTTTTATTCAAAGTACTTTAGAAATGGATTCCGGTAGTGGTGGGGGAGTTGAAGGTGCTGCAAAAAATGAAAAATCCGATAATAGTGAAACTGAAAATGGGTTGGTTTCAGATGTGAAGAGTGGTAGCAAGAGGGACTTGTTTTTTAGAGCTGATAAGATTGATTTCAAGAGCTGGGATATTCAGCTGGAGAAGCACTTGAGCAGAGTTTGGTCTAAGGATAGCGAAGTTCATCCAAGGAAACAGGAAGAGTGGGAAATTGATTTGGCTAAACTTGATATAAGACATGAAGTGGCTCGTGGCACTTATGGAACTGTTTATCGCGGCATTTATGATGGCCAAGATACTGCAGGTAGACTTTGTGTATTTCCTTTCGGTTCCTCTATTGTTATAAACAACTCAATCTATGATTTCAATCCTTGCTGATCATATTGTTTAATGATATGTTGTTCTGTTGAGTTTACTTGACTTGGTTGATATCATTTCATCAGTTTTTCACTTGGTAATAGTTATAGTCTGAAGTTTTATATAATTGTTAATGGTGTAAGTTGCTTTGATGCCTCAACAATCATTAATTCACTACTGAGATCAACTCAGTGATCAGTTTGTAATATCTTATGGATATTGCAGTGAAGATATTGGATTGGGGAGAGGATGGAATGGCCACTTCAGCTGAAACTGCAGCTCTCCGGGCATCATTTCGGCAAGAGGTGGCCGTCTGGCAAAAGCTTGACCACCCGAATGTTACAAAGGTAGAAATTTTCTAGTCTTAATTTATGATATCTTCCTCCTTCAACTAGTATATTGATGAAAATTTTTGGTCCTTTTGTCTTTGTCAATTTTTTGTCGATTTTACTCAGATTATCATAGTGTACTTGCTGCTGTTTCAAATTATAGTGTTTAAATTTTCTGTTACAGTTTATTGGAGCTTCAATGGGAACATCCAATCTTAAGATTCCTTCGGAAAGTACTACAAGTGACTACCATAATTCTATTCCTTCCAGGGCTTGTTGTGTTGTTGTTGAGTACCTTCCAGGTGGGACATTGAAGAAATTTTTATTCAGGAATAGAAAGAAAAAACTTGCCTTTAAGGTCGTAATTGAACTTGCTTTGGACCTCTCTAGAGGGTGAGTGCAGCATATCATCATTATCTCAAACTTTTCAATTCTTGAATTTTGGGATTTAAATTACTGATTATACTTGTTTTGCTTCTACTGTTGCAGATTGAGTTATCTTCACTCAAAGAAGATTGTACATCGAGATGTGAAGACAGAAAATATGTTGCTCGATGCTAATAGAACTTTGAAAATCGCTGATTTTGGCGTTGCTCGAGTTGAAGCTCAGAACCTAAGAGACATGACTGGGGAAACTGGAACTCTTGGCTACATGGCCCCTGAGGTACCAACTCTTCTCTAATTCCTCAAAGGTCTAACAATGGTTTTTGAACTTCAAAAGTATAACCACATTAACATTTTCCATACGCTTGGAGTCTCAATTGTGACAATATCATATTTAAATGAAATTGTTGCTAGTTTTCTTCCTCCTTTCCCTTGTTCATGAGTTCACATTTCTTTGGAAGCCGGAGAAGAATTCTGACAGAGCTAACTTGTGTAGGTGCTTGATGGGAAGCCTTACAATCGGAAATGTGATGTCTACAGCTTTGGTATATGCTTATGGGAAGTCTATTGCTGCGACATGCCTTATCCTGATCTTAGTTTCGCTGATGTTTCGTCTGCAGTTGTTCGACAGGTTTGTCTGTGATTATAAGTATATATAAAACATAGATAGTTGCTTCTTTAATGTGATCACGTTGCAAATTTTTTATTATACAGTCCTTAAATTCCAGACCTCAACTTTGAACTTCAATTAACTCTTACCCTTATAAGTTAAATCTTGCATACACAGATTGAGATTCGGATTTTAAGTAAACGAAATTGCATATAAATTTTTTGTTTCAGAACTTGCGACCGGATATACCTCGATGTTGTCCGCATTCATTGGCAGGCATAATGCGAAAATGCTGGGATGCAAACCCAGAAAAACGGCCTGACATGGAGGAGGTGGTGAGGTTGCTAGAAGCAGTAGACACAAGCAAGGGAGGAGGCATGATACCTGAAGATCAAGCTCATGGATGTTTCTGCTTCATTCCAACTCGAGGCCCATGATTTGTTTTAATTTTCATTTGGTCTTAATTCAGATCAATCTTTGTATCATGTGCACTTCAGATTAAAAAAAAAAAAAAAAAGGGTCATGAATGAAGCAGAAACAGTTTATTTCTGCACCTGAGATCATTTATTGATTTCTGTAATGCATGAAAAAATAATCTTGCAAGACAGATAAAGCAGTGGTTCCGGTTGAAATCATACTCCCGTTTCAGTTGTATTGAAAACTAGCATTCTATTCTTGTAATTATTTCAATCAGTTGTATTAAATTCTTGAATTTCAAATTCGTTTTTGAAATAAAAGTATATGCTTAGATTAATTTCATAAAACGAAACCAGTTAATCTCAAACCAATGAATGACGGGACACTTTGCCTTCCCCTGTCACTGGTTGTGCAGATTGATCGATCCCATATTTCATTGATTTCTGTATACATGCAATAACATAAGAAATCAGATAAAAAAACATGGGTAAGAGCAAGTCAATCATAAAAATAAAACAGGGATATGATGCTAAATTGGGAGGAGAACAAGGTTAAAAAACTTTTTGGTTTGAAACAGTCAGGCAACTAATTTAGGCCACAATCCCGGCCTTTTCGATTTACTCAGATTTCATTTATAATAATAATAATAATAATATTTTCAATTTTATTGTAACAAATTTTCTCCATACTTTGTTCCAATTTGTTGTTTGTTTTTCTTTTCTCTTAATTCTCATCCACAAAACCCTACTTTCTTTTCCATCGAATAATAATATATCTAACTGGTTTATGCCACTCTATCTCTTCGTTTTTTCCCCTTCATTTAAACTTAATATTCCTTTTTTTGATTCTGGGTTCTCAGTTTACGTGACTATAACTCTCCGCTTTTCACATTTTTTTTGCTCCCCCACTTTGACAAATTCAAGAATTTTCAGTTTTTCCGTGTGTTTTTGTGGGTTGGTATTGATTTTTCACTGTTTGAAGTCTACAATTTGGAATTGCGTAAGAAAAGTCAGAAAGTAAAACTTCTTTTCGCCGTGTTTCTGGGTATAAAAGAACAGAAAATTTTGGTTTACATTTGGGAAAAAGTTTTGGTTTTTTTTATTCAAAGTACTTTAGAAATGGATTCCGGTAGAGGTGGGGGAGTTGAAGGTGCTGCAAAAAATGAAAAATCCGATAATAGTGAAACTGAAAATGGGTTGGTTTCAGATGTGAAGAGTGGTAGCAAGAGGGACTTGTTTTTTAGTGCTGATAAGATTGATTTCAAGAGCTGTGATATTCAGCTGGAGAAGCACTTGAGCAGAGTTTGGTCTAAGGATAGAGAAGTTCATCCAAGGAAACAGGAAGAGTGGGAAATTGATTTGGCTAAACTTGATATAAGACATGAAGTGGCTCGTGGCACTTATGGAACTGTTTATCGCGGCATTTATGATGGCCAAGATATTGCAGGTAGACTTTGTGTATTTCCTTTCGGTTCCTCTGTTGTTATAAACAACTCAATCTATGATTTCAATCCTTTCTGATCATATTGTTTAATGATATGTGGTTCTCTTGAGTTTACTTGACTTGGTTGATATCATTTCATCAGCTTGTCACTTGGTAATAGTTATAGTCTGAAGTTGTATATAATTGTTAATGGTGTAAGTTGCTTTGATGCCTCAATAATCATCAATATCACTACTGAGATCAACCCATTGATCAGTTTGTAATATCTTGTGGATATTGCAGTGAAGATATTGGATTGGGGAGAGGATGGAATGGTCACTTCAGCTGAAACTGCAGCTCTCCGGGCATCATTTCGGCAAGAGGTGGCCGTCTGGCAAAAGCTTGACCACCCGAATGTTACAAAGGTAGAAATTTTCTAGTCTTAATTTATGATATCTTCCTCCATTCAACTAGTATATTGATGAAAATTTTTGGTCCTTTTGTCTTTGTCAAATTTTTGTCGATTCTACTCAGATTATCATAGTGTACTTGCTGTTGTTTCAAATTATAGTGTTTAAATTGTCTGTTACAGTTTATTGGAGCTTCAATGGGAACATCCAATCTTAAGATTCCTTCAGAAAGTCCTACAAGTGACTACCATAATTCTATTCCTTCCAGGGCTTGTTGTGTTGTTGTTGAGTTCGTTCCAGGTGGGACATTGAAGAAATTTTTATTCAGGAATAGAAAGAAAAAACTTGCCTTTAAGGTCGTGATTCAACTTGCTTTGGACCTCTCTAGAGGGTGAGTGCAGCATATCATCATTATCTCAGCTTTTCAATTCTTGCTTTTGGGATTTAAGTTACAGATTATACTTGTTTTGCTTCTACTGTTGCAGATTGAGTTATCTTCACTCAAAGAATATTGTACATCAAGATGTGAAGACAGAAAATATGTTGCTTGATGCTAATAGAAATTTGAAAATCCCTGATTTTGGCGTTGCTCGAGTTGAAGCTCAGAACCCAAGAGACATGACTGGGGAAACTGGAACTCTTGGCTACATGGCCCCTGAGGTACCAACTCTTCTCCAATTCCTTAAAGGTCTAACAATGGTTTTTAAACTTCAAAACTATAACCACATTAACATTTTCCATAAGCCTGGAGTCTCAATTGTGACAATACATATTTAAATGAAATTGTTGCTAGTTTTCTTCCTCCGTTCCCTTGTTCACGAGTTCACATTTCTTTGAAAGCCGGAGAAGAATTCTGACAGAGCTAACTTGTGCAGTTGCTTGATGGGAAGCCTTACAATTGGAAATGTGATGTCTACAGCTTTGGTTTATGCTTATGGGAAATCTATTGCTGCGACATTCCTTCATCCTGATCTTAGTTTCGCTGATGTTTCGTCTGCAGTTGTTCGACAGGTTTGTCTGTGATTATAAGTATATATAAAACATAGACAGTTGCTTCACTAATGTGATCACGTTGCAAATTTTTTATTATACAGTCCTTAAATTCCAGGCCTCAACTTTGAACTTCAATTAACTCTTACCCTTCATAAGTTAAATCTTGCATACACAGATTGAGATTCGGATTTTAAGTAAACGAAATTGCATATCAATTTTTTGTTTCAGAACTTGCGACCGGATATACCTCGATGTTGTCCGCATTCATTGGCAGGCATAATGCGAAAATGCTGGGATGCAAACCCAGAAAAACGGCCTGACATGGATGAGGTGGTGAGGTTGCTAGAAGCAGTAGACACAAGCAAGGGAGGAGGCATGATACCTGAAGATCAAGCTCATGGATGTTTCTACTTCATTCCAACACGAGGCCCATGATTTGTTTTAATTTTCATTTGGTCTTAATTCAGATCAATATTTGTATCATGTGCACTTCAGATTAAAAAAAAAAAAAAGTTCATGAATGAAGCAGAAACAGTTTATTTCTGCACCTGAGATCATTTATTGATTTCTGTAATGCATGAAAAAACAATCTTGCAAGACAGATAAAGCAGTGGTTCCGGTTGAAATCATACTCCCGTTTCAGTTGTATTGAAAACTAGCATTCTATTTTTGTAATTATTTCAATCAGTTGTATTAAATTCTTGAATTTCAAATTCGTTTTTGAAATAAAAGTATATGCTTAGATTAAATTCATAAAACGAAACCAGTTAATCTCAAGCCAATGAATGACGGGACACTTTGCCTTCCCCTGTCACTAGTTGTGCAGATTAATCGATCCCATATTTCATTGATTTGATTGGAGATCACTAAATATGTTAGACTTGATCCAGATTTGTCCATCTTTACTTGGATAGTAAGATTGGAAAATCTGAAGAAAATAGAATCCCACAAAGAGTGGATTACATAAAATGATTGAAAAAAATAGAATCCCACAAAGAGTGGAGTCCATGTGAGAGTAGATGACAAGTGTTTAGCATATCAGGTTCGCCATTTATGGAAGAAAGAATGAATTTTTAATTTGTAGTTAAACATAAAAATGTCTTCTTTTTCAAGTGCAAATCCCATGTGTACGAATTCTGATTCCAGAGAATGTGGAGATCTTTAATGGTAGAATGATTTGATTTTGGTGTTGTATAGCTAATGGAAGCAGAATGTTTTCCCAATTTCCAATTTGCCCCTCAAACAATTATTCTCTTCTTGTTGGCCATTTGCTCTACAACCTGTTAGCCCTAAGAGATAAGGCAAAAGCACTACTGTTGAGTCTTCCATCATCCTTCATGTTATTTTATTAGATTCTTTTTTATTTTTTATTGTATAAATTTCAATTTAATTGTGAAAATATGGCGTCTCTATAAATTGAGAACCATTCGTGGCGACACACGAGTGCTCTAGTTTGTTAAGTTCGCTTAGATTACTTTCTCATCAATCATCATCGAACTAAACTCTCACCAAAACAAGAAGTCGGGCAGCACCGAAACCATGTCGTCGTTAATGACGGATTTTCTGCGGGAAGCGGGTGGAACCGCCGTGATTGATGGTGGACTTGCGACGGAACTCGAACGTTACGGCGCTGACCTCAACGATCCCTTGTGGAGCGCCAAGTGTCTTCCTTACTTCTCCTCACCTCATTCGCCAGGCACCTCTATCTTTCTCTTCTTTTTGCTTTATGAAATTTAGATTTTCAGAATTAGTCCTTATTTTCTTAATGTGTATATTTAATATTTATGAATTCAACTGAGTTGTGATGATACTTGAAACATTAAACAAGTACATAGTGACATTCAAGTAAATCGAGTTCTGATGATGGTTTCTTTTCGTTTGCTAAACGGAGCAGGTTCATCTGGACTATCTTGAAGCTGGTGCAGATATTATAATCACAGCGTCATATCAGGTGTTAGCAGTTCTTTGTCTCTCTGTGTTTGGGTGATTCTTGCTCTTTCTGAGATTAACATTTGGGTTTACTTTAATTTGGACAGGCCACCATCCAGGGTTTTGAGCATAAAGGCTTCTCTAGAGAAAAAAGTGAAGCCATGCTGAGAAAATGTGTCGAAATTGCCTGCGAGGCACGGGAATATGTATTATAAGAGATGTAGTGAAAGTGCTGGTGATAGCATTGGAGAAGGTAGGATTCTTAAACATCGTCCAATTTTAGTTGCAGCATCTGTGGGAAGTTATGGAGCATATTTGGCTGATGGATCTGAGTACAGGTGAGTTAAAGCCTGATTACTTAAGTCATGACATAAGCAATGTGCTGTAACTTGATTTTTTATGGTATTACTTCAATTTAGTAGTATATCATTTGAAAGTGCTAGTTCTTGTAAATTGCATGGATATTGGTTTTTTTGCTGTTAATGTTCTTTGTGGAGTTTCTTGTGCTGTATGTTTTTTGTGAACCGTTTAGTCTAAAGCATAATCATATCTTGATCCAGAATTTGTGTTTTGAAGGATCAAAGTACTCTATATATAAATAGTGTGTGGCTGGAATAACATGGACAGCAGCTGATCATTTTACGACCTGCCCCTTTGTTCATCTATTATAAAGCCAATTTCTTTTCCAGTGACCTAAATAATGGATGAAATCCCAAATTAAATTTGCTGGCTTCTGTTGTGTACTCTTCCTTTATGTGAATCAAACTTCATGAAAGTGAGCTGACACTTCAGCAATCATCTGCTTCTTATGTTGTTGCTGTCTCTGTCCATAGTGGAAACTATGGCGATTCAATCACACTAGAAGCTTTGAAAGACTTTCCACCGCAGAAGGGTTCAGATCCTGGTGGAATCGGGTCCTGACATAATAGCATTTGAAACAGTTCCAAATAAGCTCGAAGCTCAGGTATTGGTCCGCATGCTTGTGGTCATTAGATGATGTTTTAATTTCTTTTTTTCTTTGTACAAGTTATATTTATTGATATGTAGGGTAGCTTCTGTCATATCATTGTCACTGAATATCTTATCCACCAAAAAAGAAACTTGTAAATTTGTTCTATAAAGCCTCAGGTTATTGGTTTCATTACTATGCTTCACTTCTAAAAAGATACAAGTATTTGGAGTATACCTAAGTTTTTTCTTTGTTGTTAGACTGCTCACTCTCTGTAGTCTGTATGGCTCACAAGTTTCTTGATTTGTCTACTATGGTGTCCAATTCTATTGACTTTAGTGGACACGCAAATTTCTCATGGAGTCAAAGCTTGACTCGTGGAAAGCTTTAGTAAAAGGGTCCATAAGGATATTTTCCAACTTAACAATTATTCTTGGCTGTAATTTTAGGTACATTCTCATATATTATGCTTTGTTCTTTCAGGCTTATGCTGAGCTCTTAGAGGAAGAGGACATAAAAATTCCTGCTTGGTTTTCTTTTAACTCTAAAGATGGTGTCAATGTGGTTAGCGGTGATTCGTTACTTGAATGCGCCTCAATCGCTGAATCATGCAGAAAAGTAGTTGCTGTAGGAATCAACTGCACACCTCCTAGATTTATCAATGGATTGATTTTAGCTATTAAGAAGGTATAATTATTGAGCTTATGGTCTTTTGTTGAAAAAAATAATCAGTCAAGTAGAATTTTTAATCCTCAGTTTGTCAGTGTTTTCATTGTTATTTTGTAAATTTTGTAGATTGCTAATAGCCAAAACAGTTGCACGTTTTTTACAATAATTTATTTTGTCAGTTAAGGGACATAAATTAGCTAATTGTATAAGTCTCTGATTTACGGAAAACTCACTTCATGAATAATGCCTTCAGGTTACTACTAAACTGATACTCATATATCCCAACAGCGGTGAATTTTATGATGCTGATCGGAAGGAGTGGGTGGTAAGTTCTGTTTTAATGATAATGTTAAAGTTTCTATATACCTCAGAGCCAAATAATTAAGAAATAAATTTGTCAGGATAGGCTGGGCAGTTAAGGTTTACTTTATGCTACTAGGTATCATTTTGTGCTATACATTGAACATCACATTCTCTTAAGTAAGATAGAGAGATGCCGCTATAGTTATGGGAGTAGGTAACTAAAAAGTAAAAACATTTCTATTTTGAAGACTTTTGATCTAATGGTTTATACTCAATGGTTGCAAAAAAATGTACACCTCATCGTTTTTCAGAAGCCTGTGCCATGAGCACTTATGTAAAATTATTTGGACAATGGCTAGGAGATCTCAGAGGATAAATACAACTTTATAGTGACACAGGAGTAGGAGGAGGGATAAATAAAGAACAGAAAATTAGAGAGATGGAATAGATGTGAGGGGATAGATTGAGGAGAAAACTTTGCTGTTTTCTCCTATTCCTCCTCCATCACATAGTCTATCTGAATGGGTATAAATATAATTGCCTTTGTTGATGTTAAAAGTTTAGGTTTGGAAAGCAATACACATGAAAATACCCCATTATCTTTACCTCTTACTAAATTTAGTACTGATCACTTTGTTTAAGCCATTCTATTAAATGCTATGCAGACTAGAGTAGAAAATTGTTTATTTCTGAACATAATATTTTATGAGTGGTTTTTTCCATTATTTAAAGTGAGAAATTTACCATACCCTGTTTCAACGGGGAACAGTGAGAAAAGGAAAGGGAATATAGAATGTGATGCTTCAATAATTGGGGTTAAATTGATTAAGAAATTTTATAAATTATCCTATTCTTTTGAAAATCCAAAATGCAGGAAGTTCATTTTTGGTTCTTAACATTGTATCATGCCAAACCAACTTGACTTTGCTATTGTTTTTTGCAGCAAAATACTGGGGTTTCAGATGAAGATTTTGTCTCTTATGTAAGCAAATGGTGCGAGGCTGGGGCTTCCCTTGTGGGTGGTTGCTGTAGAACAACTCCAAATACTATCAGAGCCATATACAGGACCCTTGCCAATATAACTGCTGATGTGCCCTTGCAGCAGCCACAGTGCTCGTGAATAGAGTAAAGATAAATCATACCGAGAACCAGAAGGAGTTTTAATAACTTGACCTATTATAGTTTTTTTTGTTCGTGTGATGGCTGAAGGTGAACCTGACGTGAGACCTTCTGCTCAAATCTGGGTTGAATTTCTGCTGTTGAGGATGAGGTTTGGGCAATGCACTTGTATCATCTCTTACAGAAGAACATTTGCCGATAATCGCTTATGTACAGTAGCAGAGATCCCATAAACGTCAAAGTGTCTTTAAGTTGATGCTTGGTCCAAATTCCAAATGAAGTTGCACTTTTGTTGTTGTTTCTTTGACTAGTTAATAGAACTGTTTTATTTCACACCAATGTGACAAAGTTCGTTTCGTGCTGATCTAAATTAATTTAAATGGTCATTAAAAACTATATTTAGTTGAAGTAGCTACACCTTCAGAGTCTTGTTCATCGAACCTAAAAGAATCGCTATTTCAGAGCCTGGATCTGCTCTCGAGATGCTGCTCCTTGTTTCGCAGAGGCTGAGTCTATAAAATGCCCATATAAACATTGATTCTACACTCTTTTAAGTTTATAACAAGCAGTTGATCAGACTGGCCGGAAGACCCTTCTGATTTACAGAATTAAAGTTAAAATTTGAAGATCAAATTGCGGTCAATTGTTCGCAACCCTAGCTGCTTCTGTATCATATGGATCAAAATATACAATAAGAAAAACAAAACTGTCTTTGAGTATTGCAGATGGTGGCTGCTTCAGTATCATATAGATCAATGAACACTAAGAAAACAAAACTGTCTTGAGCTTTGCTGATGCCATAAGTTTCTGAAGTCAAATCCATGAAGGCCAACCATTCTTTTATATATAGATCCTAGATCAGCAAATATCACAACTGAAACCGCCTTAAAATTCACAACAGAAACAATACCATGTTAAGGGGTCAGTTTATAGTTTCTAGTTTCATGGTCACTCATTTAACATCTGTGCAATGCAACACATTTGTAGTGAAAGTCAAAATCCTCAGAACTGTGAATTACAGGGTTACAGCACAATTTTTTACAGCAATAAAGGTTCTTCATGATAAGGCTATTGCACGCATTATATTCTACGGAAATATGTTTGTAAGCATTGGATCATGTGTCAAACCCAGAATAAATACCACTTTCTCTTAACAACCTCTTCTCTTCTTCCACATAACTCTTCCCCCTACTAGCTTGACCAAGCTCTCTTTTCCTCTTCTCCTTCTGGGAAAAAGAAAGATTCTTCTTCTCCTCTTTCTGAGTTTGTACATTTGTCAGCTGCGCTTCATCCAGCACTCCAGCTCTTGTTTTATGTTGTTCTTCAGAGGATTCCTCATATTTCTTAACTTCACGATGTTCTCTGCCAGTAGACCAAGACCAATCTTGTTTCTCATCTTCTTTTGGTGGGGGCACTTTTAGAACTGATAGTCCACCTCTGTATCCAAATCGCTTCAATGCTTCAAAGTCAACACCACTCTTTTTCCTTCCAGAATTAACTGTCAACATGCAGCTGAAAATATGTAAACATACAAAAAGTGCTTGTGAAGGAGCAAGGTAACAAGAAAGATAGCAAAAGATC
Organism: Pistacia atlantica; assembly: GCA_026229545.1. NCBI lineage: Eukaryota > Viridiplantae > Streptophyta > Magnoliopsida > Sapindales > Anacardiaceae > Pistacia > Pistacia atlantica. Next base: position 26,721,132 of record CM047897.1, read on the forward strand.
CACAATTACACCAATCCTGCTCTGTGAGCCTTCTTCATCCAACATCAAGTTACATATAAATGGGAATTATATGATATATACACCATTAACAAGTCAAACAAAGAAAACACAGACATTACCATACAATCATTCAAGAGTGTACACTTTATCTTTTGTATAAATAGATTCCAACAGTATTTCTCCTCACGAATTCAAAATTCTAAAATTCTAACTCTTGAAGACTGTCAAAGACCGTATAAATTGTTAATCTCCAGGTATTAAAGTATTTACCAACTAATTTAACATAGTTATAGATGCTACTTCCCAATCTATCTCCCATCAACACTTTATTCACATACAATATCTGTCCATTGACGCAGCTAGTTAGACGATAATTTTCCACTGACAATGAAAAATCATCCATAACTAAACAGAGAAAACCATTTAAATATTCTTGTATTTAAGTTAAAGCACAAACAACCATAAAAAGAGTCCGTCGTAACACAAAGGGTTAATCCAATAAAACAAATGATCAAATCACCAACTTTCAACAAGAGTCTGATGATAAATTCAAAAGTCTTTATAAACTAACAAACACTTCAATTTACATAATAAGAATACTCTGAGGACATAAATCATTCAATTTACTTCAGAATGGTTCTCGTTAGCTATGAACAACCCTCATGCAATGCAGCTAAGTACATATCAGAAATACTATGCTTACTCACGAGTTTTACTAACCGTCTTATTACTTTCGTACATAGTACCCGCACTATATGTATGGATATCCATACTATGCGTATAATACAAAGAATAGTAAAATGGTTAGTAAGATGATGAGTAAGTATAGCATCACTCATTAGTCATTACACATACGTTGTTGAATCCTAAGGACTGATTAGATGAATTTATAATTAAATCCCAATCAAATGTCAAAGAAATATTACTTTACAGCCAAAAAAAAAAAAAAAAATGAAATAAAAACAAAACCTTGAGAAATTTTTTTCTTTCGCTTGCCAACACTGTCGTCAGATTCAGCATCTGAGTCTGACGATGATGAAGAATCATCATCATCCTTATCGCTCCACGCCCTCTTCATCTTATACTGTAAATTAAACAGCAGATTTAGATTCTAGACTCCAATTTGACCCCAAGGAGGGTTAGCCGGTTAGGGTTTGCAGAGCAGAGCCAGAAGAACTGAACAAAAAGAACAAAAAACGATACCCATTTAATTATATTTTATTTAAACTTTTAACTTACACTAAACAGCAACGTTACATTCATAATTTAGGGACACATACGACGTCGTTTAGCTCGATTACCAAACTAAAAAGTAAAAATAACGGATAAAATTGAAGTGAAAAAAGAAAGGGCTTTTGACTCCAAAATTTCGCCCAGTGTGTGCTCCTCTCAGTCTCTGATTTCGTGCAAATCAGTGGCGGCCAGTGGAGGCCCTCTCTTACTTTCCTCCGTTTCTAGCCAAACACAGGTTAACATATCTCTTCTTGTCAATGACTGCTCTTGTTTACCTTAGTTTTTTTTTTGTTTTGAAATTGCCCTCGACCGAAATATGATATTGATAATTTTTGTCCACTTCTTTTTCGTCTGTAATAAAGCGGGAAAATAAAAATGCAACTCAAGGTAGAGTTGAGTTTTGTTGTGATGGTTTGTGTAATAAATTAGTGTTTGCATGTTCATTTCTCCGTTATGATGAGGGTTTTTGAAAAGTAGTTTTATCTCAAATGATTTTTGAGATTACTCTGTCCCAGTCCAGTCCCGGTAGACTTGGCAAGACGACCAGTTGGGTTCGATATCGGCGGGGTTTGACCCGAACTGGTTGTGTGCAACCCGACTCACCTGAGCGGGTAAAGGAAAATAATACATGAACTTAAGACTCTACACGTTAAACGCAAAACAGCATATCTTTGTAGAAACTAAAGAGGAAACGCTCAAAGTTCAAGCTTGCATTTTTAGTTTTCATTATAATATCTATCTACTGTCATCTCCAAGGTTGGCTTTCCATCTCTCTTGCACAGAATTATTGAAGTTTTGGCTGTGAAATTATAAAAGCACAGAGGATTTGTGCTTTAAATCTTTGTTTGAAACAGATTTTAATCATTATTGGGTTGTTGGATATTGAGGGTGCCCAAATGGTTTGTGTAAGTTTTTTGTTTTGTTCAACAAGTGTTTGTGAAAATGCTTGAGACATTTTTCTTTTATTTGTTCATTCATTTGGTACTTTTAACATGAATAGGCTGTTTAAATGGGTTGTGGTTCTATCTCTTGTTATTCGGATTAGTTTGTGTCTTGTATGTTGTTTGACTTGTAATTGCATATGCTGTTTTATGGATGTGCATTATCATTGCATTGGCGGTTGCATTGTCTTAGGGATATTAAACTATGATGGATTAGGATTGATTGTTAGTGGGTTTGATGAGAACTACAAACTATTTGATGTTAAAGTGAGGATTAATGGTTGTGAAGAATTGTTCCAGAATAACTATTAGTGCAACAACTGGATTGAGCTTTAGCTTGCATGGTAAAGTTTGGGGGTGGGGTAAATCTCAGACTTATCGGTAACCTCAGTTGTATGAATTAGGTCATAATTATCCATAAAAGGTTACCTTTACTTTTGATTGGGCTAGTGTGATCTGGTATATCATTGTCAAATTAAAGGTAATTAGAGTTTCCAACACAAAATTGGGGTCAACCAAGTATAATAACTGTAACATATCAGTGTTAGAACTTCTAAAAGAAACCTCAGAAATATTAGCGAAATTGTTGTTTTAATTATAGGTGTAAAGGAATCATGTGACATGAACATCAATTTCTTAGCTGAAGGATATCAATCTAAGAAGACAATCTTATGAAACTACATGTAGCACATTATTTTGGGTGGTAGATGCAATTATAGAAGACAAATTTTAATTATTTACAATAAATTGGGTTTAAAATCCAAATATGGAATTTGTAAAGTAGGTTGAGTTTAAAATATAAAAATTGAGCCTATCTAAGTTTTGAACTAAACCAACTCAATTGTCTCTTTACTTTTGTTCAGTGAAATTCAAGGTAAGAGATTTTTTTTGTTTTGGCCTCTCTCAAGAATCATTAATTATTGTCGATGCTCTAAGTAGTTGGACAAATTTTTTTGTGATATTAGAGCTGAAATTGACTGTATAGTCATCCTATACGTCTTGTTTTTTCTATAGTTATCTGCTTTGGCTCTTCAAATCTTGGTGTACTTCACAAATCCAATCCTTCTTTCCACCCTTTTTTTTTTCTTGTTTTCTGGTTTGTAATTATGATATGAAATTGGATAGTATTGGCTGTGGGTAGTGTTTTAATCTCTCCTTGTTCTCTATGTATTTGCTTCTGATAGTTGGAACTCAGAAATGTCATTCAAATGGGTCCTTGTTGAATTAACTTGACTTGACGTTTGGCATACATTTATAAATTATACTGTATAATTTCCATCAGGGTGCTTCCATTTGAACGTAGTACTTTGACAACAGTTAAGTGTTAGCAAGATTTCCGCTATGGAACTTACGGCTAATAATGAAGATGGTTCCCTCATTCTGATTAAGCAAGGAGCTGAAGCTGTAAGTCACAATACTAATTGCCATCTAATAGCCTGGTTGGGGATCTGCAAAGGAATTGGACTTGAGCTCTGCCATGCTTTATGAGGCTTACATTATATACAAGTGAAATAGCTGGCAGCTGGCCTAATTCTTTGCAGTTTTCCATGCAGCTAAAATAAATGTCATTTTGAGCTGCAGAATTCTCTTTTTGCCCTTGTTGATATGTGTTTTCTCATTCAGAGAGTTTTTGAATCAACATTTGTGGGAAGGAGGTCTATTGTGAAGGAACGCTTCTCAAAGAAATACAGGCACCCCTCTTTGGATTCAAAACTTACTCTCAAGCGCCTCAATGCTGTGAGCTCCTTAGATGGGCTGTTCTACTATTATTAATTTCTATATTGTAATGATTGGATATATTGCTGTTTGTCTAACTTCTTTCATAATATACACTCCGGAGCAGGAGTCTAGGTGCATGACAAAAGCAAGACGACTTGGGGTTTCAACTCCAGTGTTGTATGCTGTGGACCCCGTGCAGCATACCCTGACATTTGAGTACGTGGAGGGCCCTTCCGTTAAAGATGTATTCCTTGAATTTGGGTTGCACGGTATTGTGGAAGAGCGGTTGGATGATATTGCAGTGCAGATTGGTGTTGCAATTGCTAAGTTACATGATGGTGGTCTCATTCATGGTGACTTGACCACATCAAACATGCTAATTAGGAATGGTACAAACCAGCTGGTCAGTTTCCTCTGATTCTTTTATATTCTCCGTCCTTTTGCTAATATTATGAACTGCTTTTCAACCACAAATATCTTTGGTCAGGTCCCTGATTGACTTTGGTCTGAGCTTCACATCAACCCTTCCGGAAGACAAAGCTGTTGATTTATATGTACTTGAGAGAGCCTTGGTTTCAATGCATTCTTCATGTGGGAATGTGGTAAGCCTGTTGGTTCAGTTTAGTTCAATCAAGTGTAAATTCATATCTGTATGTCTGTTTTGTCCCAGAAGACATTAGGTTAAGAACTTTGTAAAAATTTTAGAACGGAAAAGGAATAATTGTATTTTATATTTCGTATTCTTATTGATTTGAGACCTAAAGATATGGAAGTTAGTTAATGAAGATTCTGAAAATGGGTTGATAATTATGAACTTATTATAACAGTACTGTAAAATTCATTACATGTTTGGTTTTTTAAGATGAGAAATAATTTTTTATCGAACAAAACAGAATAATGCAAAGTAGAAATTGGTCTCATCACTTGTTTATGTACATGTAGATGGATCGAATAATTGCCGCCTATAGGAAGTCCTCAAAGCAGTGGTCATCCACAATGAACAAGCTCGCCCAAGGTGCAATTCTCTTCTGCAGCTGGTTCTTTTTCCACGTTTGATTAGGAGTTGTGTTTTGTTATATTTATCTCATTTATTGTTTTCTAATTGCATCACGATTTCTCACAGTGCGTCAAAGGGGTCGAAAGCGCACCATGGTTGGATGAGCCTTCTTCATTCTTCAAGCATGTACTATGGTAAGATGAAGAGATGCCCATAGTGACCAATTAGTGTTATGTTGCGGTAATTTATTACCACTTTTTAGTTATCAAGTTATGTATGTTTTGAACCTTTGGTCCGCTGATTATGATTTTATGTATTAATATCACTGTTTTGTTCAGCCTTGGTTGGACATAACTGCATATATGTGATACAAGAACAGCCTTGTAATTAAAATTTATGAAATTTACTGAATGACTCTGAAATCTTTTCGTTGGAAAGGACTGACCGTTGATTCATGGAACCTAGAATTGGTTGTACTGTAACAATCAAATGCATGGTCCTTTTTTTGTTTTTATGTTCCATCTATTTTTATCACTCTTCTTCAACTTAGGCCATTCCTCCAGTCCTGTGCACCCACATGATGGCACGTGAGGAAACATGCCTTATTGATAACACCAGTGGTCCATTGAAGGTGGCAAGGTGCAATAATAAGACAGGTTAGGAAAATTATCCTTTCATAATAAGGTTAAATCTAATATTAAAAAGACATTTTATATATATATATATATATTTTTTTTAAGATAAAAAACATAAATCTTAAGATAAGAGGTTTATATTTACAAATTTATTCCATTTCAGATACTAAAAAAAAAAAAAAAAACTCTAAATAAACCCCACGTATTTTCTAAGTAGCCCCCAATTTTCCCGCCATATTATCCAATCTTCTTCGTTTCAAAACTTTCTTCCTTAATTTACTCAAAACGATAACCAGTCTCTTCTCCAATGGAACATTCACCACCAAAATCGCTCCAAAACACGCACGTAAAGCTGCTGGCTTTCGATCTCCTCTCTCTCACTCCCACGCCGGACCCAACCACCTTCTCTCGTTTGGGAAAACTCCTCCTCTCACGTGTCGAAATCCTCGGCACAATCACCTCACGTGACTACAAACCTAACAAATTCCTTAAATTCACCATCGATGACGGCACCGGATCCGTCCCCTGCCTCCTCTGGCTCAACCATCTCAACTCTCCGTATTTCTCGCGCCGCGACCCACCAACTGTTCGATTAATTGCCAACCTGGCCGCTGGCTTTGCCGCGCAGATTAAAATTGGTGTCGTCTGTAGATTGCGAGGGAAGATTGGTAGCTATAGAGGTGAGGTGCAGGTTACAGTTTCTGATATTGTGATTGAGAAAGACCCCAACGTGGAGGTCCTTCATTGGTTGGATTGCGTGAGGTTGGCGCGAAAATGTTATGATGTTGTGAGTAATTTAAATTAAATTAATAATTTTTTAAGTTTTTGTTGTTCAATCGAGCATTGTTAATGCTTTAAACGGAACAGATTAGAAAATTAAAATGCTAATTTTTAATTAAAATATGGAAATCATCTCTAAGCTGTGCAGAAGAATCAATTTTTAGAGTTAATTTTAGAATGATATGGAGGCTTGTTCTTTAACTTTCATTTGTTGTGTGCAATTTAGAGATTTACACAATGTCTAATTGTTTGTTCCTTAATGATTTTTCTGTTACTTTCTAAAAAAATTGATAGTAGAAGTTAAGGGAGCCAGTTGTGTGAATTGGGCAGAAACTTAACATTTTAGGTACCATTTCTGCTCTAAAATTCTGGGTTAATGGATTATTGTAGCTATTAGTTTGCAAGTCTTTGCTCTATATTAAGTTTTGAAGAAATGCAAAGCTAAAACAAGTCGTTCCAAATTAATAGTTGGTGATGATTGCAATAAGTTGAGTTTGGCAGAGTTAGGAATTTGAGAATTGTATTCTTTGTTGCTGAGCTCATACTCATAATGGATGGTCAGTCGGCAATCATGTTGCGAAGGTATAACTGGTCCTCCTTCATTGCTGATTTAAATTTCTCTATGCATTAATGGAGTTAGGAATTGTATATACTTTGATGTTAATGCAAATTTATAGCAACCACTTATTTGTTTTTAGCTCAAGGTCTTCTTGTTGATGCACATTGTAACCCATTATTAAGAGTGTGGTGAGTAGAGAGATGTTTATTTTGATTTGGAGATATTAAGTATTCTGAGCATGGGGTAACCAACCTTTTATTAAGTATATGTAAACTAGATGCCCTTTCACTGTCATTGAATCAGTTCACTGTGAAAGCTATATCCCACCAAGTTTTTTAATAGCTGATTACAGTAGCTTTTGTTCTTTCTTATGATCTTATCCAACATCAAGATAGATTTATTCTAATTCCCAAATCATTTCTTAAAGCTAAAAGATTAGTATTAGGAGAGTTGAAGAGAGTTTGCAAATTCTTCGCGAACTTGCATCATTATTGCTTTAGAAAGACAAGCAAGGTCTGTAAGACATTGCAATTGAAATGAATGCTTGAAGAATGAAGAACATATGTTTTATTGCAACACCTTAGGATCAAATTTAACATGTGATGATTAAATGTCAAAACCGTGTCCAAGGGTCCCTGAAAAATGACCTGGTATCCAATATATTGAGAAGAGATGTAGTTTCTTATGCATTATGATTTTATAATGTCAAGTCAACATCTGGGTTTTGCCATGGTCCTTGCAGTAAATATTTTGTCTGTAATTCCTGTTTATTAAATCTTGTTTCTAGAAATGGTCTCTCATGGGTTTAAAGTACTTTGATCTTCTTCTTAATACAAACTAATTAAGGCTGCATTTGATTAAGAACTATCAATTTTTGTGTATGTTTCATTTATTGCATTAAATTATAACATGAACATTCAATTTATTGCCTTGAGTAGGTACAACCAGCTCAACAACTAAGTACTTGTTCAAATTATTGCTTATCCTATAGAGGAAGACATGTTTGACAGTACTTCAATTACAAATTTAATTTCAAATTGAAAAAGAGCAAGCCAGTTGTAAAATAAGTAAATAAATAGACTGAGATTTTGCCCATATGAATATATGATTTGATGGGCACCATAAAGGGAGAAGATTGAAGGCAACAAAGTGAGTGACAAGATCGTTGTGCAGGTCAATGAAAGCAAGCAATTGAAAAATTTGAAGCCATAAGTGAAGTGAAAAACCATTGATTTCAATTTCAGATTTCAATTTCTACCCAAAGTGAAAAGCTTCACATCAAAATGATCGAAGTCTTATCATCTATTTCCTTTCTCATCCTGCTTTTTTCCCTCGTGGGTTTTTGTGTACCAAAATCATATATTATTATTTTTCTAACTTCATTTGGAAATGGGTCCATGACATTATTGTCACTTATTTTTTTAATTAATTAACTTATAATCTCAATTGTACTCTCCATATGGAGGCATATAAATAAATTAAAGGGTCTATAATTGAAGAAAGACATTTGCATTCATCGGACGGCTTTGAAATGGTCAACTTACTTACTCCGGGGTGTGTTATTGACTTATTTCCCACAAGGCCCATTTCAAGTTTGGCTCATACATGACAGCCTTTGTATTGTATACGTATAAAAATTGTGGAAAAAATGAAAGAGAAAGAAGTTGAAGTCTACATCATCAAGTACGCAAGAAACAGAGTTATTGCCTTGGAAAATAAAACTACTCCTCTTTTTGTTAATAAAGAGTTAAAGAAAACGACAAAAGAAGAAAAAAAAAAACCCATTAAAATTTATTAGAAAAACAAAAAAATTCCAAAACGACAGCGTAAAACGTTTTAAGAGAAGAGAAAGAAGAGGTCAGCTTGGTTAGAAGGCTGAAAAAGCAAAAAAGAAAATTAAAATGGTCTATCTGAGAGAAGATACTTTGCCGAAACCCAAAGTACAAATTAAAGATGATCCTTTGACTGCCTCCTTGCTCTTATCTCTAAATTTAATTTTGAACACAACCCATTGTTTTATTTTTTAATTAATTGTTCTGAGAAAATTTTATATTTATTTGTAATTTTCTGGAATTTTTGAAGAATCACAAGGAAGCATGCACGTGAATGGATGGATGCTGTATAATTAGGGTTAGGGTTATGATTTTTGAGATCCATTTTTGAGTAAATTAAATGTATAATTTTGACGGCTGATTTGTTGTACTTTATTGACACGTGGCAGTTTGATAGAGGAGGATGTAAGAAAGATTGGAGAATCATAACTATATTCTTGAATGAATCTAAACTTGCTCCTGTCCCCCAATTGGACCCATACCCATTGCTGAAACTTTATTATTCATGATTTTGCCGCCCATGTCAAATTTCTTCAAGATTTTGTGATATCTCTCACAAAACACATCCTTTATTTTTGCTCTTTTTTATGTTATATTCAACATCTGTTTGTTTCCAATACCGGCCAAAGTCTCAAGGATTATTTTTTAGACATACTAGATAGGAGCATGGTTATTCGTATTCTATAATACAATCTGATACTGATCGCCAATGATACCTATCAGAGAATGTATCATAAACTTTTCGATACGTTGATATGTATCCTATGATATGATACGTATCCTTAAAAATATCGATATTTTATTAATTTGGGCCTTTAATTTTCGGAGTGGATTGAAACAGATCGGGTTAAATTCGGGTCATCCAACCCGGTTCATTAAAACCCACCCGAATTTACCTATTTTGCATGGAGAAAGTGAAGAGGAAAATGCGTTGTCTATTTTGCATGATAATAATAACATAAGTAGAGATATAGATATTGACATTAATCTTGTAAATGAAATAAATTCTTAATTTTGTGAATAAATTTGATTATATAAAACTATAATTTAAAGTCAATAATATCACAAAATTTGTTAATTAATCTTGGGAATTATATTAATTTTTAGAATTTTTTTTTTTTTGAAAAAAATATATTTTACGATAGGATACGCGATATACGATTCTAAAAATCAGGTTTTCGATATACAGTATGATACGCGATTTAACAATTATGCGTAGGAGAAACAAACAAATCCACTTTGTATGACAGTTGAGCAAACATCCCAAACCACATCCATCAAACCACCACCTTTGCTTAAATTAATTAATTGCGATATTATTGTCACCCTTGAGGTTTAGTCGAAAGTCATCAAACTCATCCAAACTTTAGAAACTAACATTGACACCCTAAACATTACCATCTGTTAATATTCGTTTAACTCTGACCATCTCTAACCTTCCTAGATTTTATCGTTTTTAATTGTAAATGACTTACATTGGTATTGAATTACTAACATTATGTTGGCTTTATGGCGACTTGTTTATATGCCGTCGATGCTTAATCGCTCAACTTATTGATGTGTATTGAGAAACTCTTTTTATTTATCAACTATTAACGATGGAGCTCTGCATTGCCATTTGATAGAATATTGAAATAAGTTACACCGTGTGATAAATGTTTGATCCTTATTCCTTGCATGACAGGGATGATAATGTTAGTTATCGAGAACTTGGGGTTTAGTCGTCCTTTCTCTAAGCCTTCGGGGGGGTGTAATTTAGTTTAAAGGACTCTTTTATTCTGATGGCAAATGGGGGAGGAGGTGGCAGCCACGTCATTGATAGAAATTAAAAGCAAAGCTTTTGGCTTGACCACCACAAGTTAATTTGATAGCCTACAAATGGGACCAACGGAGGCTATAATTTTAGCAGAACCTTCACCATTTTACAATCACCAATAGCTTCAATATTTTTTTTTTTAATTATTTTCATGGCGTTTGTGAGGAGGATTTTCATTTGGAATAACAAGAAGAAGAAGAAGACTTTAGGGTTCCTTTGGAGTGTTTGGCTGTCAAATTACTACTTAATTTAATCTTTTGATTAATTAAATAATTAAAAACTATTTGATTGCCTAGTTTAGAGAAGCAAACACAGTCTCCCACATGCGGCATGTGTATTGATATTAATAATATTCAATTCCAAAATCATGCTTTGATAAAAACTTAAACCAAGAAAATAATTTACTTTTGTTTTTAACTAAAGATTAGTTTAATCTAAACTAACGTATTAGATCCTTACTCGAAACCCCAGGAGGTGGCGTGGCGTTGGCGGTGGACTCAAACTGGGGACCTTCAATGGCTTAACAAGATCCTACATTTATGTTAAATTTTGGGTTTTTTCCTTGTTGCTTGAAGATACAAGTCTAGATTGAGTCAAAAGGGCCTCAAAATTGGATTGAAGACTGGCCATTTTGACTGCTAAAAAGCAGCAAAAATGAATGTTTTGAGGAGATTCATTGTTGAAGTTTAAAACTTGTTGATTAATTAAACAAATTTCCCAAACCCCAACAAGGAGAAGAAGAGAAGAATCAAATCACACTCTCTTCAACCCTATAAACCTATTGTTTCAAACCCCAAAAACCCACATTGAAGGAACAGTCTTAACATACACAAAAAGAATTGTTCTTTTAGCACATTGCCCTACAGAGATGCAAACATACCTACATTCTTTACAAGATCAATGAGAACAATCTATTAAAAATGGAAAACAATGTTTGATTTTCATTTATTTTTTTATAATTTTTATTTTCCAATGAAGATATTTAAAAAAAAAAAAAAAAGGATACAATACAAAAAGCTTTTTATATATTTGTTTTTTACTTCTTTACCTGTTGCTTTCACTGATTGAAGACCAAATGGACTAATGTAGTACTGCTAGGCATAAGATCAAACGTAACTTTGCTGACCATGTACAGAGACCTCAGCTTCAGGCAGAGAAAGAAGCAAACAACTTTAGAGAAGCCAAAGTGGAATATAAAATATAAATATTATAAATAAATAAATAAAAATATATGATTATAATTTATAGATATACAGAAAGAGAAAGAGAGAGAATGGATCCAGAGTTGGGTGTGGGTGGGTGAGAAGTAGTCGCATTAAGTAAACGAAAGTTTTCATTTTTATTGTCCATTCAATATGTTTAGGCTCAACTCAAAGCTTTGTATTTGTATTGGGTTCCTTTTCCTTTGGCGTTTGGCCTTGAACTTGGGGTAAAAACTAAAAAGCCTCGAGAGGTCTTATTAGTTTGCTACTCTCCTTCACTTTATTCTCTTCAAATTCGATACTTTGCTGTGTAGTGTACCCAGAACGAGGTTTTATTTTTATTTTTTATTTTTTTTGTTAAAGATTTATACATACATCTGTAACATCTCTCTCTCTCTCTTTTTCTTTCTCTCTTTCTCTCTTTAATGTGTATTTGTGTGTCCTACATTGTCTTGTTTTACTCTCAGAATCTCATAGTCTTACTTCCACGCATCTCTTGTTCTCTCTCTTTCTACATTTCCGTTTCAATTCCCTTATTTCTTCTCTTTTCTCTGCACTGACCCAACAAACTCTTAAGTGAAACACAAAACGAAGACAACCCCAACTGGGTATTTTCTCTTTTCTATTCCATCTTTGAAAATTTAAAATTCATGAAAATGTCAAGAAACTGGAATTTTCTTTCTTCCCATAATCGCTTCCTTTTTATTACATAAGCAAACAAAAAGTACTCATTTTTGTGCTCTCATTATCTCTTGTGAAACTCATGAGAGCTTAGAACTGGTGTTGCTTCTGTTCCTTGGCTTTTATAGAGAAAAAAAGAAAAGAAACCCAGAAGTTGGAGCTCAAAAATCTTTTGAAAATAAAAACTTCCAAGTTGTTTTTGATAATTGTGTTTGATTTGTATTTTATTTCAGTTCTCTTCATTGGTTTTTCCGAAAAACCAACCAACCAGACTTAGTTGAAGAAATTAAGACTAGGATTATTATTTTATATTTCTCTAAATCAGGATAACTATATGAATTTGTGAAACAATGAGAGATGGAAGCTCCAAGAAAAGCAAGGTTTGTGCAATCAAATGCCACAACTTGTGTGATTTCTGTTTGCATTTTGTGTTCTAAGATCGCTGAGTGAGTGTATTCTTCTTTATCTTGAAGCTTTCATGGCCCAAAACACTGGTCAAGAAGTGGTTTAATATCAAGAGCAAAGCTGAGGACTTTCAAGCAGATGATGTTGACTATGAGGGTGATTAACTTTTGTCTTCTTTTTTCAATTTGCATAGTTTAGATGCAAATTCGAGTTCTGGGATTTGAAAATTTTCAGCTTTCATATTTTGAACACAATTTGGATTTCTCTGAAACTTGTTAACTTATAGTTTTAGATTCTTCTAGACACTGGACACTTGCATTATCCTTCTTCTGCATCAGTGTTTGTTTTGTACTAAAAATATTTTGGATTTTAATGAGAGAAGGGGATTCTTCTACTAGCATGTGCAGCTGAAGATCTGTTCTTTGTTTTCTTCCTCAATCTGAAATTCAATTAATTGTTTTTATCAAAAAATGTCTGTTTTTTACGGTATTTGAATATGTGAGATTGATGTTTAGAGCTCAGCTTTAACCACTTTATGGTCTCTCTTTTTCAGGTGGTGATGAAGATTGGAGGCACAACTTCCCTGAGAGAGAAGCATGCACTATTAAGAAAAGCAGAACAGGTTCAGTATCAGACATCATCCCACTATTGCTTTGGACCACAATAAACATAAATTTTAGATTAAAAAAATGCTAACGTTCCTTTTGTCCGAAAAATTTCTAGTTTTTGGCCCCAGTATATTAAAAAAGCTTATCTAATTTTCACTTTGATGCACAGAGAGATCCAGCCGGAGGAACTCTGATCGAGTACGGCGAGGAAAGATTGACATTGATGCCTCACAGCTGACAGATGTGCATAACTATAGGTATGTTGTAAAATCTTATTCTCTTGTAGTGGTTGATCTCGTTGAGACAGTTGTGTTTACTTTTTTTTCTTTTCTTTTCATCTGGGCACAGGATCTTTGTAGCTACGTGGAATGTAGCTGGAAAATCCCCTCCAAGCTATTTGAGTCTTGAAGATTGGCTTCATACCTCACCTCCTGCTGACATTTATGTTCTTGGGTATGCAGAAAATTTGATTTTGTTATCTTTTCTCACATATTTAAACTATGAATGTTTCAATATAGAAGGGAAGGCCTCATTGATCCCTTTGGTATTCAGGTTTCAAGAAATTGTTCCTTTAAATGCTGGTAATGTTTTGGGGACAGAAAATAATGGTCCGGCCAGAAAATGGTTAGCTCTTATCAGGAAGACACTTAATAGTCTTCCTGGTACTAGTGGTGGTTGCCATACCCCTTCACCCATCCCTGATCCAATTGTGGAATTAGATGCAGACTTTGAAGGCTCAACAAGGCAGAAAGCCTCGTCTTTCTTCCAACGGCGATCCTTTCAGTCCTTGAGCCGCAGCATGAGAATGGATAATGACATGTCAATGCCACAACCCCGACTTGACCGACGATTCAGTGTCTGTGATCGGGTTATCTTCGGACACAGGCCTAGTGATTATGATCCCAATTTCAGATGGGGTTCCTCTGATGATGAGATTGGTCCTGGGGATTCGCCACTCACCACACAGTACTCACCAATAACTTACAGTGGATCTCTTTCCATGGAGGATAGAGATAGACCTACTGGCCAATCAAGGTACTGTTTGGTTGCCAGTAAGCAAATGGTTGGAATATTTCTTACAGTGTGGGTGAAGAGTGATCTAAGAGACAATGTCCACAACATGAAAGTGTCATGTGTAGGCAGAGGGTTGATGGGTTATCTTGGAAACAAGGTAAATTTTTTGCTTGTGGACCTTTTATCAGATTTCAGTGAAATTTGTGATGAACTAGACAAAACAAAAGGTGCCATTCTTATTCTATTGGGTTTTCCAGGGTTCAATTTCAATTAGCATGTCATTGCATCAAACAAGCTTTTGCTTCGTCTGTAGTCATTTAACCTCTGGGCAGAAGGAGGGAGATGAGTTAAGAAGAAACTCTGATGTTATGGAGATCCTTAAAAAGACAAGGTTTCCCAGGGTTCATGGCAGAGGCGACGAGAACTCCCCTCAAACAATTCTAGAGCATGAGTAAGGCCCTTATTCAATTAAATTTTTATTAAGTTCTTTAATTTCCTTTCATTTGTTTGGTTATTTTAAATTGCAATAATTGGCAATTAAATTGTTCCAGCATCCCTTGCTTTCTTCATATTTTTGTGTGTCAGCAATTGAAATGAAAGTCTTAGCCTTTTATTGCTCAAAATTCTAACGTGTAGTTATTTTTGTTAGTCAAATTATATGGCTTGGGGATTTGAATTATCGGATTGCCCTTTCTTATCGTTCTGCAAAGGCCCTCGTGGAGATGCGCAACTGGAGAGCTTTGTTAGAGAATGACCAGGCATGTTGCATATATTTTCAAAATAATTCTGATTTCTTCAACGCTTGCGTGCTCCTCTGTTTAATATGCCATTGGAAATGATGGCTTTCATTAACCTATCCTAAGAACTGCTCAATCTGAAGATTTGATGGTTTTTACTGACAGCTTAGAATAGAACAAAGGCGGGGGCGTGTCTTCAATGGATGGAATGAAGGAAAGATTTATTTCCCTCCAACATACAAGTATTCAAATAATTCAGATAGATATGCTGGGGATGATAGGCACCCAAAGGAGAAACGAAGAACTCCTGCATGGTAACCTTCATAAAAAAAATGTTATCTTAAACTCACATGCCCAATATCCTCATAGTTATAGGACTAAGTGAAAATACTGATAAAACAACTTTTTTATGCTTTGTATGTGTAGGTGTGATCGTATATTATGGTACGGAAGAGGCCTCAATCAATTGTCTTATGTTCGTGGGGAGTCAAGGTTCTCAGATCATAGACCAGTTTATAGTATCTTCTCAGCAGAGGTCGAGTCTATAAATCGTAGCCGAATCAAGAAAAGCATGAGTTGTTCCAGTGCTAGAATTGAAGTTGAAGAATTGTTGCCGCACTCACATGGATATACTGATCTCAATTTCTATTGAGGGATGAATTTCCGAACAATCAATGTTCTTTTGTATCCTATTGTACTCGAGGCAACTCTGCGAAACTAAATGCATTTTCTCAGAAGGTAATTTAGCAGTACATGGAATTGACATGAATCACTTCCTTTTTATCACTAGCATATGAAATTTAATTTTTTCAGTCCTTAACAGGATTTCGTTCTTATCCATACAAAACCAAATGAAGAAATGCATTTTGTTGAAGAATCTGATGCTGATTCGTCAGCTCAGCAAGTCAGGTAGTTTTTCTATATCTTAACCAATTTTGACATCATGAATGAAAATCTTATTTACGAGGGATAAGACTTATTAGTTACTTGTATCAAAATACTATTTTTCGGCCATTGAAAAATGTGGGCTAGATGAATTCACCTCCCAAGTAGATAGTCTGAAAATGTGTTTGCCTTGATTCCTATTAAAGTTTTCAGCTGAGAAAATCTCTTGCCTGGTCTTATTCTTATCTACTATTTGGTCCTCATTTTGCAGTGCTCCAAAAGGAACTGTCTTGATGGTGATAGAGACATTCAATTGCCCACAATCCAAAAAAAGGTCGGTCCTTAACTTCTCCGTTTCGCTTCGCAGTAGTTTTTCTCAATCCATTTGTCTAATTTCTGTCCATTCCTTTTCCTCATCACAACAGGTACAGATTGTGTGTTATTTGCGTTAAATGCTTACTCCATTGTTTGCGGCACACGTTCTTTTTTCCACAATTCCTAATTGGCAATTCAACACAGCAGGCTCGAAACAAGTGTTCAGATCTTTGCAATAAGGTAAAAAGAGAAAGGATAACTTATCAGTATTTTCCTCCAGTTCAATTTCTGCTCAAGTCTTTCAGTAATTGTAATGGTTAGAGCATTTATTAATGGTAGTTGATCATTATGATTTGAAATTAAAACTAGGCCACTAGGTGATTTATAAAAGTTGATGACATTTTTGTTGTCAATTCTTTGTGATTTTGCAGGAAATTCAACCAAGGACGGTCTCCTTTTTCATTTTGTTGTCAATATGTTTTGTACCATTCTAAGAGTTCAATGTATGATATGTAGTGTACTCATTGCTGGTAGAAAAGAAGAACAAATTCTGGGGCATTTGAAACCTTCTTTTTCTGTTACTGCTAACTGATTTTACTGAGAAAAAGAAATAAAGTCATTGGCTTGGCTATCACCATTGTTATTATAATCATAATTACAAAAACACTCTGAAAGTTAAAAGAAGAAGAAGAAGAAGAGAAAATTAAACAGCCTTGCTCTGCACTTTCTTAGAGGAATGTCAGACAGTCAGCAGTTTACTCATTGTACATAAACATAGCCCTATTTTCTTTTGAAATTCAAGCCTGCCCTTTTGTAAAAGACAATGATTTTTTCTTGTTTAAAGACATGACAGTGTGAAGGAAGAAAGTCTAGCCTAGCCTTCACATTGGCTTGTATCAAATCACAACTCACACCTGCCGTTTTTATACTGTTTTTTTCTTTGGGGGGTATCCTGAAACATCTCAAAGTAGAGTGGGGGGTTTTTTTTAATTTTTTAATTTTCATCATTTTGGTAGTTTATTTTATTGTATAGTACTATAGTGAGTGACACTTTTTAACTTGTTGACCAACAGCACCTACCCATGAAAACTGTCAGAACTCAAAACCAAGACATTTATGAAAGTAATATGCAATTGTTTTTTATTTCCCAAAAAACCCTGCCATATTTTAATCCATTTCTTGTCACCCATTCATTAAATTTAAAATTTTGGTTTTCTAAATTTTAAAATTAACATATATAAATTTCAAAAAATTAGAATCTGTTTAGTTTTTTATTCGAAAATAAGTTTCCAAAACAAAAATACAATTCAAATATTTGAGTCGTATCTTTCTTATTTTTAATATTTAAAAATATGGATCCCAAACAAAAAAAATAAAATTATGTTATGATATCCTTAATATATACTCTAAGAACAAGCGTGAAACAACCTTTTTTTTTTTTTTTTTTTTTTTTTTTTGCTTTTTTCGTATTTCCGGGTGTCCAGACTAACTTATGCATATCTCAATTAATCATTTGAAGTCTTGAAATTAATAATCAAATAAGTCTTCTATGTCTTATTATTTATCATGGGAATTTGAGCTTAGGATCTCGAGAATGATACACTCAAAAGTTTTCGTAACCTTTAAAATGATGAATTTTAATGGGCTTTATTAACGTGTGAATAATCTAAATTGGGGTAAAAATAAACAGTAGAAATAGACAGAAATACATAAAACGGATGGAAACAGGAATTCAATAAATGGAAATAGACAGATTAATCAAATTTTAGAAAAACAAAGAAGGGTGAAAAAGGTTAAAAACGAACTGAAAACAACGCGCGCATAAAGGAACGTCTTTTGTTTTTAAAAAGATACGTCGACGTCTCGCCCCCACTCGCACTGGTTTTCCGTGCCGAGTGTCACCACCACACAAGACACATGCTTCGTTTTTCCACTTTTTTTATCTCTTACTCGCAAGGGAATGCGCGTGTCTGACACTGTTTGAATTAGATTCTTTTATGGAAAATGGTGAGAATGGAGGAGGAAGGAGCGTGTTTTCGTTTTCACACGCGTTGTAATAAAATTTAAACGGCGTGGTTTTGAGGAGATTGAGAATAGTAAAAGGATGTCTTTCCAAACATGGAAGACCTGAACATGTGGCAGTTGAAGTGGGGCCCCAAGAGACAAAACTTTAACCCAACATGTTCTGCCATGTGGCAACTATGGCCCCACATGTAATGTCCTCAACATGGGAAAAAGTAAAACTAAAATTATAATATATTTTTAATTCTCTGCTATTTTTTTAATAAATTATGTTTTTGTTATAGTAATTGATAGGTTTAATAATGGGATAATTCTGGTTAAGCATTGCTATAAGGTAGATTGCTTTAATTGCTGGAATTTTCTATTTTCAACACTAAAATTCAGTCCTTTTTATAGTAGTATTCTATTTGCTTAATCTTTTATTTTATTTTCCTAATAAGATCTGAAGTAATAATATCGTGGATGGCACGTTTGAGACATGGAACCAAATAAAGTAAATCAAATAAAAAAAAGAGAAATTTATTTGCAATTTAATTTGATTGACTGATACATCGCAGAAGATCTTATTTTATATTGCATCCAGTTGACCATTACTTAAAAACTTCTTCCCAACAAAATATGGTAAAATCACATTGCCACCCCTAAGCTTTCATGCAAAAACATTTCCCCTCCAATAAAAAAATGGTAAAATCAGGTGGTAAACTAGCTTTCTTAAAACTTAAAAACTTCTTCCCAACAAAATATGGTAAAATCACATTGCCACCCCTAAGCTTTCATGCAAAAACATTTCCCCTCCAATAAAAAATATATATATATTTTTTTGGTAATCACTAATCATGATGTTTAAGCTAGTTTGCGCATACCTCAACTAATCTCCAAAGCCTACTGAACACTTTATGAACCCAAAGGGTCAGATAAATCACAATGTTATTATGGTAGGTGACCCTAAGGTTTGAACTCAAAAACTCAAAAAATGAAACAAACCTCTTTGACCGGCCAACTCCTTAGGGTTATTATCAACATCTTTCCCTCTAACACAAATGCCTAATGTTATGTGTCAAAAATTAGGGGTGACATTTTGATAAAACCTTATATATATATATATATGAAGTCAAAATTCAATAAAATTGTCAGTGCTAGCTTGGTTCTTAAAAATATCAATCTAAGGGGGACCCTAGCTGGATGGAAAAGAAGAACACGAAAAGTTTAGATGGGAAAAAATATTTTTAAATGTAATTAATAATGTTGAGATTCAATCTTTGATTTATAAGACATATGGGAAATTATTTTAACATACTGGAAAAGTATGAACATCGAATAATAAAAATATAAATATATGAAACTGATCACTATTTGAAACCCTAGATATTTCATATCCATAACTTTTGATGAAGAAATATGCAAAGTTTGATGCGCAAATCTCAAGGAAGTGTAAGATAAAGATGAATGTGTGAAGTTTGTTTGCAGAAGCATTAAGCAAAGGTTTTGAGATAGTGGGGGAATGTGATGATGGAGATGGAGATGGAGATATTCAGATCAAACGACCTAAGATTATTTAAATTTTTAATTCAAAACGACATGTTTGTATGTTGAAGGAGAATCCCATAAAGCCTGGATCAAGACAGACCTGACTTTTTGTTTTTGCAATTCTTTACTTTCCTGCATGGGGACCCGGTAATTGCAAAAGCCTAATGTATATAATAACGAGATTATTTTTACTGTATATATAATATATATATATATATATATTTTGATTTCACTTTCTTTTTGGCTTCGATTTGAATATCGATCTCAGAAGTTTCGTCTTTGGTACTGGATTCAGCCGACCAGATTTGACTGCCTTGCCGTCTGTTTTGGGTGCGTGCAGGCCTAACGTTATAATACCACATTACTTTTTCTCATTAAACACAACACAGTTTTATGGTTATCAATATCATCAATCATTATTAATTTAGATAATGAATAAACATTGATTTTGTCTTGTTAATTGACCGCATGCAGAATCATTTTTACAGAGCTTGACGACAAACAAGCCTCAATGGCTCCATTTTGGTTAATAAGTTTATCCATGTGGGCATCAATTGTCCAGATTAATTCAATCTAGGACTAAATATTGGTCTGAGGTACATAGTTTAAATTGTTTCATGTTAGGGAACATGGTGGACATTAAAAAATGATTGCAATAGATTTCATTAGATAGGGCTTTTATATGTTTAAACTTTAAACAAAGTAATTAATGGAAGAAATCTAGTGAATGGGGCCTTTGGATATGGCCATTTCCAAATCTGAGCCAACCTGAAAGAAAAACCCAGATAAATTTGAAGGTTAAAAGCTTTATCTTTTGAAGATAATTCAGATTTGGACTTCGCTTTAAATTGGTTAAGGTAAACAGTAAAGTAAAGAAGGGGACAGAAAATCTAAGTGGGGAATGGAAGATTGAAGCAAAAATTTACCCAACAATCTCTGCTTTAAAAGGACACAAATATAGCAAATCCAAGACAGATTTGATCACTCTTACGAACCAGAGATCGAAGAAGAAGCCTAAAAGAAAGCTCGCCTTCCCAGAACCATCAATACATTAACCAATCAAAACCATGCATTGGCATGCACTTGACCTCCCATTAATGCTTTTGCTTGAGAGTAACGTTTTGAATTGGGAGTTATCCTACGGTTCTTCCTTTTTACTTTAATGTTTTTGGCAAACCTATAAAAATAAAACTTGTGATTGCAGTGGCCTGGCTGGATGGATGGGCATTTGATTTTCCATTTGAAAGAAAATACATAAAGAGGAAGTGATATATAAACTTTCCAGTACTGTCAAATACTCAAATAGAACCCAGATAACAAATTTAGCCATGCAACGATGTTACACTTAACTGAACTTTTTTACTCTTCTGTGTTGAAAATCTGATCATGAAGTTAAATAATAAAACAAATAAAGATTTTATTACGTTAATTTATGAAATTGTTCTCCATATATATATATATATATATGTAACTTTCTGTGTGTTGTCCATTCATTTCTCCTGCAGTTGCTGCCAGAAAATCACTTGGACTAAACAGAAAATGAAATACATTGTGGACATTAACATGGCTGGAACCCAATTGGACCAGATGATTTAATGGTTTCTAATTAATTATATAGATAAATCATAATCTATTCTTATTAGTAGGAATCACATGCATTGTTAGAGATAAGCTAGCTGCCCAATTAGCAGACCAAACACTCAGCAATTAATTATTCTGGTACAAAAGAGCTCCATTATCACCAAATTAAATACATTAATTTCCACTGTTTAATTATAGATAAAAACCCCACATCATTAAAATATTAGGTAGGTCATGGGCAGAAAGGGAACGCCATCAAGAGGATCCACATGTCAGAATGTTAAACGACGATGAGGTTATGATTCTGAATCATCTGGCGTCAGCCTTGAAGGACCATAGCTCATTCTGAGTCAATTGTACCTGTTGCTTACGCATGCTTAATCTGTAACGTGGTAGTGGCTGATACCAGATGACCTCACACTACAGTCTCAGCAGCAGAGAATAGGAATTCTTGAATTTAATTGAAACAATCCAGTTTTCTTTCTTTCAGTCACTCCTTTGGTTTTGCATGATTTTATTCATTAATCAAAACGAGGCGTTTTGATGAATGCTTTTATAATAGTAATAATCTTAACTGGTCCTAATTTTCTGACACAGTCTTTTCTTTTCCTCCTTAATTGATTCAAAATTGACAAAACATAAACCAAATCCAAATCCAAAGCAAATAACACTAACTCTCTCTTCACAGTCACACATCATCACCACATAGCTTAAACATTAAACAAAGCTAAGTGTTAAAAAATTAGAATCTCAAGAAAGGTAATAATTATACAACAGAAATGGGATATGATAATTAGGTGGGAAAGTCTGCAATTTAATGAAAGAGAATTGATTAGGTTAAGGTGATGTCACGTTGAAGATTGAATTAAAGTAACCATTACTACTACTACTGCTGTTGCTTATCAAACAAGGTATCAGATTCAGATTGACGCACGAGTAATTAATAGATTTGGTGGACAAAGAAGAACACCCTTTGTTGTTGTTGTTGTTTGGTTTGGTTCAGTGGAAAATGAAGTGTTTAGTAGAATTATCTGAATTTTGATATCATGGTTTGCGTAATTCCACGTGCATGTTTAATTATTCGTCTTCCTTTTTCTTCTTCTGTATCTGCTTCTACGAGTTCGACTCTCTAATAATGGAGACAAGCAGCATCCCAGCTCCTTGTTTCAGTCAACTCCTCGTTTTTTACAATTTTTTTTCTTTTTCTTTCAGAGTGTATTAAATTAACTCAGATTCGTTCAAGATTTATAGAACTGAATAAATTCAAACCCATATCTCATTGTTCAAGGGAATTTTTTGGGTTTCTAATTAGAATTTATTTATTTTTTTTAAGAGAAGAAGAAAATTTGTAGCCAGCTGGTGAATCATTTATCGTACTACGCATGAGGCAGTGATTGTTTCCTCTGGTTTTGGGGGATCCAAAATTACGTAATTATTAGTGGTCTAATCAAAATTGCTTTAATGGATTCTGAGTGTAGGCCGATGGGTAATAAAGATGATTCTGTGGGTGCATCAAGAGGGACAAAATAGAGACTTTTTGGGCCGAAACTGTAGAAGGCCTAATTGGGCTAGATGGGCCTTCCAGTTTGACAACACCATGACTGTCATTACATAAAGATTAAGCATACAAGGAAGGAAGAGCACATGTATTACTATTGGCAATATCAAAATTTTTTTTTCTTTCTACAAGGTTTTTCTGAAAAGGCACGACGATTCAACTCAAAAGACTAATCT
Source organism: Pistacia atlantica (assembly GCA_026229545.1). Lineage (NCBI taxonomy): Eukaryota > Viridiplantae > Streptophyta > Magnoliopsida > Sapindales > Anacardiaceae > Pistacia > Pistacia atlantica. Next base: position 26,744,355 of record CM047897.1, read on the forward strand.
TTTAAAAGTAACTATCCATGGTAGAATTTTAAGTCTCAATCCGGAGGAAAACTTACATTAGACAGTTCTTTATTATATTAATGTGGTGCGAACATTCAATGGAAAACTGAGATGTTCTTAAAAGTGTTAATATTTCCTTTTCACACTATAAAATGTAGAATCTTTGACTCTTTGTACATGATTTCAGTAAGGCTTCAGTAAAATCATCCATCATAAACACCCAGCAGAGAAAATAATGGCAAAAGTTCCAAAATAAAGAACCACCACCAAACCTTGAAGTTGATATTATAGCTCCCATAATCACTATTTCCACTTTCTATACACAAAGCTGAAAGAAAACGTAGATAATAGATCATCAATTGTTCAACCATATTAATTTTGATCCCAAAAAACAACCTACTACCAGTCATTATACCTGACCTAATGTTATATTTTCCATGAGAATTGAAATGGCAAAGACGTGCATTGTATTCTAGGTGCTAGCCCATCTCAAAAAACCTGACACCTATACCCAAAAAAGTAGGGAAAATTACTACTCTTATCTGAAACTTATCATCAAGCTGCATGCTTTGCAATTAAAAACCAGAATGATCCTTCACATCAGTCATCCTGCTGCATTCAGTCGCTTTTCCTCTAAATTGTTTAGCAACCCTTTCCAGCATGCTGTCAATAACAATCTGTTTGCCACGGCAGTCTGGGGTGCAAAATCCATGCATCGAACTGCAGTACCACATGAAGTATACATCCAACTATGTCAACATATACTAAATTTCTTAATTCAACAGTAATGCAAGAGGACCATGAAAAAAATGCTTTCACTATTCCACGACATAAAATTTGTTTATGCATCACTTGTGCAATAAACTGATACTACCAAATAACTAATAACTACAAAAGAAAAGTAATTACAACTTAAGTAATCTCAACATCGGCAATATTTCAAGAAAACCAGAGACAGAATTAACAGAACCTCAAAAATTGTATTTTACTTCTAAAATTGCCAATACCAAAGGTTATTGAAGTTACTTTAAATTATATTGAATGTAATCAATATTATCAGAATGGTAAAAAAATTATAATGATTTCTGTAGTCCAACAAATGCATATGCTGAGGCATTGAGATATAGCTAATTAGCAATAAGAACTTGAGAGAAAACTGTACAATACAGTTGCTGCCAATTGAGCCTAATAAACATTAGAATCAAAAGATACTGAAACTAAAATAAGCTGGTCGCACTAACATTATCAAGAGGTGTCAGTTAGATGTCAGGCCAATCCAGCACAAGACCCAAAATGGACCCAGGCCAGAACCAGACATGTGGGTCTAAGAAGCTGATGGATGGGGCCAGCGTGTAAGCTCATGGGCTGGAACAAAATCCTGAATACCCAAAAAAAGGGAAAGCACACCCCACCTAATTTTATTGGGCCTCAGGAATTGAGTCAGTCTGAAGCAATATTGGTCCAATTTTCCCAAGACAGGCCAATCTGGCCCAATTGATTACCTCTAACAATATGAAGTGGATTACAATTATACAACCCGAAAAAGGAATGATACTTACATACTAAGTTTTTTTGTGACCGAAGTGATGTTTCATTAATCTTAAAATTGACATGTAGATGATGAAATAGTGTAGTTAATTATATGTCGATCACTAATATGTGTCATATTACTTGGAATAAAAAAGTTGGGACACAAACTTGGTATAGCATTACTCGTTACAAAATCAGTAAAAAGATAAGAATACAAAAATAGTCAAACTTGTTTTGCCTGACTTATATTTTGTGCACTGATTCTGAGACTATAAAAGTATTATTATTAATAAAAACACAATTTGACTAAATTTGAAAAATCAAAACTAAAAATAGCTGACATTAAGTTTGAACTTGCATCAATTCACACTTATACATTAAACAGCCCAGAAGATATTTCCGTAGAGGCCAACTGCTATAGATGTAAGCACGCGAAATTACATTTTCAATACTAAACATTACATAATTAAGCGTTCACGAAACTGTGCATTAAACGACTACTCTGTTTTACAATTTGATTATGTCGTTTTTCTAGTGGCGAAAGGAACTCCAAAGAATACATTTCTTAAGTTCCCGGGCAACCAAACAGAGAATATTAAGAACATCTTCACTACTATCAATAGAAAAGAGAAGTAAAATCATAAAACAACACTAACTAAACAAATAATCACAGCCACTGATAAATTAAAATCATACCCATACATGAAAAACTTCGGCGTTTTGACGGATCCTCTTCTCGCAAAAGTAACACTTGTCCAGAAAATTCCCATTCTGCCCCTGCCCCTGCCCCTGCCCCTGTCCATAACCATAGCCATAACAACTCTCCTTGACAACCTCCGGAGACGACACCGTCAAAATCCACGGGGGAGACTCCTCGCTCACCGACGAACGACACGAAACCTTCGGAGGCATAAGGAGCTCCCGCCGCAGCTCGAACGACGGCGATGTCGGTGACTGGTTTAGGACGGCGAAAAGGCCGGCGTCATCGAAGCTGGAGGACCGCGCAACGCGGGAACCCTTCACTTGCATGGTGAAGGATTAAGCTTTGGAGAAATATGAAAGATGAAATCGAGATTAGGGTTTTGAAATTGGGAGATTTTAGAATGAGAGAGTTCGAGTGATTGAGTTGTGTACGTCTGAATCTGAAATGAATGATTGTGCTACATGGCGCGTTTGTGTACAATTGCCCGGCGAGTACTTATAGGCTTCTGTGGTCCCCACGGGTTTGATCCATTTCAAGAAATAAAATGAAACGCATTTTTTTTTAATTAAAGGTTTGGATTTGATTGTCTACGGTTTGGATCATGGTTGGAGTAATCCAATGGCTAATATTAACTATTGAGGGAGGATTTTAGATATGGTGAAGAAATTAGATTAATGTCCAAATTTGTGATCTTAATTATGAATTAATATTTACTATTTGAAATATATAGTTTGATTATGCACATATGTTTTTAATAACAATTAAAGGGCAGATTCTATTTTAATTGGAACTTATATGGTTAAGTAATTGATAGGTTAATCATCCCGGGATGATGGGTAGAACTCTCGGATATATAACTCGAAAAATTCTAATTTGATTCTTTTTTACTATTAATAAGGGTGACTATCGAAGAGTATATTTAATCCTTAATTTCAAGATCTCAAAAATTGGTCTTGATTAATTGAATGCGTACAAACAGACACTTAACTTCAAGACCTCAAAGATTATATCTTTAAAAGCTCAAAGATTAGTTCCCATACTTTTAAATTAATTGAAATACACACAAATTAACATGATCACTCCCAGTTTAAAAAAAATTAATAAGTTACAAATTAAAAGAAAATTATCGGTAATATATCATTATATATATATATATATATATGTGAAGCAATCGTATCATACTTATATTTTGTGTATATTATTCAAGTAAAAATCAGGAGAGGATTCTTCCTATAGCATCAATGGGTCAAAAGTTATGGCTGAAATCAGAAATATTGATCTGAAGAAGATGGAGGAAGAGAATACGAGATTAACAGAAGAAACATTCATTGGCTGAAGCCCTTTTTTATTTAGTTATAGGCTTATGCCGGAGTTATATTTACATACAATTCACCTTCAACATTATTCATACGTATTTCACACGTTACAGTAGTCAGCAGCTCAGGCCTTTCTCAAAACCAAACTACGTACAAACAAAACCTTCCATTTCTTCTTCCTTACTCTCTCATTCATCAGCACGCCCTTCTTGATGTTGTCGCCATTTCGGCCCCTGGAAGAAGAACTCTTCATCTTGTTTTCCAAACACTTTGTCCACCTCCTCTCCTTTCGTTTTAAATGCCAGTTCTTTCGCTTCCTTCTCCATCACCTCTATAATGTTCTTCTTCCCAGCAAGAGTATACCTAATATTTCCTTCTGCATTAACTTCAAAACAGAGGATTTCCAAGGTTTTGGTTTCCAGAAGCAACGGTGACAAAAGGGTGACCCGCCGGGACAACGAACACCTGAATCGGTTCTGATACGTGAACTTAATTTCTTGTAACTCGGGCCACTTTTTTCCTGGCCTGAGTTTTTGGAAGAGGAGAGGTGAGGGCAGGCTATTTCAAGGCGTCCCTCTCCTGAAACAACAATGGCTATCTTCGTTGCCCTTGAGTTGTAGAATGGACCTGACATTCCTCCCTGCATTTGAATATCCCGTTCAAGACAAAAAAATTATCCAAAGCTTTTGATTATAATAACGCAGAGTGAGAAAATTAAATACCTTGGTGATGTTGACATAAGAGACCATAATGTCGAGCTCTTGGAGTGGCGGATAATCTTTGAATTCGGTTTCAAAGAGTTGGCCATAGTTATTGGATTGAGAGGGATCCTTTTTGAAGAGATTGAATGAACCCGTTGATTTCCCTGTAAATGGCCAAATTTTAGGACCTTCACCCCTCCGGCTCATAGCCCGAATTTGTTCTTTGGAGGCTTTTACGATGGCTCCCTCGTCCTGTTTCTCGAACAATTTCTCCAGTTTGTCCCTTGGAGTCTGGGAAAATCAACAATTAAACAATCAGAACAACAAACAATTATGAAATTAAGCATGATAAGAAAAAATTGCAAATTACCTTCAGAGCGGCTTCGAGTACTTCCCTGCTGAAAGCTCTGTAGAACGACTCTGGGTTTTCACCTCCTGGTCCATGAAATACCTGCATCACATGAAATTTAAGATGTTATTCTGTCAAAACTACAGAGTTTAAAGGACAGTGAATTTGTATATACTTCGTAATGGCCAGGAAGATTGACGGGTTCAAGGAGTTTGACAATGTAAAGCTTCTCATTTTCATCGGTATTGACGATATAAAAAGGAGTACCAGCACGAATCCTAATTATATCTCCCTGTTTGACGTTCATGCTCTCTCTCTTATTCTCACGAATCTTGGTGATTGTTCCTCGTCCTACAATCCCCACAAGAATCAGCAAAATATTAACGAAGGCAATATAGATGATCATGATCTGCATAAATTCAATCTGAAATTTAGTTCAAACTTACCCCAAGAAACAAAGAAAATACTGTCAGCATCCATGTGGTTTGGAACTACAAAAGCTTGAGGATTAGCCACAAGAAAGGCCAGACGGTATTTCTCCAGGCCACGGAGAAGCTTTGATCGTTTAGTGAACTTGGGAAGAACAACAACTTTTCCTTGTTCGGTCTTGACTCTGGTGGTGAAATGTTCGTCTTCAAATACGTAAGGATTCTCATCTTCTTCCTCTTGTTCCTCATCGCCTTCCTCTTCCTCTTCTTCGTCTCTCCTGTAACTATGTTCTCTTCTCTCTTTCTTATACTTCTCCTGACACCTGAAGCGGCACAGCTGCTTCTGCTGCCCTCCCTCTTGTCTCTCGCACTGCTTCATGCACTGGCTCAAACGCTTTTCACCGGGTTCATGCGTGCTTAATTCATCACCGCGACCGCTTCCCCATTCTTCTTCTTCCTCTTCCTCTTGCTCGCGTCCTTTCTTCTCTTTGTAGTACTTTTCACATCCTTTCGCACACTGCTCCTTCTGTTCCTCGTCATACTGCCTCTGGACTTTGCACTGGTGCTTGCATTGTTTCAGCTCTGGGTCTGTCTTAGCCAAAGCTAAACCGGCACACAGAACCAAAACAGAAACGAGAAAAAGAGTTAAACAAAACTTTGTTCGCGAACCCATTATCGCTATTTCTTGATGAAGAAAAAGAGAATTAGATAGGGATTATTTATAGGGCAATAAGAAGATAAAAGGAAATTGAATTAGAATAGGCGAGAGAGCGCATGCACATAGACGAGTGTCCACCTGACGTGTCGAGCATGGTGAGCGCTCAATCGCCGCTTATCACTGCAAATGACAAGAATCAAGATGACCCCAACTGACAGTAGTCTAGCACTTTCAGTGTTTTGCTCATTATGGTTTTAATTTAGGAGCAAAAGCCGAAATTCGATGGGATGTTAGCCATAGTTTTAAAAACCGGATCGGAGAGCAACCCGCTCTGATGGTCGGGTCACGGTTCAATTGGTTCAACCGGTTGAACCATCAGTTGAACCGATGACATCATCACACGTCATATTGATGTCAACATGTTTTTAAAAAAACCGTCAAACTTAATAAAGGATATGTTATTATAAGGGTTTCTTTGGTATTAACTTAAATGCAAAGGGATTAATTTACAAGAATTTCAAAACAGATGAAGAACCAACCTTTCTCTCTCTCACACTCACACCCAACACTGCAACTCTTAGAATTTTTGTTCGCATTTGAATTTTGTAAAACACCAAAAACAAAATACAACAAGATAACATTTGTGTTATCTGTATGTATGGCTTGGTAGAATGAATGTTAATCCAAATGAAAAGGGAAAATTAGTTAAAAAACTGACTGGTTCATTCATTTGAATGGATGTCATTGATTCACATAAATGTATTTGGATGGTGCATTAAATTAAAATGAGCAGTCAAATTATCCAATTCAGTGAACAAATTATCCATCAAAGCATGAAAGCAATAGATTCATAAAAAAAAAAGAACGGAAATATCTTTACAAAAGAGAGTGTTGTCGACGTCGAATCCAATGAAGGAGGGAGGCATCGTCGTCCGTCGTCGTCGTGCAAGGGAGAAGGGAGGTGCATCGTCGCTGAAATCCAACAAGTGAGATGCTGCCTTCGTCGAGCAAAGGAGAAGGGAGGTGCATCGCTGCCGAAATCCAACGAGGGAGGTGCTGCCGTCGTCGAGCAAGGGAGAAGGGAGGTGCGTCGTCACTGAAATCCAGCAATGGAGGTCTTGCTGTCATCAAGCAAGGGAGAAGGGGAGTGCGTTATCGTGGAAATCCAACGAAGAAGATGAGAAAGGGCTGCGACGCTGCGTGATAGAGAAGAAGAGAGGAAAGGCTGCGACGAATCGACGATGCGTGACAGAGAACTAAGAAGAAGAGAAGGCGTGAGAAAAGACGATGGGCGCGTATTAGGGATTAAAAGTGTGGACCGGTTTTTTTGCCGGTCCAAAGGGATTAAAAGTGTGGACCGGTTTTTTCGCCGGTCCGGTTGGACCGACGGTTCACTTATATTATCCGGTTTTCAACCGGTTTAAAACGGCTTAATACTTATAACGGGTTTGAGAGTGAACCGAACCGAACACATGACCGGTTCACGGTCCAACCGGTCCAACCGGCCGGTCCGGTCCGACTTTTAAAACAGTGATGTTCACGTGACATTATGGACAATGAAACTAGTAGACGAGTTGAAGTTGTTCCAGAATCTAAATGAACTAAATTTGACCATCAGTTACCAGGTGGGTTTTACCGTTCTAGCCGCTCTCTTTTTCTGATATTCTTATTTTAGTACAAATGGCCGTATGAATTAAGAAGGTCAAAATTAAGCTCCTAACCATCAGTTCAGAATGAATTCATAAGGATTGATTCCTTTAAACACATCGTGGATGAAAGACGATGGCCTAAAACCTAAATACAAAACCGTGCAGACCTGAACTCAAAACAGACATTTTTTACTTGGTTGAACTTGAGATTTGATACTTCCAGTTCTGGATTATTTAGCTCCTTTGAAGACTTGAAAAGTAATAGTTATTATCAGGTATTCCTCAGAAGCACGAACAAGGCGAAAACAATTGTCTTAACTTTTATGAAGATTAGACAACGGAGATAAGATAAAACACCAGATCATGCATCTAAATATAATTACAAATCAATCCTGTCTAATCCTATTTTAGAGAACATCTGCCAGAAATATGTTTCTGTCCGTGTGTAGCTGATCCATTGTTCATGAAAATATGGCGGTCACTGCAAAGTTTGTGCATATTCTGATGATTGAAAGGCTAACCGAAACATATTAAACCTGCAAAATCCAATCAATTTCTAGGCATTCACTTGCAAAATGTGCCAAACAGAATACATCTAGGATGCAGGTGCGAGATTATAATTTGCCCTGGGCATACTTAGGACTCTAATGCACCCATATTTTCTCAACAGCTTTTATTAACACATTTTATGTCTCAAGAAACTCAACAAGGCGTTTCAAAGGTCAGGCATGCCCTTTCCAGTTTTAGCATCGTATGTCTTATCCAGCACAAGATCCATTGGAGTATCCTTTGGACCAGCTGCCAAAAAAAGAGGAAATAAAAATAAGCCAAAGTAAATGAGACAATAAGGCAAGAATATAATGTCACATGCAAAGTAGCTAGTCAACTTGTAAAAACAACTTCAATTAAGGTTTGATCCTGATTCTACTCAAGTTTTTATTTTGTTACCTATTGTTCATGTTGCCAGAATTCCAAACTTATTGAATTCCTAACTAAATTGTATCCAATATGCTTATGGCTATAGCACTTAGGTAGAGATTTTTAAACGCTGCAAAGCCCCTGAAAGCCAACTAACAGCATAATCGATGATGACCAGGCTGAGAGTAGAATTTCCTATTTGATTATCCTATGAAACCAAAAGCCAAAAAACCAGATTATTTCTATAAGCAAGTTTCAAAGTTTTTAGCATAATGAGTTATCAAAGTTATGGTGCCTTGAAGAGGGACAATTGAAACTTATGAATTTAGGTTCTTAGGAAAACTATTTTGTTTCATAAATCATAATGAGATTGTAGATACACATTTGATAAGTTTATTCTTAAATGAGATAGTTTAAATTTAATCCAAATTGCACATGCTTTCAACTTTATGTCCATTCCAAACTAAGCTGCTCAATTTTGTTTTAACCTTTTATGTAAAATTTCAAGGGTATACCAATACAAGTAACCTGAAATATCTAATCTATTGCAAATAAAATCAATATATAATTTTATCAAATATTTTGCACTGTCTATTTAAACGCTAACAATTGTTGGATCGTCCATTTGATATGATCAGAAAAATGACAGACCTCATGCAAGATCCAAAAAGATTATCATGCACAACAGCCAAGTGTAATAAATTGCATGCAACACCAGTGATAAAAAAACTAGTTCAAATTAAAACAAAACACACACCAAAAAAAATCAATTTGTTGGCACAAGGAAAGAAAAGGTGATCAAATTTAGCTCAGTACCAACTATAGGTCTTGGTGATGTCCTTATCTTTAGAATCTCAGGACGAGGAATTATTGAACCAGATGCTCCTATACCTCTAGCTACTCTTACTTTAGTTCCATCTTCTAGATATCTACTTCCAACCTTACAGGGCTTCCTGCACCAATGCGCAACCATCAATTGTCATTTGTTTGAAAAAGCATATCACAAGTTAACAATTAACATCATGATTGTCAAATCAGATAAAAGGTAGAACCATACCCTGTGACTGGGTCGAGAACTTGAACGTTTGAGACATGAAGTGGGGCTTCAACTGTAAAGATCCCACCTGCGTGACCTTCTCCTCCCTTGATATGCTTTTTCACCTGCATACATAGCCACAAAATAGCAATCAGGGAAAAAAGTAAGGATTCGTCAAACAACCCAACCTTTGTGTCATGTACACATCATAATTACATGAAATCTATGCTTATTCACAGAAACAGTAGGAGTCATAATATACATTCTAACAAATAATGAGCATGCATACACAAGAAATTTTAAAACAAAAAGGACAGCAACACAATTATATAGACAAAAAATATAGCAAAATCTTTTATACTTGGCAGAACAAAATATCTCATAGTTATTTTTTTTGTGAGTGAATATTTATATTTAAACTACAAATCTATGAAGTGCTGAAGGACAATCATATTTTAAACTTGATAGGAACTCACTCCAATAACTCAACAATTGGGTTAGGCCATGGGTCTTTCATGGACTTGGGTAGAACTCTCCTTGGAAAACCGGCTTGCCAAGGGAGGGTGCCCAAGCCCTTTATAACCCACATGCCCACCATTTTCCCTTCCAATGTGGGATCCTAACACACCACCACGCTTCAATAGCCGACATCCATGTCAGCCTCTTTACCCCCATCGGCCTTTTTACCCCTTGGGTGACTACACAAATCCCCACCTTCCCTTGGGCCTCCATGCCTTTTCTCGGGGTAGCAGCCCGGGCCCAAGGTTAGCTTGCCATGTAGGCGCAGGATCATACTCTAATACCAATTGATAGGAACTCACTTCAATAACTCAACAATTGGGCTAAGCCATGAGTCTTTCATAGGCTTGGGTAGAACTCTCCTTGGAAAACCAGCTTGCCAAGGGAGGGTGCCCAAGCTCTTTATAACCCACATGCCCACCCTCTTCCCTTTCAATGTGGGATCTTAACAAAACTCTTGTGCAACTGGCCATAGTTTAGTCTCTTCCAAAAAGTAAGTCACTTTAATACAATCGAATCATATTAACAACATGAAGGGAATGCAAAACAAGAAAGCGGATGATTGTTTGTCAATTCTACTATTTGTCTAGTATAAATATTTCAGTAATTGCTGCAATGATCATTTATGTCCCTAAGTTGCGTCAGAATGTCATGATGCTATTGTTTGTCAGCTGCAGATTTTACTACTGAAATAAATCCAGTTCCAAATGCAATAAGAAAAGCATCACACAAAATAACCCCAAGGCTTAATGGTACAAGCCCTTGGTTTAAACTACTTGGTGCCACCAACTTGGGCTATTATATCCTAAAAGTTTCTTGGCTACCAAGGTTGTAGGATTTGGGATTACGCCTTAATTTAGACCTCGCAAACATGCAGGAAAAGTTGAGGGGTTTTGGGTATAAAAAAGAACAAATTTATGAAGCACAGATTGTCTAATTTATGAGGTTTCTGTTACAATGAAATAAATATATGATCATGCAACTTGCCTCCTTGCGATGGAGGGGTAATGACCTTAATGAAAAGTTAATCAACAGCGTAAAACTGAACAAAAACCCAATTAAATGTTCAGTACACTGGAAGTTATTAACTTAAAGGAGATAGACATAGTTGGAAAATATCAACTGTTTAATTTGAAAATCAGCATATTAGCATGTTTATTCCGGAGCCTGAAAACATTGTTAATTACACTCCACTACTTAAATAATAGTACAGCATAAAATAAAGTTGGAACACATTACACAGCACTACCCCAACAAGAATTTATAGAATTGACACAAAGAAAAGATTTATGAGATGTTCCATTAAACTCTTCATTGTGAACATTCATGTGACCAGTAAATGAAATTAAACATTCAGCACCTTAAGAATGCTCAAATAAAGAAAAAAAATATGCAATTACCACCGCCCCCTTTTTCCCCAACCTTCCATTTAATAAAACAACAAAAGAAAAAAAAGAAAAAGAAAAAAAAGACAAAAGACAAAATTACAGCATATATGAATAACAAGAACATGACTCCAAATTAGAGTTTCTCACCAGATTTTTCCCTTCAACAATAACACGATTTTGAGATCTAACGACACGCTTAACAGTACCAGTCTCTCCTTTATCCTTTCCCCTGATTATCATAACCTATGATTAAAGATGGAAAAAAAATATGCATATCATCAAATTGAAAGATAAAATAATATAAAATGAAGATAATAAAAATGTATTATAATCTCCTCCTCACATTATCTCCTCTGAGTATTTTCCAGTGCCTAATGAGTTTCTCAGCAGCTTTCCAACCCATTCCAATCCAAGCAAGTGATCAATACTCTTTTAAAACAAGCCTGCACGTATCACCACCAATCAAAATTCTCAAAAATTACCCAAAAAAATTGACCCCAAAAATCATTTTTATTATGTGCTCTCACTTTAACAATGAACCCAATTCCCCGAAAAAGCTCAAAAATTCTAAATCACGCAATTCATTATAAAATTGAAAAAAAATAAAAATAAATAGCCACTGATTTCTCATTTCACTATCGATTACAGATTTAAAATGGCACATGAATTTTAAAATGATATTAAAGGAAAATCAAAAATAGAGTTAGAGAGATTACCTCCGTGAAAGTTCTTAGCTTGCACAGTTAGTGATCTGAGTTCTCTCAGCTTATCGGGTTTAGGGTTTTTGCGTTCTACCGCGAATATAACGATAATGGGCCGTGCAAGAGAGTCCTTTTACAGGCCCCGTTTAGAATTCAACAGGGCCCAGGCCCAACAAAAAAAATAAAATTAAGGAAATGATTTTTATGTAATAAAAATTAGAAATTAAACTCTACATTTTCAAAAATTGAGAACGTATTTGCATATATTATGAAAAAATAAAATTTTGAAGATATTGAGTAGGCGTTTAAATTTTCTTTTAATTTTTTTTAAAATATAATATATACGTATATATATAGTCATTTTATGTTTTAACCTTAGTTTTTTTTTTTAATCAATTTTACTATATTTTTTTAATTTTTATAAAAAAAAAATTGTGTTATTAATTGATATATAAAACAATTTTATAATCGGCATCAAATTTTATAAGTTATAGCAAGTAATCAATTAGTGATTTATTTATTTATCTACTAAAAATCATCATCATAATTCATAAGTAATGGTATATTTTCATAAGACTAAAAATATAATATATTATACAAGATCAATAATGTTTTGTTTACAGTTGAGTCATATAAACAGATAAAAATTGGACAAAATTGATGTAAAATGACGATTATATCTTTTGTTTTTTGTCTGTTTGTATGACACAGTTTTAATCATAACATTGTTCATACAATATAAAAACCTATACATATTCTAAAACTTAAAGAGTAAAATTTATTTAAGCTAAGCAATTAAGTTAATGCATTAATTATATAATTGCTACAACTTATGAAACTTTTAGTTGTCTTTGAAGAATTGATTAATCTTTGCAATCTTCTTCTCCTCAGTCATTACCCATGTCAAAAGCCCAATTTGGCTGCAAACAAATAATTTAATATAATTATAGAAAAATTAAATGAGTCAGATTATATATATATATATATACGAAGAAAGTAAGTGAGAGAGATCAAAACAGAAATCTAAACAAAATTCTATGTTGGTTTGTTTTGTTATTTTTGATAGGATTTTAGGAATAAATTGGGTAGTTGAATAAGGTGAGTATTACGAGGTAAAATTTAAAAATTCACAAAAAAACCTCTTAGGTTTGCTAATTTAACTAAACACCACAATATATAAAATTTTTGTAAAATAACAAAAACACCCTCACCCAGCTGCTGATTCCTGCCACCACCACCTAATTTGGCGAAAAATGGCATTATGACACGCACTCACTGTATCTAGTCTGATCAGCCGATATGATATTTTCTGACTACATCCACCACTGATCCAAATCTGGCCACAGATTTGGCCTTCGACGACCGTAAAATGCCAGATTTGGCTATCAGTGACAACCAAGGATATGGTCGTCATTGTCGGTCAATGACTAGATCGATGAATTACCGACTATTTATTATCGTTTTTACGTCATTGTGACAGGTCGATGGTTGCTGAAATCTAACAATTATATGTGGGTGAGGGTGTTTATATTAATTTTTAAACTTCTTTTTCTAGGGGTGTTTTATTAACATGTACGGAAGGATAAAAATATACTAAAAGGCAAAACATTAATCAGATTTTTCGCTTTAAGAACTGAAATTTTTTTATGATTGTACTTTTATTGAGTTTTTTAAAATATCAAAACATCTACAAATAACATACCGGCAGCTTGCCGAGCCCCGCATTCGCCATTACATTTTATCTCACAGAAGGGTTTGGGGTGCGATTCGGCTAAACATTCCCTTTGACAAACTTTCGAGGCAACTCTGGAAGCCAGCCGTGAAATCATCTTGAGCATTCACTACAGCAATAATAATGCAGCACATAAAAAATAATGCAACAAACTTTGTACCCATTTTGTTTTCAATTTAATTTAAATTATTTTGTGTTTTGATGCTTTCAATGCTTCATTGTTTTGAGGTTATCTAATATATATGAATTAGGGTTGATGGAAAATAGTTTGTGGTTATGAATGAGGTTGGTTGAATGAAAGGAGTTGCAGAAAATATGGATAGTGAATGGGCAAATTGCTTTGTATACTTATTTCTTATTCTTATAATGTCACTATATTTAGACTACCTTGATATGCAAATTCAAATAGTATTATTTGAGTCCGTTAAAACTATTAGATAAAATTTAGAATAAAATGTGTGTTTAATTTTATTTTATTTAATATAAAATTTAGAAAGAGTTTTGACTGGCTCAAATAATGACACGCAATTCAGAATAACTTATTTGCAGTAAAGCTGTTTGATTTCAAGAGTCCCACTGTCCCACATGGAGTGAGAGAAGAAAGGTGGGCCGAGGAAATGAGTATAAAATAGGCGGCCTTCGCCTGGTCCAACTCATACCTTTCTCGGCCTTTTGGCTAAGATCAAGTGTAGTATCTGTTCTTATCAGTTTAATATCTGATACGTGGGACAATATCCCACATGATATTAAATTTATTTATTTAGGGGGAGGGTTCACCAAAGTGGCTTGCCACTGGAGCCCTCGAGCGTTGCCCTTGCGTTGCAGTACTGCTCGGGCCTGGCGCACCCCAGCAATTCTAGTTCAAGTTTCCTGAGCGATTTGCCCAAAGAAGATGCATAAATGAGAAACTAGAGAATATGAACCTGTTTAGAATTTAAAACTTTGGAAGAGAAGGGCGGGCCAAATTCGTTTTAATTACGACAAATCATCGACTGATAAACTACAGAATTTTCACACATTAAAGCGATTTGGAATACTTTGGAGGAAATTTAATAACCGTTGGCAAATCAAGATTCCTAAAACTAGTAGCAGAATTGCTGGTGGGGATGTGTAGGGTGGAAGGGAGGCGGACGTCGATGACGGTGGTGTGAAGACTGGCCTGATTCTGGTGGGGGTTGTGGGGGCTTCTGATTCCTCTGGTGGAGTTGCCAGTTCGTCGGATGGTGGTGGAGCAAATGCTGTTTGTTCGGAAGCTGAACAAAATGAAATAACATTTGTTATTTTTCAAGCTTTGGATACGGGTTTATTTCATTTTCTCCTGTGAGATTGCTTAAAATGAGACTCTTTGATGTTTTTATAAGAACTTTTGATGATCATAGAGGTTTTTTTTTTTTTTTTTTAATACCTTGTAAAAAATCCGGATGAAATTATTTAAAATTATTTCAATAGGAAAAAATTAAATAAATCCTCTAGCCAGAAAACAGAGACGTTTTGGGTGAAATTTATAAGACAGGTTAATTACCTCGTGGGCTAAGAGGCGAAGCAGCCAGAGGAGAAAGTGCTGGGGGCCCTAGTATCTTAGGATCCTGGAGCCTGGTAGAGGACTGCCAGAAGCTGCAAAGTAAAAACAATCCGGATGAAATTATTTAAAATTATTTCAATAGGAAAAAAATTAAATAAATCCTCTAGCCACAAAACAGAGACGTTTTGGGTGAAATTTATGAGACAGGTTAATTACCTCGTGGGAGGTAAGAGGCGAAGCAGCCGGAGGAGAAAGTGGCTGGGGGCCCCTAGTATCTTAGGACCTGGACCTGGTAGAGGACTGCCAGAAGCTGCAAAGTAAAAACAAAATGCGCCGCTAATCTTTCATAGTTGAATAAAAATTTGGTCACAGTCACAGAACATGAAAATTTTGCAGACGTTAAAAGAGCTAAACCTTTGCATTGTATTGGCACTCCGCCCATGTTACAGGCTTGAAGGAGACCGAGAGATAAAGTTTGGCTAATGGGCAGTTGAACGGGGACATTGGCATTTATAACAAGACAAGCACAGTCTATACTAGTACTCATAAGCGATTGCAAAGAATCGCAGCAGCTCTGGGTTGGTGGCGAACCGCCATTTCCAGTACTTCCAGTTATGAAATTTAGGCATGGCGTAAAGGTGGAGATCATTGAGATTGTGCATGGCGTTGAAATTTGCCCAGTCACTGAAACAACTAAAAGGGTTGCTAATAATGGGAGAATTACATGGAAATAATTATTCTTCATTGCCTCCATGATAGAAGAAGAGTTCTCTAAGATTTGAGTTGGGTTTGATTGAAGGATTTATAGGTAGAGAAATTTTAAGAAATTGGAGGGAAAAACAAACAGGTAGTTTGAGGTGGCTTCTGTAGTTCACCCACTCATGACTAATATATTTATACGATTGATTCAAGAAACCTTTATGTTTTTGTTTAAATATTTGGATTTGTTTTTCGTGTAAGTTAACGATTTTATTAACTACAAATTTGGTTTATGCCTTCATTCAATATTTAATATACTCTGGAGAGTAAGAAATGAAAAATTATTGACCATTGTGCTGAAATGAAAGCAACTCATTAAATTTCACTACCTAATTGATCAGAAATCAGATCACTTAGCTTTACGATCAATCAACATATTATTCAGCGTACTAAATTTGATCATCAAAATCTTAGGGTCGGATTGACATGGCTTAATCTAGTGAAACTTATAGAAGTTACAACTTATGTTACTTGTTTAGTTAGCAAAATCTAAAAATAAATTAAATCAAATATATAGAATAAGGACATTTTTGAAATTTCAAACCCTTTAAATAAGATTCACAAGAGATTAGTAAAAAAATCACTTAGTTTGTGACCACATGACAAAACTTTAGTAATCTGTGTGGATTACCGTCTTATATTCCGAGTCCTACAAAGTGATCACTTACCTCATTTGTGACTTATCTGGTCTATTGAGTTTGCAGGTGTTTCTGTTAGAATTTGAGGTGGGAACTTGACTCCTTCCCAATAAGGCCTTGTTGAATGAGAGGATTACCTCCTCTTATAACGCAATAGTCCTCTTATAACCTAATAGGCTTGAGCGTGCCTAGTCGATATGGGACTCCAACACTCCCCCTCACGGTCAAGCCCATATGTTGGGTCATGACTGTTATTGGAGGTAACAACTAGCTCTAACTCCTCACCCGCTGGTCAAGCGCTAAGCTCAACTGAACCTGAGCTCTGATACCATGTTAGAATTTGAGGTGGGCCTGACTCTTCACCCAATAAAGCTTTTTGAATGTGATGATTACCCCCTCTTATAACCCAATAGGCTTGAGCGTGCCTAGTCGATGTGGGATTCCAACAGTTTCACCTATTATATTTGTAACTTACTTAGCCCATTATGCTTGTATGATATTAAATGAATCCGCTTGTAGAGTGTTTCACCTACCCCATTGTAACTTACCTAACCCATATTGGGCCACTTTTGTAACTTACTTGGCCCATTAGGCTTGTAGAGTGTTTAATGGATCCAAAGATTAGTTGACGTATGCGCAAACTAGCAAAAAAAAAAAAAAAAAAAAGGAAAAAAAAGAGAGAGACTAAGGAAAAAGCTCAGGTTTTGAGCTTCTCCTATAAGCCATAAAATAATTTATTTTAAATTCTATAAGCACTTTTGAAATGTTACCAAGTAAACTTTAAATCTCATGTAATCGAGTAAGTGTTATTATTAGGTTCGTAAAAGTTGTATTCATAAGAAAAAGATAAATGTACGCTTAATGCTAATATTGCTAAATATTGATTGAGCTTTGTGATGTATATATTATACATTATACATTCGTTGGAGATTTATAAAGTTTGATTTTTTATATCTACTTATTTATACATATTGTGTTACTTTAGTTTATATACAAACTTGATATATTTGACATCATTGATGTGTCGGACTTATATTGTCACAAGGGGGGCACGTGCCCCCTTGAATTTTGAAAATTTTAAGTTAAAAGCTTTAACATTTTAATTCTACCAAAAAATTGTTTCTAAATTAGAATTATAAAGGTGATCATCCATCTTCCCTTTCAAATATAGAAAATATAAGGATTTTTTTTATTTGCAATTATGGCCCTTCAAGAAATTTAATTTCTTCGCTTTTTTATTTTTATTTTCATAAATAGTATATGAAATATTTTATCATCTCTACATGTGTTTAAAATATTGTATAAGTTTATGTTTGATATAAAACTACAATTAATCTTTAAAAGTTTTTAATTCTAATACTGTTAATTAAACCTAAGATATAATTAATGAACTTTAACATATTCATTCATAATTGAATTTAATTCAATTAATAATTTTGAAACTTTTATATTACACATAACAAGTAGCATAGTTCATGTCATTATAAGTTTAGTTTCATATTTTGTAATTTTTTTAAAAGTATAATATAATATATATCTATACTTTAAAGATGGTAGAATTTGTTTTATTTTTAAATATATTGACTTCTAAAACTAAACTATGACATATAAATAAATATAAGTATTTAATTAATTAGGAGGGAGTACGAAAAGAGGGAAATATGAAGGGAAAAAATGAAAAAATGAGTAAACGACTTTTTCTCATCTAAATAATGACTTGATGACATTTTTTTACTTATTGACTTTTTTAAATATTACTTTATTATCTAAATTTATATTTTGTTTTTTATTTTAGCATCCACACCACCACCAACATTCTCTTTTTCCGATCATCACGTATCAAATTCTACTTTCGCCGACCTCGCTAATCACTGGCAATCTTGCGATTAGGGTTTACGCAACCGCCTATTCTAAATCAAATTTCAATCAATCTCAGTTACTAAAATCTAACATTCTGCTACCAAAAACTCGTCGGTCTTCCCTATTTAAAAATCTCAATAGTCTGTATCAAGTTTATTCTCTGTTCGTTGTCGGAATATAAATTTTATTTTTAGATCTAAATCTAGAATGGTGTTATTGAAGCTTCACTAAATTTATATGTACACCCCATTAATGATTTTTTAAATTGGAAATTACAGACAAAATATCAATTGTTGTAAAGTAACCCATAACCCTTAATGAATTTGATTAATAAACTTCTAATAGTGTCATAGTTCGAATTTATTTGTTGTAAAGTAAGATAATTATTAAATGTAAGGCTGACTATTTAATAAAAATGTCTAATATCTCAATATTAATGTTTTGGAAATTTCCTTTTTTGTCTTTTTACATAATTGTTTGAAATAAAGAAATTTTTTTAATGATCATAACGTGTATTCTAAGGATATATTTTAACTTGTGTCAATTTAAAATTACATTCATTTAGAAAATGATCGAAGAACATGCATTCAGTTTGTAAGTTTTATTTCACATTTTAAATACTAAAGATTGTTCTTCATTTTTTGCATGGGATGAAGAAAATTCAAATCTAGTGAGTAGTTGAGAAAAGTTCAAAATTAAATCAAGATCCTTTGAAATACCATTCTAATCATGTTCTATATATAAAATAATAAAATAACAATAAAAAAAAAGATTTCATTTTATTTCAAGAATGATTTTAGCATTAAAATTATTGAATATAATGTTTTTAAATTCTATTGGCAATCTCAAGAGGTTTAAGACTTTTTAATAATCTTGGTGGTGTGTTTCATAGTTAATAGATCTTGGACGAATAAATTATGTAAAGAACAAACAAACAAATCCTTAAGCAATCTATAAAAAAATTAAATTTTCTCGAGAAAACCTTTCCTTATATAACCCCTTCTCTTCCTTTCCTTTTTCCAACACCAAACACTCAAAAATCTCCCAATTTCCCAACCAACAAACCCAATTTTACAAGCAATTCCCATCATTTTCATGGCTTCCAGAGGGCTCCAGATGATTCTAGTCCTGGTCCTGGCGGCCATGTTTTGGGGTGGAGTCATGGCTCAGTCAAACTCAAACTGCAACGATGTGCTCACAAGCATGGCGCCTTGCCTCAACTTCCTCACGGGAAACTCATCGACCCCTTCAAATTCTTGCTGCTCTCAGCTCGGCGCCGTCGCGAAATCTTCCCCGGATTGCCTTTGCGCTGCTCTCAACGGCAGTGTTCCTTCAATGGGGATCAATATTAACCGAACCATTGCTCTTTCCCTTCCCTGATGCCTGTCAAGTTCAAACTTCTTCAATTGACCAGTGTAAACGTATGTTCAACTTTAATTTTGCTCGGAATGTATGGCCCTTTTTAAGTTTAAACCAGGATTCTGTTTGTTAACATTAACTGGATTTTGATTTTCTTTTACCAGAAGCCATTACTCCCGCAGCTTCACCTCCAGGTTCTCCATCAACGACAAGCCCTTCTTCAGGTTCTGCAAATACAACTACGCCGCCGGCCTCAGGTATGGTACAAACATAAGAAACAACTAACACATTTTATTCTCTAGTTAGGACATCTTATATAATTTTGCCAGGATCATGCATATATGCTTTCATTAGACATTTTAGTTCCATGAGATGAATCATAAGGACATATAATTTTGTCAGGATTATACATATATACCATTAAATCTGTGTTGTAAAATACTATTTCAGTCCCATAAGATGAATCCAACATTCTATAAGCATAATCCTGATAAAATTAACATTAGGACGTGAGAACAAACTATTTATGGTAAAGAATGTAAATTGATATAATGGTTGGGCAATTGCAGGATCGACGTCTACATCAACAACACAAGATTCATCTGATGGAGGCATCAGAAGAACACCTATTCATTTTGTTCTCTTCCTTCTCTTCGTCGCATCGTGTGCTTCAACAATCGCTAAATTCTGAGTCTTCTTCTGAGATTTTTTTAGTCTGTTGTAGTATTATTGACAAATAACAATATTCTTTTCCAGTTTCCGTTTGAGGATGATGCTCATTATTGATTAGAGAAGTGTGGTTTTTGTATTATTATTTATCGGGGTTGTTTAATAAAAGATCAATGAATATTGGCTTCTCTATTAGCTTCTTTCAACCATTTGTTTACTGGTTTTAGAATTTCTCTGCAAGGCAAGACACTTGAGTTTTCCAAATATTCACCTCATTATGAATTAAATTGGAGCACACACTACCAATGGCAATGAACAATTTAAAGCAACATGACAGCTCTATGGGCTAAAAATCATAACAGGTCTTGTTAGGCCCAAACATGAAATAATCATTACATGGCCCGGTGCCATGGCTAATTCCCATTGGGCCTCCATTACATGAATTGGGCTATTTAAACGAGTGGGATTATTATAATCCACAACGACTTGGGCCTTGCCATAAGCTTAATTGGGCTCCAGCCCATTGGCCCATGACTATTCCAGAATAAGAGTCAGAGTCCCACACACTTTTTAACTTATCCAAGATTCTGAATCTTACCTAAATTAGAACTCCTAATAGTACTTGGATAAGTTATACAACTCTTTTTTTTTGTTAAGTAAGTAAATACATTAAAAAAGAGAAGATGTACAAAGGCCTGATAAAGGGCGAACAGCCTATTTTGGGACATGCCCCAAAATAGGAATCAAAGGAAACAAGCCTACAAACGGTCATTCACTCTTGGGGTTAATCTTAAACCACAAAAACCAAGAAGCAACAATTCCACCTACCATAGGACACCTCCCTAGGTTAGGATCATTTAAAAGAAAAACACAATATCAAACTCGTTACAAATGATACAAACACAACCAAGCAAAAACCATTCTGCGTAACGCTCCGTAATCCAGTCTTCAAACGGTGTCGAGAACTTGAGGAACATCTTTGAAAATAGATCTAGGCAGGCCCCAATCATTCGCCAACTTCCTATTGCTATAGGATACTTTGACATTCCTAAGATCCATAGCTTTGTCTCTCACAAAACTTTTGATAACATCAATTATGGTGAAGGAATCTTTATAGTCACCCCTAAAAATCTGTGAATTCCGCTCCCTCCAAATCCAATAAACCGTAGCCCCTAAGCAAAGCCTACCCAAAGTGAATTTTAGGCTCTTACCTTTCCATTTCCTTGCCAAATGGGGGATGTAATCATGTCAGGGTCTAACCACATAGCCAAGGTCAGCAAGCATAAGGATCTTACTCCAAATAGACTTAGAAAAAGGACATGCAAAAAATAAGTGGTTAAGAGATTCCATAGATGAGTTACAAAGGCAACAATGAGCGTTAGTAGTAGCCTTATACCTCATCAACCTTTCCTTTGTAGGTAATCTCTCCTTAATAGCCATCCATAAGATCATAGAGTATCTTGGGATAGCCTTTGAGAACCACACCAAGTCACACTACTCAACCTTTGCTCTTCTTCCTCTAATAGCTTCCCAAGCCGATTTGGTAGAGAAATCCCCCGAAGGTGAGGGTATCCAATAAATCTTGTCGTCAACATTGGAAGGTGTGAAATTCACAGAGTTCCTCATATTAATAAAAGCCCAAGAATTGGCACATGGCCACTTCCAATTGCATCCATCAATCACAGAACTCACTTAGCATCCTTGGCAATCCTTGCATCATAAATAATCCTTTCCCCATAGACGCAAACAAGGGGGCCGTTCGGGTGCTAGTTATCAAACCAAAGAGAGGTGGTGTTACCATTGCCAATGCGACATTTGATATTCTTTCTAGCCATTTCCCTATTTTTTAGGATATGTCTCCATGACCATGTATGATTTTGGGGAATGCTGATGTCCCAAATGCTTCTATTTCTCAAAAGATGAATTCGGACCCAAGAGACCCACAAAGTATGGTTGCACAGGTTCCAAATATGTCTTAAAGAAACAACGAGGTTCCATTCCTTACATTTCATAAACCCAAGCCCGCCCTCATTTTTGGGAACACATACCTCCTCCCAAGCAATTCTAGCTTTGTGTCTATTCATATCAACTCCGGACCAAAGAAAAGCTCTCAACCTAGCATCAATCTCCTTCTGAATTTTGGCAAGAAGAATAAAGAGAGACGACCAATAAATCTGGATACTCCAAAGAATCGACTTAATCAAAATAATCCTCCCCACATAGGATAAAAATCTACTTCTCCAAGAGGTAACCCGAGCCAAGATTTTATCCAAGAGAGGTTGGCAATCCCCAAAGGTTAACTTACAGGTAATAAGGGGTACACCTAAGTATTTTATGGGTAGAGTAGTCTCGGCAAAACCTATCAAACTTAAGAGTTCCATCTTCTCATTGTCATTCACACCAGAAAGGAAGATATTGCTTTATCCGGATTAGCACTCAATCCTGACCAACTTTCAAAGGTAATTAAAGCATTCTTAAGGAGAGATAGAGAAGTACCTTCGGCTTTACAAAAAAGCATGAGATCGTCTGTGAAACAAAGATGAGTCAGCCCCATTTTCTTGCATCTCCAATGAAAACTAAAGTTCGGATTAGCTGCCACTCTATTCAAGAGCCTAGAGAAAACCTCCATAGCAATAACAAACAAGTAAGGGGATAACGGATCCCCTTGTCTCAACCCTTTAGAGCTCCCAAAGAAACCCACCAGCTCCCCATTGATGTCTACTGAGAACCTAGGAGTAGTGATGCATTGGGATATCCAATTGACAAGTACACTCGAGAATCCAAAATTCTTAAGGACTTGTAAGAGAAACTCCCAATTAACCGAGTCATAAGCCTTCATTAAATCAACTTTCAAAGCACAACTTTTCTCCTTGGCCGAAGCTCGATTGTAGTTGTGCACTAGTTCTTGGCATAACAAGATATTATCTCTTATTCTCCTATCACCAACAAAGGCTGCTTATGCTGGGTCAATGAAGAGAGGTAAAACACTCTTAATTCTATTCGCAATGATTTTGGTGATACATTTATAAATAATGTTGCAGCAAGAAATGGGCCTGTAGTCCTTACACAAAGAAGCATTATCACACTTGGGAATAAGAGCAATTGAAGTACAATTTACCTCCCTAAGAAGCTTGCCCTATTTGAAGAAGTCTTTAATAGCCATAGTCACATCTTTGCCCACCACATCCCAAGCTTTCTTGAAGAAATAAGCACCAAAACCATGGTCCAGGAGCTTTGTTATTGCCCAAAGAAAACAGAGTGTTCTTGATTTCCTCATCCATCACTTCGGCAGTCATCCTATTAGCCATATCACTAGTGATGCAAGGTTCAATAAGTTCCTGTAAACCTTGGTAGTCCCTCGCACCCCTCGGCTCCTCAAAAACTCTTTTAAAGTGGCTGACAATTTCCTCCTTAATGCTCAAAGGGTCTTCAAAAACCATGCCGTTATCACTTTTAAGCTTGGTGATTCTATTTCTATTCTTTCGGCCATTCACACATTTGAAGAAGTAGCTTGTGTTCTGGTCACCCTCTCTAAGCCATTGCACTCTAGATTTTTGCCTAGCTAAAGACTCCTCAACTCGACTTAAAGATTTAAAATTAAAAGCTTTGGCTTTTTCCTCAAGAATAAGGTTCTCTTCAAGAGGATTAGAGGCAAGAGCATGCTGGACCCTTACGAGGTTTTCTCTAGCTTCAATAACTCTTGCCGAGATATTCCCAAACTCCCTTTTGTTAAACACTTTTAATGCTTCTTTAACTCTCTTCAATTTAGTGACCAATTGATACATAGGGGTACCCCTAACTTCTTCTTCCCTAGCCTTACTAACAATGCTAATGAAATTTTCATGCTGAGCCCAAAAGTTAAAGAACCGAAATAGATTTTCCTAGGTGGAGACATAACCCCACACTCAACAATACAAGGAGAATGGTCCGAAATGCTTGGGGGGAGGAAATTGGCTATGGAATTACCAAACACACAGCCCCACTTTTCATGCTCGATCAATCTTAGTAGTAATCCTATGCTCCCCTTTTCTCATAGTACTCCAAGTGAAAAAGCTACCCATAAACCGAAGGTCCTCAAGCCTAGTGTCATTACACACATTATTCAAGTCCGAGACATAATTTCTCCACCTCTAGGAACCCCCAATTTTTTCATGCCCAAATCTCATCGCATTGAAATCACCCATAATCACCCATGGTATTTCCTTAAAATCTTGAGCTTTACCCATCAAGTCTCTCCATAATTCTTTTCTTTCTAGCGGACCATTGGAGCCATATACAAATGAGCAACCAAAGAAGTAATTAGAGCCCAGAATAACAACCTTACCATGAGTGGCTTCAGCCGTAGATTGTATGACTTCGAACCTCACCAAACTAAGATTCCAAGCAACCCAAATTCTACCATTAGGGTAGCACACATAGTTATGAATAACATCCCATCCCCTAAATGTCAAGGACTTAGTAACCTCAAAATTTGGTTCACGAACTCTAGTTTCCAAAATACCACAAATTGCAATTTTATTGGAAGAGATTAGATGTCTAACCTCTTTTTATTTCAAAGGGGAATTAAGACCCCTTACATTCCACGAAGCAAGCTTAATCATGGGACGGTTGGGCACTAGGAACTTCTCTCGCCTTCCTAGCTAATCTCCTCCTTTGGCTTTTAGAAAGACTTCTGTTCCCCTCCTTAAAACCTTCCTTTTCATCTACGTGAATCAAATTTCCGAATCTCACAATAGTCGGTGAAGTAGATCCCATTTCACACCCCTCATTGTTTTCCACCAAGGGACCCCTAGGTGGGGTTACTTCTCTGCCGTTGTCACAAGCACTCAGAGCATTCAACCTTTTGCTTACTTCCAATCTCCTCTCTTCTATGTTAGGAACACTCACCCCATATTCACTCCCTTTAACACGCTTACCCCAATCGTCACACGCACCTCGATTATTACCCTTATTAAGATCAGCCCCGCTAGGAACATTTACCCCACTCATTTCATCCTTATCTTTTCCAAACCTATCTTCGACATTCTCACTACCCTCTTTGCCATCTAGTTCCCCATTATCCAGCCTATTGCCCAAACTAAGAACCACAAATTGATTAGTGGAGGGTTTTGTTTTACTAACCGTGACTCTCGACTCATTAATGGGTTGCTGTTTTTTGCGGCTAGAGCCCTCGCCCACATTCTCCACTTGCATAACCACGTCTTTTGACACATTCTCCTTCCTCTTAGTCACTATTCGCCATTCTTGAGTAAGATTCAAGTTCTTGTTCTCAGCGCTTTCTTTCTCAAATCTAGGGGCCAAGTGACATTCCTTCAAATTATGCCAAAAAGTTCTATACAAAGGGCAAGCCCTCGGTTTCCAAGAATACTCCACCCATATGTTTACATAATCACCATTCAGGAGGCCTAGTTCCACTGAATTCGGGAATGAAGAAGCTGTACCAATTTCAACACAAACTCTTGCATACTCCAATCTATCCCCCGCATTAGTGATGTTATCCATGTAGAGAGATTTCCCAATAGTGCTCGCAACATAGCTCAACCCTTTAGCAGTCCAAAACTCCAATGGAACTCCACTAAATTTGACCCAAATCGGCATACTACTAATGCCTTCACCTGTCATTTTTAAATTTGGACGCCATTTTTTTGAGGAAAAGGGGCTGCCCCCCAATATGCCAAGGGCCCCCTTCCAAGGCCTCATCCCTGGATCTCTCATTATCAAATTTCAGAATAAAGCCCCCAACCCCATTTGAGACAACACCAACCTTGCTGAAGCACTTCCAATTCCTATCGATAAAACCCTTCACAAGAGAGAATGACAACCTTCTACCAAGGAAGAAACCAACGAAACAATTTCCCCATTTGTCGCTCCCCAAATCAGCAACCTCTATACGAGGTATAACCCTTATCCTCCTCCCATCATCAAGGATTTCCGGTGCAAAATATTCCATTGGAGAACTGGATTTCGAAACAAAAAGTTTTCTCCAGGATGCAATACCAACAGGCTTCAATTCCCCATCCACCTTTTCCCCCATAGTCCCACCTCTACTCACCGCTTTCTCGCCATGCATCATAATTAGAGGCACCTTTGAATCAACCAGCGCATTCCCATCACACATTTCCACACCAACATTGTCAATCTATTTTCCACCCACAACTTGCAGCTTCTTAAACACCCCACCAGAACTCTTTGCCTCACTTGTATTCAAAGAATTCACAAGAAAAGGACTATTGTGAGGCAAAGTATGGCTTTGGGAAGGCTTGGGAAGTGGAGGGAAAAAATTATTTTTTGGTGATGTGGCAGGGCATGTGACGTGGCAGGCTGATGTGGAATCTTGGGGGATGTGGCAAGATGAGTCAGCTTGAGATTGATGAGGTGGAGAGGAGAGATGGATGATTGGTTGGTGAGTTGTCATAATTTGAAGTCAAAGAAATAAGAGATAAGGAAACCAAAGGGGAACCAATGAAAAACAAGTGACGTGGCAAAAAATATGGAACAGCCTATTAACCAGTCCAAAGAGATGTGGATAAGAAAAAAATCTCAAAAATCCAAATGAGCCAATGAGGGAGAAGGGTACCAATGGATAGCACTTGGATGGATTCAAGCTATCTCACTCAACTAGTGAACAACAACCAAAAATGGCAGACAACTCTAGCCAAAACAGAAAAGCTCCAGCCAAAGAAGCACCCACACTCCAGAGACCAGCAAGAATCCGACAGCAACAGGCTACACCACCAAGCCACTCTACATTTTCGATCAAAACAGAACCAAAAACAACCCCTTTACTCCTACCTCACTTCAACACCAAACAGCAACTCCAAAAAAAAAAAGAAAATAAACAAAATGACTCCAGCAACTAGCAAAACTCCAGCTACCCACCTTCTTCCCAATCCGGCCAAGCCGAGAAACAGCCCACACAAACAAGCTCAACCACAACAACCACCAACAAGCAAAAGAGAAGACAGGAGAGCAAACAACCAAGGAGCTTGATTTAAACCAAAATAAAACCCCCAAACAAAGCAAAGAAGGACTGAAACATAGCAAACTAAAAGGTTAACAAAAACAGAAAAACAAAGTGCAAGTTTGTGAAGGAAAATGTGAAAAGAAAAGTAAAGGAAGTGATGAAGTAAAGGAAATGATGAAGTTCTCTGGTTAGAGGGATAGGTGAAGTTTAATGGTAAAAGTGGAGGATGGAGGATGAGGGTGGAGAGAGGGGTGGTGGGTGGAGAAGAAAAAAATGGAAAGAGGGCTGGTTTCTAATCCTAGAGAGAAGAGAGAGCATTTTCTCTCACTAATGTTAAGAGCCTAAAATTCACTTTTTAAGCCAAGTTATACAACTTTCATGTTTACTCAAACTCCTAAACTAGTAGAACTCATAGTTCTATTAGGATTCAAGCCTTCATGGCTTATTATATAACAGAGGTCCATCCTCTCATTATTCACTCAATCCCAAATGCTTCTCACTTGCTCTTAAGTTCTTGCTCTCAAGAACCTTTGTCTTTCCTTGACGTAGTTCTAGTTCCTATGATCTCATTGAGCTGTGCTCCGGCCATTGTAAGATGATTATTGTGCCCTAACCAGCCATTCTCGGTAACCTTCCTGCTCTCAGCCCTCCCTAAATTATCTTTCAGTCTTGCTGACTTGAGTGTCAGAGTGCCTATGACAGACACCACACCAGTGTCTCCCATGAGCTTCATGTTCACTTTTTTTGTGTGCAGGTCTAGAAGATCGTTAGTGGCTTTATCCTTACAAGATCACTCCCTTCCGAATCAATCGTAGATTTTACCGTTTGAATAGCATATTGAACTCTTCAAATAAAATTGCGTAGAGATTTTAATTAATGATACAGAATCCCATTTCTATATTGATTTTATTCAACATCTAGGATTAATTTCCTCTATTCCACCCTTGCAAAATAGAGAAATCTTCATAAAGACCCTTTTAGAGCTTGCAGAGACTTGAATGGTTCATTGTGACAAAAACCAGAAAGACACCTAAAAAATTCAATGACGAAATTGGATAAAGGATAAGTTCATGCTTGAATGGTAGTGATAGTGAAGCTAAGTAGAGGGTACTGATTACTGTTTTTATACTTGGTTTATGAAGGAAAATTGATTATTAGTTCTCTCTCGTTGATTATCTCTTATATCTCTCTCTCTCTCTCTCGATTATTTGAATATTATTTGTTTGTATAAGAGATTTATATTATACCAAAATAAAATCAAAGAAAATTTAATGAATAGGATTCCAATTGAGAAGTCTTAAAAAGAGATATCACAAGAGTTTCTAATAATCTCAAGAGTTTTATTGGTTTAATACTTTCAAATAACGCTGAGGGTGCATTTGGTTGGAGGTTATCCTCAATTACTCCAATAGTGTCATATTATATTACTTATATTATTATGTTTTATTGTCAAGTAATATAAGATTATGATATTTTTCTAATATCAATAGTAATTATTGTTGGTTATATAGGTGAGAATCTGAATACTATAATTTTCTTTGGTATTATAAAATTACTTAGTAATCTTAATTTTGTTATAGTTTTACCTCTAACTATTAAATTTTTTGGACAATACCTTGTTTTGAAAACAATTTGCAAGAATATTCATTGACTATTTTATCCTTATACAATATTTTTAGGACATATTACCCTTGCACTTCCATCGAATTACCTAAGACAGATGGCCAAATCTGGCCACCATTGTCGGACGGCGACAACAATGGCCAGAACGGTGCATGATTGAACCAAATCTGGCCGGTTGTGTACCAATTTGTTCGTTTTCAACCAAATCTCTGGTCGAAAATGGTTAGATCAGTGCATGACTGACCATAATCGGCCGGTGGTGCGCTGTTTAGGCCAACAGTGATGGCTTGGGTGAGTGGGGTGATTTTGTTAAAATTTGTACTTTTATTCTAGCTGCTGGCTGGGGTGTTTTAGCAAAATCTCAAATATAGGGGGTTAAAAAAATAGTTCAAATAATAATAATATTAAAAAAGAAGGGCAATTAAGTAATCTATCTAACATATCCACCAATTTATTATTCTCAAATAAACATATCAATATAACATACTCATCAATTTATTCGCATCTAACCAAACACATTTAATATAATATTTATAATAATCTTCAAGGTAGTCTATTTTCCCATTAATATAGCATTTCCAATAATACAACATTCTTTGAATCAAACGCCCTCTGAGTGTATTTCATATCAATTGATTTTAGACTGTTAAACTGGTAATGAGTCAATTATATAAGATATATTTTGTTAGTTATCATATATATTATTGTTTTAAAAAGAGGACTCCAACAATAGTATTAAACAGAGCAAATCCTTAAGCAATAAAAATGTAATAATTTACACCAAATAAATAACACGCACAATACAAGAATCTGTTTAGTTATAAAGCAAACCTTAGTTTAATAAAAGTTGTTCATCCAAAAGTACCAGTCCCTTTGTCACTTCTCAAAAAACTTTCCTTATATAATCCCATCTCTTCCCTTCCTTTCTCCCAACTCCAACACTCAAATCTCCCAATTTCCCAACCAACAAACCCAACTTTACAAGCAATTCTCTTCATTTTCATGGCTTCCAGAGTGCTCGAGATGGCTCTAATCCTGATCCTTGCGGCCCTCTTTTGGGGTGGGGCCACTGCTCAGTCAAACTCAAACTGCAGCAATGTGCTCGCCACCATGGCGCCTTGCCTCAACTACCTGATGGCAAACTCATCCACTCCTTCAACTTCTTGCTGCTCTCAGCTCGGTGCCGTCGTAAAATCTTCCCCGGATTGCCTTTGCGCTGCTCTCAACGGTAGTATTCCTTCAATGGGGATCAATATTAATCGAACTATTGCTCTGACTCTTCCTGGTGCCTGTCAAGTTCAAACTCCTTCATTTAATAATTGTAAACGTATGTACAACTTTAATTAGTTCATAATTGATCACCCTTTTTTGAGTTCAAACAGGTGAAAGTCTGTTAACATTAACTGGATTTTGATTTGCTTTTACCAGAAGCCATTGCACCTGCAGCTTCACCTACAGATTCTCCAACAACGATAAGCCCTTCTTCAGATTCTCCAACAACGATTAGCCCTTCAGGGCTCTTCAAATACAATTACGCCGCCAGCCTCAGGTATGGCACAAACATAAGAAACACCATATTTTCTCTAGTCAGTACGTCCTAATATATTTTTGTCAGGATTGTATATATATATATGAGTTGTAAAATGTCATTTCACTCCTGACAAAAATAACGTAGGACACGAGAACTACTATTTATGGTAAAGAATGCAAATTGACGTACTTTTTGGGCAATTGCAGGATCGGGGTCTAAATCAACAACACAAGATTCATCTGATGGAGGCATCAGAAGAGTACCTATTCATTTTGTTCTCTTCCTTCTCTTCATCGCACCTATGATCGCCAAATTCTGAGTCTTCTGCTAAGACTTTTTAGCCTGTTGTTGTACTAGTGAACAAATACCATTTATTCTTTTTCCAGTTTTTGCTTGAGGATGATTCTGATTTCTGATTACAGAAGTGTGGTTTTTGTATTATTATCTGGGTTGTTTAATAAACGATGAATGAGTATTGGCTTCTCTATTGATTCTTTCATAAAAACTAACAGATCAATTGGTCAACTTCCCTCCCTTAATTTCCTTTTCTCTGGAAAGTGGAAACAGCTCATAACTAAAAATCTTCAACCATTTGCCAATTGGTTTCAGAATTTCATCTACCAATTATGGCAATGAACAATTAAAAGCAACATGACAGAATTGAACTATATAAATAAACATGTGCAGAGATTTTAATGATACCGAATCCCGTCTCTATATTGATTCTATTCAACATTTAGGTTTAATTTCCTCTGTTCCACCCATGCAAAATATAGAAATTTTCAGACCCTTTTAGAGAAAGTGCTTAAATCAAAAGAACCTGTAAGTGCTTTCAGAGACTTGAATGGTTCATTGCAACAAAATCCAGAATGACACCTTAAAACTTCAAGGACAAATTACCATTGACTGAGGAGAAAAATCTGCTGCACTGTTAAAAACCTTAAGATGAAATGCTCATGCTTGAATCGTAGTGATAGTGAAGCTAAGTAGAGTATTGTCTTCGTCTTGAGGGTACTGATAATCCAACAAAAATGTCCATGTCCATGTCTGCTCTTCTGATGGCATAACGGAAATGGAAAAAAAAAAAAATATGGCATAAAAGGTGATGTAAGAGGAATAGGATAGTTTTTAGGATTAGTATTTTCGGAATTTTATATCATTTATGAGTTGATTAGGTTTCTTTCGTTATTGTTTTCATGCTTGGTTTATGAATAAAAATATAAAATTATCTTATCTCTCTTTCTCCTACATGAAAAGGTAGAGGGTCAACTACAGAAACATGGAGATGCTGACAAGAAAAGATGCAGCTAATCAAATATACCAAACCTAAAGACATGAACCCATTTTATAATTCCATATGAATATTTTACTTCTGAATTATTTAACCACCCCCAATGGTTTGGCCACCCAAAATAACTTATCTAAATGGGCTCATTGGCTCCTCCATAAGCCACATGTCTTTCCTTTACTTGTCGCTGGAATTCAAACCAATCAAACTCCCCCACCTAGTAGTTTCACACATTGATGCAAACTGCCAGAAATTTCATCTTATTAGAAGACATTTTAAGTAACTGGAATTCTTGTCCTTAAGTCTAATCTACTTTAAAAATTCGCTCTTCAGGAGAGTCAAGTTGGCCACCCAAATACAACTAATACTATGGACTTTCAATCTAGGCCCATTATAAATTTGCATTTGCATGCCTCCCTTTGCATAATTAAGCAAACCATTTCTCAGAATCACCAGTATTTCCTCCCAGAAACACCAGCAAATGGCTCTGAAAGGTATTGATTTGGGTCTGGTCCTGGTCCTCGTGACAATATTGCTTTGTAATCATGAAGCTGAAGCTCAATCTAGCTCAGGCTGCACGAGCGCTCTCGTCAGTTTATCTCCATGCCTAAACTACATCACTGGAAACTCCTCAACCCCGTCGTCCTCCTGCTGCACACAGCTCGCCAGTGTCGTTCAGCAGCAGCCCAATTGTCTATGCTCGGTGCTCAATGGTGGCGCCTCGCAGTTAGGTATTACCTTGAACCAAACTCTCGCTATGTCGCTCCCTGGGGCCTGTAACGTGCAGACACCACCGGTTAGCCGCTGCAATGGTACGTTTAACAAACTAAACAGACACTTAATTAACTCCAAAAAAAAAAAAAAAAAAGAGAGATTAATGAATTTTTTTTGTATTTCGTCAGGTGCTAATGGTCCAGCAAGTGCTCCAGCGATTCCTCCTTCGGATTCTTCAGACGACACCCCTGATACTTCCACTACACCGACATTGCCAAGCAGCCCTTCAGGTACATTGAAATTTTTTCATTATGGACTTAACTTCCGATTTCAATAGGCCTTTTATTCTAAAAGAAATTTGAAAAATAAAAAGTGAAAAATGCAGGAACTGGGTCTAAAAGTATAGCTGATGGAAACATGTCAAATAGAAGCAGCATCAGAATGCCATTGCCTCTCACTATCTTCATCGTTTTCATGGTTTCGTGCTTTTCCGGGGCCATAAAAGCATAAGGTTTCTATATGTGCGAAACTTTGGAGCTTGTTTTTAGACTTTGAGCACATTCCAGTTAATAATTTACCGACTGCGTTGTATTGGGTTGTCAGTTGTTAATGAATGTATCTTATTATTGATTATTAGAGAATGAATTTTTATTGTTTATTTATAATAAATATCTACAAATGAAGATTTAATCAAAGGGTCGATAACTTAATGGAAGCTAACCTTGAAAAATTATATACATAAATCAAGTCTTCCGTAGCAGGGGTGGTCATACCAACTCTTATACGAGCTCTCTACTGTTTATTTGTTTGATTGTAGTTACATAACTACAATAATTTTTAATTTTAAATATTCAAGCGAACTCTCGACAGTTTATTTGTCTAAACGTAACCACGTAGACTACAACTAATTTAGTTATATTATTGTCAAACTAATCAGATACATCAAACTTAACAGACAAGAACCCAGCTTTATAACTTCAAATGGTTTGTTAGGATCATTAACTTTAACAAATCAGAACTCTGAAATATTGAAGAATCAAAATAGAAAAGTTAGTGTGAATTATTTGAACCACCCTCAGAGTTTGGCCACCCAAAATAACTTAAATGGCTCATTAACTCCCTATAATATTAGTCTGAATTATGTTTTTGATGATGCAAACTGCCAGAATTTCATCATCTCCCGAAACATTATGGACTAATTTCATCATCTCCACCTTGTAGTTTTAAGTCTAATCTACTTTAGTAATTCCCAATTCAGGAAAAGTCAAGTTGGCCACCCAAATACAACTAATATTATGGACTCTTTCCAATCTAGGGTCACTATAAATTTGATTTTTGCATGCCTCCCTTTGCATAAGTAATCAAATCACCTCTCAAGATTACCAGCATTTGCACCCAAAAAACTCCAGCAATTAACAACAAATGGCTCTGAAAGGGATTGAATTGGGTTTGGGACAATGTTCCTTTGTCATCATGAAGATGCAGCTCAATCAGGGTCAGACTGAACGAAAAAGAGACAACAAGAAGAACAAAATATAATAGTAAAACAAATCAAACAATAACAAAGAAAATAATACGTGCGATTTACCTTGGTTCACCCAATGTGGACTACGTTCAGCTGAGTCAATATTATTGCAATATGCCTCACCTCTCTCATTTACAATGAATGAATTGCTCTCACACACATAAAAAGAGAAAAGTATGTTTATATACTAGGTTTAAGAGATTAAACCTAGTTTTACAAGGATTCTTATTCCTAAGCCCAACCCAAAAAGGAATTAGTAACTTAAAAGAAATCCTACATCGGGACCCCCAAGTGCGTCTCCGTTACCCATTAATGCTGAAGTAGTCGACAACTCCAACATTCTCCCACTTGGCGAATACTTCACACAATGAAGGCCTACCTCATCAACACACCATGTAAACTTTGCTAAGCTCACAGCCTTGGTAAGAAAATCTGCAGCATTAACAAGTGTATCAACCTTCTCTAACAACACCAATTTTTCCTCCACCTTTTGCCTGATGAAATGGTATTGTATATCAATGTGTTTTGATCGCGAATGAAAGGCAGGATTTTTGGCTAAGTAAATAGCCCCTTGATTGTCACATCCAATCTTCAAAGCATCAAGCTTGAAACCAAGCTCTAAACTCAATCTTCGAAGCCATATAGCTTCCTTGCCAGCATGTGTCAATGCCATGTATTCTGCCTCAGTCGATGACAAAGCCACAGTACTTTGCCTTTTACTCATCCAACAAACAGCAGCACCAAATAAAGAGAATACATACCCACTTGTGGAACGCCTACTATCGAGATCACCTTCCCAATCAGCATCCACAAAACCTATCACATCTAGCTCATCCCCAGTCGCCATGCCTCCATAACATAATGATAAATCCGAGGTCCCACAAAGATATCTAAGAACCCTCTTTACAGCACTCCAATGCTCCTTACCAAGATTTGACATAAAGCGACTCAAAACTCCCACTGCTTGTGCAATATCGGGTCGCGTGCACACCATGGCATACATCAAACTACCTACAGCACTCGCATATGGCACATGTGTCATTTCTTCAGCATCTTCCTTAGACTTAGGACACTGATCAGTAGACAATTTCACTCCCAAAGTCATAGGAGTCTTCACAGGTTTGCAGTCTACCATGTTAAATTTCTTCAACACCTCCTTGATGTACTTTCTCTGCCCTAACCACAATTTACAACTCTGACGATCTCTAGTAATTTGCATACCCAAAATAAAATTTGCAGCCCCAAGATCCTTCATGTCAAATTGTGCAGCCAACAAACCCTTCACAGAATTTATCAACTCCTTGCTATTCTCTATTAGCAACATATCATCTACATATAAGGTTAAAATAACAAAGACATTTTCTAACCTTTTTATGTACACACAGTGATCCACATTGCTGCGGCTAAAACCATGCTGAAGAACATAGGAGTCAAACTTTTGGTACCACATCCTTGGTGATTGTTTAAGCCCATACAGAGACTTCCTCAACCTACACACCAAGTCTTCCTTCCCTTTACATTCAAACCCCTTAGGTTGCCTCATGTAAATTTCCTCCTCTAAATCTCCATGTAAGAATGTCGTCTTTACATCAAGTTGCTCAATTTCAAGATCAAACGCAACAGCAATAGATAGAACATACCTAATTGATGTTAACTTGGCCACAAGAGAGGAAATCTCACCATAATTAACACCCTCAATCTGCGAGAATCCCTTTGCAACGAGTCTGGCCTTATACTTTGCAATTGTCCCATCTGCCTGCAACTTTCTTTTGAACACCCACTTGCAACCAATTGCCTTTCTATCCTTATGCAATTTACATAGGATCCATGTACTATTCTTGTCCAGTGACTGCATCTCATTATTCATCGCAACCTCCCACAGATTTGCATCTTCCATGGCTCTTGCTTCATTTACATTCCTAGGCTCATCACCAATCGCATTCAAAGCATGTAATCCACTCAAGGCACTTAGAGAGAAACGAACTGGTGCCTTTCTAACTCTTGTAGATCTCCTCAAAGTTGATGGCACCACAACTTCATCATCAGAATCATCCTCTAAATCATCCATAGAACCTTCATCAGCCACACTATCAAGTTTATCTTCATGGTCAGATTCTGTAGACTCTAAATTTTCAGTCTCTGCAGCAACATTAGGAGTCATCTCCTCTTCTTGCTCTACTGTAGTCACATCAAACTGAATTTTCTTTGACTGCTCAAGATCTTCAAGAGTTCCCACACGTTGTTTTACCTCTCTAAAGATTACGTCTCTGCTGTAGATAATGCTTCTACTCACATGATTCCACAACTTGTATCCCTTGATGCCATCCTTGAACCCCACAAACTTGCACTTCTCAGATTTACTATCAAGCTTGCTTCTCTTCTCCTTTGGCACATGCACATGCACATACGCATCACAACCAAAAACTCGAATAAAAGATAGATTAGGTTTCTTACCATACAAAGCTTCATATGGCGTCATGTCTTTAACAGAAGAAGTGGGAGATCGATTCTTCAAATAACAAGCCATCGCTGTAGCTTCAGCCCAAAATTCAGACCCCAAATCTGTCGTATTCAGCATGCATCTAGCCTTCTCTAACAGTGACCGATTGAGACATTCAACCACTCCATTTTGTTGAGGCGTGTAAGGTGTAGTTTTTTGCCTTGCAATTCCGTGTGTAGCACAAAATTGCTCAAACTTACTAGTGCAAAACTCACCTCCATTATCAGTTCGCAAAGCTTTAATCTTCCTGTCAAACTGATTCTCAACTAAGGCTTTAAATTCTCGAAATTTCTCAAAAGCCTCAGACTTGCTGCGCATGAAATAAACCCAACAATATCTAGAAAAATCATCAATGAAAGATACATAATACCTGGATTTACCAATAGATTCCACTGGAGTGGGCCCAAAAACGTCACTTTGAACTAACTCCAGTATTTTTGTTGCTCTCGTGCCTGTCGATTGAAAACTAACCCGATTCTGCTTGCCTTGTAAACATTCCTCACAAAACCCAAAACTCATGGAATAGTTAGGAATACCTTCAGCCATATTATGAGTCACCAAAGTAGACAAAGCCGTCTCTCCAATGTGCCCCATTCGCTGATGCCATAATGTTGCAGAATCAATTTCTTTTTCAGCCTCCTTTTCCAAAACATAACCACCCAAAGAGGAATTTCTTACAACTGATGCTTGCAGCCTGTATAGTGTACCATGTCGAACTCCTCGTGCAATAACCATAGATCCTCGAGTCATCTTACAGGATGTTCTATCACAATTGAATACTATACCTGCGTCAGCCATTGTTCCAACAGAGCAGATTTCTACTCATACTAGGGATGTGCATCACTTCAGGGAGCGTCCTTACTGAACCATCATGCAACCTTAGCCTGATTTTCCCGCGACCAATAATCTTCACAGTAGTATCATCTCCTAACGAACGTTTCCTCCATTGTATGTCGCATACTCACAAAACCATTCCTTGTGTGGTGTCATATGGAACGACGCACCAGTATCAACATACCAGACTGATTGGTCTGATCCAGCCATACATGCAGAAGCCACATACATATCACCATTTGATTCCCATTTGTACGAAGTTTCAGCTTCCTTCCCTTCACCACCGGCTTTGTTTCTACAGTTTTCTTAAAATGCCCAAATTCCTGACATCTCCAGCATTTAATCTTACTTTTATCCTTCCTCTTAGATCTTCCTCGCGACTTTCCCCTGTTGTCAGACTTATTAGAATTCCTATCAAGGTTTCGTCCCCGAGCAGTTAAAGCATCCCTAGACGAACCCTCTAAACTTCTTCGCCGCATATCCTCTGCCAACAATGTAGAACATACAGATTCCCACGACATCTGTGTCAATCCTCCACCACCAATCGCAACAATCAGGTTGTCCCACGTATCAGGCAGGGAGCATAACAATGTTACCACTTTCTCAGATTCGATGAGTTGTACATCCACAGCCAGTAGTTGATTCACCAGAGTATTAAACTCATCCAGATGTGTAGTAAGAGAATCCCCATCATGCATACGGAGATTGTAGAGTTTCTTGCGATGGAACAGCATGTTCACCAAAGACTTACTCAGATACATATTTTCCAGCTTCTGCCATAAACCCTTAGCCGTATCCTGATCCATC
The DNA here is from genome assembly GCA_026229545.1 of Pistacia atlantica. Lineage (NCBI taxonomy): Eukaryota > Viridiplantae > Streptophyta > Magnoliopsida > Sapindales > Anacardiaceae > Pistacia > Pistacia atlantica. The sequence continues at coordinate 26,782,576 of CM047897.1, forward strand.
ACATTCGTTAGAACAGAGTCCTCAAGACAGATGCGAATCAAACCTCTGGCTTTTCGATCCATCTTGTCCCATTCAGCAAGTATGGCATGATCAATCGTTGATAATTCTCCTTCAGTAGGTTTAGACCCAAGCGTACTTGACAACTCCAGGCCTGCATGTTTCACTGTCGTAACAACGGCAATCCTGACTGTCAGCCTATCATTCACAATTTCATCCCACAGGTCCCTATCAACGAGTAGATCCTCCATCCGCAGTTTCCAAAGCTCGAAGCGTTTGCCGTCGAACTTCTCAATCTCAACCTTTGATCCCGCCATCTCTAAATCACGATCTAACAGAACCTTGCTCTGATACCAATTGAACGAAAAAGAGACAACAACAGGAACAAAATATAATAGTAAAACAAATCAAACAGTAAACAAATAAAATAATACGCACGATTTACCCTGGTTCACCCAATGTGGGCTACGTCTAGTTGAGTCAATATTATTGCAATATGCCTCACCTCTCTCATTTACAATGAATGAATTCGTATCACACACATAACAAGAGAAAAGTATGTTTATATACTAGGTTTAAGAGATTAAACATAGTTTTACAAGGATTCTTATTCCTAAGCCCAACCCAAAAAGGAATAAGAATCCTACAGTGGACCCCTGAGTGCGTCTCCGTTACCCATTAATGCTGAAGTAGTCGACAACTCCAACATTCTCCCACTTGGCGAATACTTCACACAATGAAGGCCTACCTCATCAACACACATGTAAACTTTGCTAAGCTCACAGCCTTGGTAAGAAAATCAGTAGCATTAACAAGTGTATCAACCTTCTCTAACAACACCAATTTTTCCTCCACCTTTTGCCTGATGAAATGGTATTGTATGTCAATGTATTTTGATCACGAATGAAAGGCAGGATTTTTGGCTAAGTAAATAGCCCCTTGATTGTCACATCCAATCTTCACAGCATCAAAATTGAAACCAAGCTCTAAACTCAATCTTCGAAGCCACATAGCTTCCTTGCCAGCATGTGTCAATGCCATGTATTCTGCCTCGGTCGATGACAAAGCCACAGTACTTTGCCTTTTACTCATCCAACAAACAGCAGCACCAAATAAAGAGAATACATACCCACTTGTGGAACGCCTACTATTGAGATCACCTTCCCAATCAGCATCCACAAAACCTATCACATCTAGCTCATCCCCAGTCGCCATGCCTCCATAACATAATGATAAATCCGAGGTCCCACGAAGATATCTAAGAACCCTCTTTACAGCACTCCAATGCTCCTTACCAGGATTTGACATAAAGTGACTCAAAACTCCCACTGCTTGTGCAATATCGGGTCGCGTGCACACCATGGCATACATCAAACTACCTACAGCACTCGTATATGGTACATGTGTCATTTCTTCAGCATCTTCCTTAGACTTAGGACACTGATCAGTAGACAATTTCACTCCCAAAGTCATAGGAGTCTTCACAGGTTTGCAGTCTACCATGTTAAATTTCTTCAACACCTCCTTGATGTATTTTCTCTGCCTTAACCACAATTTACAACTTTGACGATCTCTAGTAATTTGCATACCCAAAATAAAATTTGCAGCCCCAAGATCCTTCATGTCAAATTGTGCAGCCAACAAACCCTTCACAGAATTTATCAACTCCTTGCTATTCCCTTATTAGCAACATATCATCTACATATAAGGTTAAAATAACAAAGACATTTTTCGTTACCCATTAATGCTGAAGTAGTCGACAACTCCAACACAGGCTGCACGGGCGTCCTCATTAGTTTATCACCATGCATAAACCAGATCACTGGAAATTCCTCAGCCTCATCATCTTCCTGCTGCATGCAGCTTGCCAGTGTTGTCCAGCAACAGCCGCAGTGTCTATGCTCGGAGGTCAATGGCGGCTCTCAATTGGGTATTTCTATGAACCAAACTCTCGCCATGTCACTACCGAGAGCCTGTAACGTGTAGACACCACTAGTTAGCTGCTGCAATGGTACGTTTAACTTAATAACTCAAACAAATAAACAAACAAAAAAAGCAGAATTTTAATAAATTTTGTTATGTTTTAAATGTCATCAGGTGCTAATGGTGTGGAAAGTTCTGTGAGTTCTACATATTCTTCAGACGAAACACCTGATTCTTCCACTACACCAACAATGCCAAGCAGCCCTTCCGGTACATTGAAAATTTCATCTTGGACTTGATTAAACTTCCCATTTGAATAGGTCTTTTATTCTAAAAGAAGTTTGAAAAATAAAAAATATTGCAGGACTAGGTCGAAAACCATAACTAATGGAACCATGTCAAATGGAAGCAGCATCTGAATGCCATTGCCTCTCATTGTCTTCATCTTTTTCACGGTTTCATGCTTTTCCAGAACCGTAAATGTATAAGGTTTCTATTATGTGTGGAAATTTGGAGTCTTGTTTTTAGATTTTGAGCACATTGCTGCTGTATTTTACCAATAGAATTACATAGGTTTCACTTCTCAATGTCTTATTTTCATTAGTGAATGAATTTTATTTATTTATTTATTATAATATCTACATATTATGATTTAATTAGAGGGTCAATAATCCAATCATGAAGGGTTATACACATCTATCTATATCTATATATTAAGATAATCATGGGACATTCCCTATTTGATTGACATGTATGATTTTTTAAATTATAGAATTGCTTCATTTTGACATGTTAAATGATTGTTCGACATGTGGTTGTATGTGATTAGTGAGGACGTGGGATATGTGGACAAGTATAATTTTTTATTTAAATGTGGCTTAATGTAATTGGTGTTTGATATTTTTTTAGTATTATTGACACATATGAAATTGAACAGTCAAAAGTAAATTGGTTATAATTTGCTCAATAAAAGTTTAATTGATGAACAGGTTGAAGCATTAAAAACTAGACATATAGAGCTTTAATGTGATATATTATATACTGAACTTGGATAACTGTAGACCCTTCACATTTTGGGAAAAATGATATGATATCAATCTCACTTTTCACTGAACAGTCAGTGATAAATTGACTATAACTTTGCTCAATAAAAGTTCGATTGATGAACAGATTGATGCATCGGAAAATAGATAGATGTGACTTTAATTTGATATATTATATGCTAAATTTGGAAAACTGTAAACCCTTCACGCTCTGGTAAAAAAGATATGACATCAAATAGTGACATCCCGAAGGTCTACTTCAAATAAGAAGATATATAGATTGATGTTTGGTGGATGTGTTTAATCCCTTCACCTCACAAATACAAACCCTTCACATTCACATTAAATATCTATATATATTTATGTGATGTGACATATATATATATATTATATTTTGTGTGTGTGTTCCAAAAGTTTTTCAAAGTTCTATTCTTTAATCCTACAAATTTATATATTTATTTATTTATTGTCATATGTATTTGCTTTGTCTTGATGGCTTGGGTTTACACCATGTTTGTCTATAATTGGAGTTCATTTCTAATAATTTTCCTTTTTCTGTATATCATCTTATATCTTTTTTTATTAGGGGCATTGCATGATGTCTCGGCAAAGCGAGTTTAATACCATTATGCCACATGGACTTTGCGATGTAGTAGCTTGATATGATCGACCAGAAAGAAATCATGGAAATGAATAAAGTCAGAAGGGCTACTGCTTAAGGATGGAGGGGGCCATGTGTGGTTGCTTGCTTGGTTATTATGGGATAAAGACTCCTTTTAGATATATAATATGTAATATTATATATATTATTGGTATGCAAGCGATGGATGGTTTGTAATAAAATGTTATGTCTTTGACATACTCACTTTTGGTTTTTTTATTTTTGGTTATGCCAGAAGTTTCTATTGAACATATTTGGCAATTGACTTTTATGGATGGTATTATGATGATTCTTGTTATGATATATATTTTTAAGTATTGTGTTGCTTTACCATGTCATTTTCAGTTGTTAAATTTGAATCATAAAATTGTATGCAGAACATTGACAATAATACCAACTATTAGGAAAATTGTATGCCGAACCATTCAACCATTATTGTCAATATTTTTTACTTTTGAGATATGTCAAGAAAATTGTATGCCGAACCATTCATCATAATTCATTTAATGATGCCAGATGCCGAACATCTTAATCTAGTTATGTTGTTCTTAAGTTTATCTTCAAACTATGTATATTCTTAGCATATGATGAATGGTTCGGCATCTTACTATCTCCCTTAGATGAATGTTAAATCATTCATCTTAATTTTGATTTAAGAGTGAACCATGTGTCTGAGTTTGTGGTGTTTGACATCTTTGGATGAACCAAAATAAGCAAGAAAACAACCCATTATAGATTAAGTCAGATGCCAAACCAAATGGTTCGGCATCTGATGAATGGTTCGCATCTAACTATTATGTTTCTTGGTTTCTACTAAACAACCAGTAGTAAATTGACCATAACTTGTTCAATAAAAGTCCAATTGATGAACAAATTGAAGCATTGGAAATTAGACAGATAGAGCTTTATTTGATATATTATATGCAAATTTTGGATATGGAATCTACATTGTTGCCAAACCATTTATTTGAATAAGTTAATAATAATTGAGGTTATGGTAGTTAGTAGTAAATTGGTCATAACTTACTCAATAAAAGTCCAATTGATGAACATATTAAATCATTGAAAACTAAACAGATAGAGCTTTAATTTAATATATTATATGCTACCTTTAATATGGAATCATTCTTGTTGTTGAACCATTTATCTGAATAAGTTAATAATGACTGAGGTTATGACAGTTATTGGTAAATTGGTCATAACTTGCTCAACAAAAGTCCAATTGATGAACGAATTGAAGCATTGGAAACTAGACAAACAGGGCTTTAATTTGATATACTATAATGCTACATTTGATATGGAATATGCCTTGTTGCCGAACCATTTATCTGAATAAGTTATTAAATTAACTTCAATACAAACAGTTCACATTCACATAAATACTATCACATATATTTTCTAAACTATTATTTTTGTTAGTCTTAAGATACTCTTTATATTGTGTAATCTTCTAAATATGTTAATATATTGTGTAATTCGTAACTGACATAATTATGAGACTTAGTGGATCGTTTTCTACCTACATAATGCATGTAACTCTATTGTAAATATTAACCAATTGAAACATCAAATTCTTCAAACAAACATGGCATCAAAGCCACTTTCATAAACAACACTATATTATAACCAAACAACAGTACTTGATATAGAAGCAATAAACTTACCCACACAACTCACGAGCCTTCCACCTAGTTATTATACAATCATGTACAATAATCCTATGTATGTATATAGCTCAACTTCAGAAAAAAATAAATATATTAAGTATTCTTAGAATTCTTGAACAATGTCTCCATTATTCTAGCAAACTATATAAATTGATTTGGTTGCCTTAAATAATTGATATTTCTAAGATTCATTTTCTCTCATTCAGATTAATTTGTTTGCCTTAAATAATTGATATTTCTCATATTCATTTTCTCTCATTGAGCTTAATTAATTTTGCCATTTATTACTTATTAGCTGATAGATTTGTTTGTCTGTTAATAGGAAATCACTCGAATAACAGAAAATACCAATTTTGAACCTATTCTAAATCAAGAGATTGAGATCGTAGTGAATCCACATGTCGAGAACTCATCAATTGCTGAAAGAAGAAAGTCGAAATCAAAGGTTTAGTATGACTTCACAAAGTATGAAGGAGAAGGTGGGAAGGAATGGATTGAATGTAAACACTCTAAGAAATACTTTGTAGTTTTAAGCAAGAGTGGAACCACACATCTCAAAAATTATTTAAAAATTTGCCTAGCAAATAAAGCAAAAGAGAAAAATGTGATTTATCAAGAATTGAATAACTAGATATGATGTCAAAGATTATTAAGCACGTACTAAGTCCTATAAAGGATGATATACTTGATGTTCAATACAAGTAACTATGAAGCTAAAAATTAAATTAAGAGTTTAACATATTTATATCTTAACTAATGTCTTTCAATATCTTATTAATTGTTTACGTCAAATGGGTCTTTTTTATCATATATTCTTTGGTTGATAGAAACACTAAATTATATTCTGCACATATTGTGCATATATCGTGCACATTAGGTGTTGCTATGAAAAAATATATTATTTGATACATATCATATTTAGACATATAATTTCCAATCATGTTAATCTACTCAACTCATTTGACATCTTTATGTTCATTTTAAGTCATATATTCTAATACTATCATATATTATAAAAAAGAAAAACTTAACTAATTAAAGACATATCAATTGAAATAAGTTAACTAAAAATGTAACAAGGTTGAAAAAAAAAAAAGCCTTAAAAGGAAATTGGATGTATCCAACATTTTCCTAACCATGACCAATTCCTCCAACAAAAATTGGATGGAAGGGATTAGAGTATTCGACCATTTCGAAAGGAACATCATGTATCTCCAATCTTACATGTGTTTTAGTGTTTATGGGTACTCTGAATATTCTTTCCAGAGTTAATCAATTAAATAAATGAGTGAACTAAACATGAATTTCCCACATGTAAAAATTTTGGAATTAACATGTCAATCTATCTAACCAAACAAAAAGAAAAAAAGGTTTCCATAATAAAGAAAAGATGATATTAATGGATAGCAAAATACCATGAAAAACATTCAAAACCTCTATAAACATCTCTAAATTATTTAACCAATATTTTTCTACACAATCTTAAAAACATTAGTTACAAACTCGATCAAAATCTCCATACAAAACAAAGGATTGGTGGTGTGCTGATGCGTGTTTCTTACAACATGCAAAAATGTAGCAAGTATACTAGTCGCACAAAGTAATAAAATGATAAGTAGAGTATCGTTCCCACGAGGATTGTTAGCAAAGCACTGAGTTTCCTAATGTTATCAAGTTGAAGCAATCGATAAATTTGGATTGATGGGAGCTAATTCTAATTAAACTAAAAATGAACCTTAAACTAAAATTCTAATTAAGAAAGCAATATGGAAACGCAGAATATCAATTCAAGAAAAGCGGGTAAGGTTTTGACTTCATTTGGATTTTATGGGTTAAACCTAAAAATTACACTAAATTCACATTCATATGCAATAGTTGTAAAACGAACTCACTAAGGTGTTAAACATACCCTCTCGGGCTATATTTTCCTATTCATCCTTATTAACCTTCTGCACCCAACAAATTGAAGATTAACAATTCCAAACTCATTAAGCAAAAGAATCTTACAATGATTTCATTAATTCTTGAATCTATCTCTAACATCCAATACTATAATGGTGTTTACCCAAGAAGCCTAACATGAATTATTTCTCAATCTCATCATGTTCATCGATACAGCATTAAAATTCAGACTAAACACACAACCAAGGCAGATTCATATAAAAATAAAACAATCAAACACTTAACTCATTAAAATCCAAACTACAATCAAAACCCTAACCCATAAAAGATTAGTTCATAGCTAAATCAATAATACAAAAATGAAAAACGGAAATAATCAAGTTCAACATAATGAAAATGAGAAATAAGATAAGAAATCTCCCCAAAAGATGAATCCCTTAAGGAGAATCGAATCTTCTCTCTTTAACAACCAAAAATGCTCAAAGTTTTACTCCCAAAAATGTAAAAGCGGCTAACCCTAAAAAGATGAAGGCCCCTGGGCAAAAGGCTAAGTTTTTTTTTATACTTCGTCCAAATAACCCAGCTAAAACCCGCACAAAACGAAACTGTGCGTTTAACAAAACTGGAAAAATTCACTGTCGCCGTGGCGAAAAATGAAACAGACACGCTCGTCCCTGGCTAACTTCGCCGGGCGAAGACAATTACTTCGCCGGGGTGACGATTCTTGAAAAGTTCTGAAATTACAGAACTGCCACTCTGCTTGCTTCTTCGTTTGATTCTTCGATTCTCGGTGCTCTCCCTTGGGAACAAGCTTCATCGTGCTTTATCCTTCTCCGGAAGTCTCCTATCTTCTAAGATCCACTAATTTCTGAGTAAAAAATATCCAATTTTGTCCTTATTTGCTCAAAATGTCCATTTTAACCTGAAACATGAAAAGTAGAGAATTAAGCAACAATTCAGGTCAAAATGCACTAGAAAGTACCTGAAATCCGACAAAAAGGTCTAATGAAAATTGTATAATCCATAGATTATCAACTACCCTCAAACTAAAGATATGCCCGTCCTCGAGCATACAGTACAAAACTAACGAAAACACATACACAAACAAAAAAAAAAAAAAAAAAAAAAAAAACAAACAAAACAAAACACACACAACAAAACTGAAAAACAAAAACCAACAAGACTCAACTCTACAAAGAATTACCTAGAATTTGCACATGTCTCAAAAGTTGTTGAAAAATTATTATCAGGAAATGTTCAACACTCCAAGAAGTTATAAGACACATCGACTGTCTTCCTCAAACGGTCCATCAAGTAGGTGATCCCCACTTCAATCCACATTCCAACTTCCCGGATTATTTTATGCAAAAATTGTAAAGTTTATCAAATGGTGGCAGACTCCATAAGCCTAAATATCGAACTACTCTCCACTAATGAGGACTAGACACAGATAAGAATCAAAAGGTCTTTAAAAGCTTATAACGTTAGGCTCGGGTAGTGGGTTCCAATAAAAAGGATAGGAATAACAAAGCAAGAGAACTCGGTTGTCCTAAAGCAAAACTAAAATCACATCGAAACCACACCTTCTCAACCACCAATCGACATGTCCACTAATTCACAGCCTTCAAACGCGTATCTTTCAAACTTTTGGAAATCATAAATGCAGGGGGAGATTCGTTTAAGGTGTACGTGGCGTTGTTGTACCTGAGGTTGCCAAGTACTGCTAGGCAGTTTTTAAGGCGGGTTTTGGTTTCCAGCAGGTATACCCTTAAACTAGGCAGAATTTTGTGTGTGTGTGTGGTTTTTTTTTTTTACACAATAATTGAATTGAATTGAGGTGACTACCTCTTTTGTTTTTATTCTTTTCTCTCAACCCCCACACTATTCTTTTGGTCGCTTCATCATTTTTCTTCTCTCAACCCCCAAACTATTCTTTTGCTCATTTGTACACTCTTCTTGTTCTTTGTTTTGCACTAGAACCTAATTCTCCTAAAGGTACGATAAAGTGTTTAGGGTAAAAGGATTTGACAATTTTGTTGTTTTCCAAGAAAAATAAAGCAAAGTTCATACGGCTCAAATGGGTGACTAGGGATAATTTCATTCATGGGTCGGTTAGAAAGGCTCAAACGTTCCGAAAAATGCATAAATCATCTCCTTAACCATGTCTAATCCTAGAATTTCGCCTCAAGCATTTCTCAACTAGGTTCTAGAGTCCACCAACATTATCAAGACTTTACCTAACCACATAAAATGAATCTAAACATGCCGAAAAAAATGAAAATGGTGGTTGAACCACTCAACAAACCTCAATCAAATTCCAGTCAACAAACATAAACTTGAAGCAATGCTTAACATTTCTCAACAATAAAAATTCAAAAATCCTATTCTCATCATTGATTTATAGAAATCATCATCAGCAAAAATGAAACAACCAAAAGAAACAAATAACAAAACTAAATTTTTTTTTTGTTTAAGGTGTACGTGGCGTTGTTAACCCCGAGGTCGCCAAGTGCTGCTAGGCAGTTTTTAAGGTGGTTACTGGTTTCTAGCCAATATACCCTTAAACTCGATTTTAAGTCTATTCCCTACCCCCAAACTAAACATGACATTGTCCCCAATGTTCCATTATGCACAAATCAGGAATAGAGAATACAAAAGAAAAACAATAAAGGCACGAGAATGCTCCCTGGTTAATTCATGAATTGTCGCTCCACGATGCTCACCCGTTCTCGGACTTTTCATCATCCAAAATCTGTAAAAACAATAAAACTATGGTGTCCTTCATGTTAGAACAAATTCACAACTAACTTGAAAATATTACAACCTGATCTCATCCTTTCAACAACTACAAATTAAAAACAACAACTAAACAACTAACAAAATAAACAAAATTCAAAACCAAAATAAACTGAGTTTAACGTTTCAAGTGGGCATAAAATTAAATGAAAATTTTTTTAAACACACATAAAACAAAAACAGGTGCTCCGGCTCAATCTTCTTCTTCTTCTTCTTCCTCGGAGCCTATCCACTCATCCGAGTTCCATTCGACCCATTGGTATGTTGAAGTGTCAACATTAAGCTCCTTGAAGTTATTTGTCAGTAGCTCATGCATCATCTCGGTCTGCTCCATCATCCAATCCTGACGTCTCTTCATATATGTCATCAGGCCCATCATTTTCTGCATCATCTGTCTTTGTGTACCTGTGGAGCTGGATGATGTGGCAAGGCTTGTTCTCTGCCTTTTCGCCCTTGCTCTTGGTTGCGTAGCTTCCGTTCGGTCAAGGTGTTTCTTGAAATAGTCTGAATCTAGAATTGGAGCCGCATGAATACGCTGCTCGTCATCCTGAACCTTGACCCTAGCGTTTATGTATAAAGTTGTGATGAGATGCGGGAAACAGTAACTTGCTCGCCCCTGTTTGGATGCTAGCTTGACGCTATTAAAAATTATGTCTCCCACATCAATACTCTTCCCCGTGGCAATAGAGTAGAGCAAAATTGCTTTCTCATGAGTCACTATGCTATAGTGCGATTTCGGCATTAATTTCGCACAGACAAAGTATTGCCATAGCCGAGCCATCGGTATCAACTGTGTTCCTTTGAGTATCTTCTTTTGTTTCTTAAACACTTCCCACTCGGCCCCCGGTTTTGCAATGACCGGCAAGATTATATTATCATCAAAATTGTGATCTTTTGAACTCCACATACTGATCATTGAGAATTTTGGGCAAGTTATAGAACTTATTGATCTCCTTTCCCGTAAATTGCATATCCTCCCTTCTTACAAACACAGTGTCTTCCTGACATTCTGGGAAGTTGGCATAGAACTCCCTCACCAACGGTTCTACAGCCGGATGTTCAGGAGCACGCATAAACATGTCCCAACGTCTCCCTCTACTCCAATCAAAAGCTTGTGTTGCGGTCAATCCACGCTCAGGGATGAAACCCTTATCCTTTCTTTGGATTACCGCCTCATATCTTTTACGGGCTTCATCGTTCACAAACCAGTTGTCAACACTCTTCCCCTTACTCTTACTCTTGCCCTTGTACGGTTTCTTAATTTTCGGAGCCATTGTTCTAATTGAAATTTCAATCCAAAGTTATAACCCCAAAAATTCAGACATAATTCTACACAACCACTTCAAACCTGCAAAAACAACCCACACTTCCAAAAATTTGCAATTCAACCCCCAAACTACGATTATTCAATTCAACACAAACACTCCAAAAAAAATCGACACCCACACTCCTAACAATCAGTTAATTCACAAACTTCACTTCTTCAATCAAAATCACAACTCAAATTCACCCAAAAACTCACAAGTCAATCGCAACAAAATTCTCAGATCTATGATTAGAAACTTGAAATTTTTTGAAATAAAGCTTTGTGTTATTGAGATCTTACCAATATGAAGGAGTGTGCACCACCAATTGAACCAGAAACGACCCAGATCAGAAAGCCCCAAATTTTCGATCCAAAAATTTTTGTGAAATTTTCGCGAAATTTGTTGTTGATAAAGGTTGTTTTGGTGTTTAGGAATGTTGTAGAGTAAGAGTTTTGGTTGGAAAAACAAATTGGAAACAAAAGATGGAAGTTTGAAAAATTCTCTCTCAACTCAAAATGCAAGGTGGCGTGAAAAATAAAGAAGAAAAAGTGAGTATTTATAGAAAACCATCGTCGCGGCGAAGAATCTTCGCCGCGGCGACGTTCTTCGTTTATGAACCCTAAAAATTTTCCAGGTTTCGCCGCGGCAAAGAAAGATTCTTCGCCGGGGCGAAAACTTCCCGAGGATACAAGGCTTTCTTCGCCACGGCGAAATGCCTTAGCCAAATTTTCCAAAAAAATTTTCACTTCCTTCGCTGTGGCGAAGACAATTTCTTCGCCGAGGCGACAATAGCCAGGAGCTTACCCAATTTTCAAGTCTCTTTGCCGCGGCGAAGAATTCTTTTTCGCCCCAGCGAAGTCTGGAACTTTTTCATACTTTCCTTTGGCTAAAGACTTCACTTGAAACACCCAAAAACAATTACATAAGATTTCATAAAAACTCATAATGAAACTAAACAAAATTTACAACCAAAATGACAAATAAAAATTTAGAAACACTTGGGTTACCTCCCAAGAAGCGCTTGTTTATAGTCGAAAGCTCGACTCTTTCGATCCTTCAAGTTGGGATGTCAAGCCGGATTGGAATGGAGTTGCAACTCATCACTCCCTCAATGTATGGCTTCAACCTCTGCCCATTAACCGTGAAAGTGCCATTTTCTTCATGTGTAACTTCCACGGCTTCGGATGCGTGAATCCTCGTAATAGTGAATGGTCCAGACCATCTAGACTTAAGTTTTTCAGGGAAAAGCCTAAGTCTAGAGTCGAACAACAACACCTTCTGTCCAACTTCAAAACCCTTGGTCCGGATGTGCTTGTGTGCCACCTTTTTGTCTTCTCTTTATAATTCCGGGCATTTTCATATGCTTCAAGATGAAACTCATCAAGCTCGTTCAAAGTCAACATTCTCTCCTCTCCCGCGGCTTTCAAGTCTATGTTCAACTGCTTAACAGCCCAGTATGCTTTATGTTCAAGTTCTACCGGCAAGTGGCACGCTTTCCCATAAACCAACCTGAATGGAGACATACCAATCGGAGTCTTGAAGGCAGTTCGATAAGCCCATAATGCATCATCCGGCTTCCGTGACCAATCCTTCCTAGAGGCATTAACTGTCTTTTCCAAAATTCCCTTGAGTTCTCTATTCGACAGTTCCACTTGCCCGCTCGTTTGTGGATGGTAGGATGTTGCAACTCTATATGTCACTCAATACTTACTCAACAATGCATCCAATTGCCTATTGCAAAAATGAGATCCTCCATCACTAATGATTACTTGTGGTACCCCAAACCTTGAGAAGATATTCTTCCTCACAAAATTAATCACTACCCTAGCATTATTAGTTGGCAATGCAACTGCCTCCACCCACTTCGACACATAATCCACCGCTACCAAGATATACGTGTTCCCAAAAGAACTTGGGAAGGGACCCATGAAATCAATCCCCCACACATCAAAACGCAAACTATAAGAAAATACACATGGATTTTGGCTTGCATCGACTTATCATATAGAGTCTTCTCAAACAAAAGTATAGTCGTAATGGTGGCAACCATTGTACCTAGAAAAATGTATGCATTTTCTACTATGAACAATTCAACTCTAGGCCCATTATTATTTCCCCTACCACCATCACGAGTTGGAGTATTGTTTACCCCACCATCATCCGGTGGAGGATTGTTTAACCAATATTTTTCTACATGATCTTAAAAACATTAGTCATCAACTAGATCAATATCTCCATACAAAAAAAAGGATTGGCGGTGTGTACACTGCTAAAAGCATGAAAGTGATGAAATACATCACCTTCAAGGGAAATATGTGCCTAGCAGTAGCCACCATACCAATTTTCAGTACCAATCGTGCAGCTCTACAACATTTACACACTGATAGACAAAGACCATATCAAAAACACAAAATACTTAGAAAAATGCAAACTGTAAGAAAATACACATGGATTTTGGCTTGCATCGACTTATCATATAGAGTCTTATCAAATGACAGTGTAGAGGTAATGGCGGCAACCATTGTACCTAGAAAAAATGTATGCATTTTCAACTGTAAACAATTCAACTATAGACCCATTATTATTTTCCCCACCTCCATAATGAGTTGGAGGATTGTTTACCCCACCATCATCAACAAGTGGAGGATTGTTTGTCTATTAATAGGAAATCACTCGAATAAAAGAAAATACCACACATCTGAAAAATTATTTAAAAATTTACCTAAAGCAAATAAAGCAAAAGAGAAAAATGTGATTGATCAAGAATTGAATAACTAGATATGGTGTGAAAGATTATTAAGTACGTACTAAATTCTATAAATGATGATATACTTGATGTTCAATACAAGTAACTATGAAGCTAAAAATTAAATTAAGATTTAATATATTTATAAAAAAAAAGTGATAAATGTTAAACTTCTCAAAAATTTTATCTTAACTATTGTCTTTCAATATATTTTTAATTGTTTATGTCAAATGGGTTTTTTTATCATATATTTTTGTTTGATAGAAACACTAAATTATATTATGCATATATTGTGCACATTTGGTGCCACTATAAAAAAAAAAAAAAATCACTACTAGAAAAATCCCCCTTCTTTCGTGTACTACCTATCAAGAAGGGTGTTTCTTGACAGTTTTTCACCCGTCATTGAAGTCCCTGTCAAGAAAGGGTGGTGACCGTTTTTGAAACTGTCAAGAATTTATTAACTGATTCTTGACAATTATAAATTATCAAGGATTTGGCCGAATTTTAACCAATCCTTGACGGTCTTAGAACTGTCAAGAATTTTTAACCAAAAAAAAACAAATTGTTTTGAATAATAATAATAATAATAATAATAATTTTCTTAATAATAATTTTCTATCCTTAACACTCTTGGAATTGTCAAGAATTTTTTTGTAAAGTATTTTTTAAAATATTTTTGTTGTAATTAGTTTATTTTCCATATTATAACCAATTAAATAATTGAATAATGTAATGAAAATCTTCATAATAATCCTCAACCAACAACAATTATCACAATTCATAAATAAATTTAAACATTTAACAATGTTTCAATTAATTCAGTAAACGAAACTCAACAAAAGTGGTGTATCATTCAAAAAAGTTTAACACATATTTTTTCCGTCAATGATGCTTTGACATCAATGAAACATCAACAGCTAAAAGAAGTTTGATACGTACGTGGCCCATTCTCCTCTTACTCACATCTATCATTTAAAAACTTACCTTTTCTTTAGCAAACACTTCAAAGGAGCATTAGGTGGAACTGAAGGCCAAACCGATGGCTTTAGCCGAGGTAGCAAGTTGAGAGAGGCAATGCTCAAAGGAAAATGAAATTAATTAATAGATGAATAATAAAGCGACAAGAAGGTCAAAATTCGGCATAATTAAAGATAATTCATTTTCTGTCACAAAGTTCAAGCTTATAGAATGGTATAACCAGCACCCATAATAAAAGGCTCAAATTGATATTAGTATTAAATAATTAATTCATACCAGTTGACAAGGCTTCTTTCTATATCTGATCCATATCCAATTAGGTATGCAAGCCTCATGAACTGCCATAATCATAAACCTATTTAAACAATATTTCTATATATAAGGTTCAAAGAGAAAGAGAGAAAGAAAAGAAACAAGTTTCACAATCCATAATGGCGTGAAATTCTACAAAATATATTCAGAGAAAGTTCTGGTATTGCCAGAATTCTGGCCCCATTATCAGTTGAAAAATGAATCAATCACTTTAAAGTGAAAGGAGAAAACATTAGCACCATAAAGAAAATTGCTATCAAATACCAGATATGATGATTCATTATGAAGTGCTATAAAAATTACCTTAACTCTACATAAAGAATATAGATCACCAAGGAGCCAATGGAATTCCTTTCCTATATCAAGTGCTGCAAGTCCTTCATTGTAATGAGAAGAGGTTGCACTGATTAAAGTGAAGCACATAGTAATTACGCAAACTTCTCACATATAGAAAGGTAATATATTCTAGAAGAACTCCAAGATGAGTAAAAGAAAAGATCAGAACTGCATGATCAGAACTAATACTCCTTAACAAGTGCTTAATATACAACATTATAAATTAACTAGATGAACAAAAAGATATTAGATACCTCATGTTGTGCCAGGGACTTTGAACAGGTAATTATAAATGAATAACCTCTTGTTGCAACCTCAAAGGGATGATTCAACTTGAATAAAAGCTGCAAATTAACATAAATCATTGATAATAAGGCTTTCAAGCGAACCAAAAATGAAAATCCTCTTTATCCAACCTTATGTTAAGCTTAACAAGTGCAGTTCAATCATAAATAACTTAATACAACCAATTTAAGGTTGAACAAGAAATTCCTAGTCTTGCACACCTTTGATCGACAAGCAAATAGATATTGTCTAAATTCAAATTCCATGAATGAGTCATCTTGAACAATTTGTGTCAATGGTTTATTTGCAGGATTAAGAAGTGTTGCAAATTCCCCTATTTTCCGGTCACATTAACTGCATAAAATTGGAATAAAATATGAATACTTGAGAAGAAGGCTGAAAAAGAAAATAAGGTATTGCTTTTACCAATAAAAAGAAGCATCAAATGTTATTGGTATGAAATTGCTACAGAAACCAGTAACATGCCTAGATTTCAAATTATCATACAAATTTCTTGAACTTTGGAACATTGAACAACACTTTAGCAGTTTCAACTATTAAAACTAGGATATGTTTAAAAACTATTATCTAGAAGCTTTATAATGTAGAACATTAAGCTTGAAAACAAAAGATAACTTGCAAATTTTGCAAGTACATTTTTTTTGGGTAAGTAAGCTTTTATAGAAAGGGGGAAATAATATACAAAAGGCCTCAGCCAACCTACCTCAGAATAAGCCCTGGGTTATGAGCAAAAGAATGATTCTATCTTAGTCTACCCTTAATCTTCTTTTTTTCCAATTCCTCTTATCAAAGAAATGGACCCAAGCGGAGATTAAAGAATACAATGAATCCCATCTATCACAGGGCATCTCTGGGTTAGGTTCAAAAGTATCAAAATACAAAAACCATATGCATAAGCATTTACAAGAAGAATTCTATAAACATGGACATTAACAAGGTAAGACCCATTAATGACACAAATACAAAGCACTAGATCAACCACCCAAGTCTTCCAATTGCCAAAGTAGTCTCGTCTAGCTTAATCAACCGCCAGGATGTCATATAACCAAATCCCCTTACACCACCGAAAACTCATCACACAACAACAAACCATAAAATTAGCTCATATGGGATGTTTTAAAAATAGACATGGGAAGACCCCTTTTCTCGACAAGTCTTCTATTATAGGTATTTTTTATGATCTTGCTAAGGTCCATAGCTCTCTCCCTCACCACATTCTTGATGGAGTTGTAGAGATTATGTGCATCCTTGCATTCCCCACCAAAAATCTGGCAATTCCTCTCTCTCCAAATAAAGTAAATGGTGGCTCCCAAACTTAGCTTCCCTATAGAGTACTTTAGCTTATTCTTCTGCCACCTATTAACTATGTGCTCAACATAATCGTTCTAAGGTTAGGTGACATACCCAAGAGAAGAGAGCTCAAGGATACGGTTCCAAATCTTTTGGGTGAAAGGACAAGCAAAAAAGAGATGATCGATCATTTCTCGCCCATGATTACAAAAACAACACACATTGCTAGAAGCTATTCCATACCTCATCAGTTTGTCCCTAGTCTGAAGCTGATCCTTACATGCCATCCACGTAATTATGGAGTGTTGTGGAATAGCTTTTGGGAACCATACAAGGTGATGTCACTTCACTTGGTGTTGGTGCACATGAGTAACCTCCCAAGCCGATTTTATAAAGAACTTACCAGATGCATTAGGCTTCCAAACAACCACGTCCTCGCCCTCATTTGGATCAAAGTCGATAGAATCCTTCATGTCCATCAAAGCCCAAGAATTAGCCGTTGGCCATCTCCATCTTGTCCCATCCCAAATCTCACACATCTAAGCAAGATGATGTAGGCTCGAATCATACACAATTTGGCTGCCATATCTATCCTTGAGAGGGCCTCTTAGGTGCCAATTATCATGCCAAACATAAGTTGCTTGACCATTTCCGATGATGGTTTTGATGTGCTCTCTAGCTTCCCTTCTAAGCTTCTAAATGCTTTTCTAAGCCCAAGTAGCATTTGAAGGTATAGGAATCTGCCAAAAGCTCTTCCTTGTCAAGTAGGTTGTTTTGATCCACTCAACCCATCCAGAGCCATTACGTATTTGATTAAGGTTCCAAACATGTCTCTTCATGGCTGCTTTATTCCAATCTTTAGCTCTCATAATCCCTAACCTACCTTCTTCAATAGGGACACAAACCTCTTCCCATGCAACTTTGGCCTTTGAGGTTTTCATGTCACTCCCAGACCAAAGGAAAGCCCTTAACTTAGCATCAATTTCATTGATGATCTTTGAAGGGAGCACAAAAGTAAATGACCAATAAACTTGAATGCTAAAAAGAATGACTTTAATGAGAATTATCCGACCAACATAGGAGAGGAATTTGCTCTGCCAAGATTGAATACGAGCCAAGATTTTGTCAACCAAAGGTTTGCAATCAGCAAAGGAAAACTTTTTGGTTATGAGAGGGATACCCAAATACTTCATTGGTAGCTTTCCTTCTTGATACCCAATGATCGACAAAAGAGTTTGTTTGCTCTCCTCACTCACCCCAGAGAAGAAAATGTTGCTTTTTGAGGGGTTTGCTTCTAACCCGCCCAAAAAGTAAACAATCCAATGCTCTCTTGACAATGCCAAGAGAGTTTTCATCTGTGTGGCAAAAGATCATTAAATCATATGCAAAACAAAGATGGGTTAGGTTTAACTCTTTGCACCTCCAATGGTGCTTAAAAGAAGTTTCAGCCACAGCTTTATTTAGAAGTCTTGATAGCACCTCCATAGCAATCACAAAGAGATAGGAAGAGATAGGATCTCCCTGCCTAAGCCCTCTAAGACCCGTTAAAGAATTTGGTTAATTCCCCATTAATGGGTATGGAGTATTTAGGAGTTTGAATGCACTCCGCGACCCACTCAATATACTTCAAGGGAAACCCAAAAAGCTCCAAGAGCTTTAATAACAAAATCTCATCTTACATAATCATAAGCTTTTATAAGATCTACCTTCATTGCACATCTAGCCCCTTTGGCCGACTTCCTATCATAGTTGTGGATAAGTTCTTGGCTCAAGAGGATATTGTCAACAATTTTCCTCCCCCTCCACGAAGGCACCTTAGGCTTTGTTGATGAACTTAGGCAAAAAAAATTTAACTCTATTGGCCATAATCTTGGATATGCATTTGTAGATGGTGTTACAACATGAGATCGATCGAAACTCACTACAAGATGAAGGGTTTTCATTCTTTGGGACTAAAGCAATACTGACAAAATTCACCTCTCTAATCATCTTTCCAGACTTAAAGAAATTCTAGATCACTTTAATAACATCATGACCTACAATATCCCAAGCTTTTTTAAAGAATAAAACTCCATAACCATCCGACCCTGGTGCTTTGTCTTTACTCATTCCAAACATGGTCTCTTGAATCTCTTCTTTGAAAACCTCACTAATCATGGAGTTGGTCGCCTCCTTTAAAATAACAGGGGTGATAAGTTCCTCCATGCCCTCATAGGAAACGTCTACACACTTATCTTTGAAAAGATTGGAGTAGAAATACACAAATTCCTCTTTGATTCTATCTTGATCACTAGTAACTGAATCTTCCCCAATTTCCAAGGACAAAGCCCTATTCCTATTCCTCCATCCAATAATCGATTTAAAGAAGTAAGAAGTGTTGACATCCCCTTCCCGTAACCATTTAACCCTAGACTTTTGCTTGGCTAAAGATTCTTCGGCTTTTGAAAGCTTTACCATCTTTTCCACCTTAACTTTCTCCTCTTGCAAAAGAGCACAATCAACCCGATCCATAAAAAGCCTTTCTTGGACTTGGGCTAGATCATCTCTAGCAAATTTCACTCTTTTCAAAATGTTCCAGAACTCCTTTCTGATTAGTCTTTTAAGCTCAACCTTCAACGCTTTTAGCTTAGAGATCAGCCTATACATGGGGTTGCCCTCTACCTCCAAACTCCACACTCTCTCTACCATAGGTAAAAAGTCCTCATGCTCCACCCAAAAATTGAAAAACTTGAAAGGGGATTTCTTACCTTGAAAGTTCGACCCACTATCAGCTACCATTGGGCAATGGTCTGATATGTCTGGAGTAAGGAAGAAAGCAAAAGAGTTGGGAAACCCGCTGCTCCAATGCTTATTACACATCACCCGATCAAGTTTGCACCAAATCCTCCTATTGAGCACTCCTTTGTTATTCCAAGTGAAGAATGACCCAATGTCATTAAGATCATTAATACCAACTTCCTTACACATGTCATTAAACTCTTCACATTGCGAATTCCATTTATTAGAACCTACCTTCTTTTCCCCTGTAAATTTAACTGTATTAAAGTCACCCATAATAACCCATGGCTCACGGTGGCTAACATTGGCATGGTGAATAAGCTCACTCCATAGCTCCTTCCTTTCCCCCACACTATTCATTTCATATACGATAAAACAAAAGAGCATGAAATTATCTTTCAATATTCTAACCTTACAAAGAATTGCTTGAGCCGAAGCTTGGATAACCAGCACATGTCAAATATCTTCATCTCAACCCGCCTAAATTCTCCCCTTTTCACAAAAACAATAGTTCTTAACCGTATCCCAATTGCGGAACACTATTTTCCTAACAACATCCATATTATTCTCCCTAACCCTAGTCTCCAAAACAGCATATAAACTTAAATTATTGCTACTAATAAAATTCTTTACCTCTTTTTGTTTAATAGGGGAATTAAGCCCCCTAACATTCCACTTCCACGAAGCAACTTTAACCATGGTTAAGAGGTAGCTTAGGTGGAGTTCTCGCCTCCTTCACTAGTTTCTTCCTTTAATTCTTAGAAAGGCTTCCCTTTTCCTTTTCTAATCTTTCCTTTTCATCCACACGCACCAAGTTCCCAAACGGTTGACAAATTAGAGAGCTAGTTCCCATATCACCCTCCTCAAACTTATTCAAGAAGTAGTTGGAGTTCTCTCCTCTCTATCCTCATTGGCATTCGCAAGTTCCTCCCCCAAAACTGCTCTACCACACTCTATTTCTCTTTCCAGCCCCTCCTTAATACCATTCCCTCTCTTCCTCTCCTCCCTATCGGCAACATCTCTCTTTTCTTCACACTCTCACAAGGTTTAGGAGCCTTACCTTCCTTCTTTCCATCTACCCTTTCCTTACTTACTTCTCGAGGGACACTCATTTTCTTCTTACTAGCAACTTGTTTCCATTCTTGCACATAAGGAGAAGTCACCTTTTTGGGTAACAATGGTCCGGTTTCCTTAGGAGCCAAATGACAATTTCTTTGGACATGTCCATATGTGTTGCACCAAGCACAATAAATGGCTTCCACGCATACTCCACCTTAACTAATGCAATCTCACCACTCGAAATCTCTAGCTCAAATTCCTCCTTAAACTCTGCCGAAGAATCAATCTCAACGCACACTTTAGCAAATTCAAGCCTTTCGCTCGATTCGGTAATATTGTCCATATAAAGAGGGATGCCTATTACACTTGCTATATGGCTTAAACCCTTAGGGGTCTATAACTCAAGAGGGATACCATAAAATTTCGCCCATATGGGTACCCTAGTAACCCCATTCATGCCCAACGACAAATTAGGAGTCCATAACTTCAAAAAGGAAGGTTGCTCTCCTATGACCCGTGGACCACCCTCCAGCATATCCATTTTAGTAACCTCATCTAGGAACTTGAGCAAATAGCCCCTATGCCCATATGAAGTGACCCCCACAGCTCCAAAACGGCTCCAATTTCTCTCAACATAGCTCTTTACTTAGTAAAACGACAATTTCTTCCCAAGAAAAAACTCGACTGGACAATTACTCTATTTGTCTATACCTAAAGCCGCAATTTCAATAGGGATTGAAAGTCCAATCTTAGCACCCTCCTTGCTCATATTTAGTTTGACATATTCAAGACAAATATCAAACCTCTTTGAGACAAGAACACTTGTCCAAGCTCTTTTTTCCTCCCTTTTCACCGGTTTCTCATCACCACAACCATTTGGCTTCTCAATTCTATTCACTCCATCCATCGCTTTGCTTGGGAGCGGAGGGTAATCCTTAGAAATCTCATCAACCTTTGCTGCCACATTTTCATAAATTCTCCCATTTCCATTAGAGTAGCTCCCTAGCTTCGGGTTGAAATCACCATTAGCCAATAGCACATCATTTCGACCTAATTTTTCTATAGCAATAGGTGCCCCTTCAACCTCACAACCCTTATCCACACCATGGCAGATTGTGTTCTTCCCATTTTCACCAGCCCTAGAAGAAACTCGGTTACCCTCCAAAGCACTCTTGGATTCAACACAAACAGCTGCTTTATCCACCCAAATAATTTCACCTTCTTCAAATTCAGAATTCCCTCCATTAAAAGGTTTCACCAACCAAACTTGGACATACTCTTTATTAGAAATGGCAGCCCCTTTCAAGACTTCATTAGGCATTAATTGGCTCATCAAATGATCATTCCTCACACTTTTAATCTTCTTTTCCACAATGTTTGGATGCTGTTCACTCAAACCAGAGCTTTTCCCACGTTCAACAGACTCCATTGGAGGCAAGGAAGAGAAGTGGCAAAAAAAAAAATTGAAAAAAATTTTGTACTCTTTTTTTTCTCACCTAATGACGTGGCACTTAGGCTGATGTGGCACACATGGCAGGATGGGGGATGACGAGCAGTGAGGTGGCATGATAAATGAAAGGATAAGGTGATGTGGAAATTTGTTAGAAAAAGGATAAGGCAATCACAATAACCAATAGGAAGAGGTGAGGTGGAAAAGAAAATCACTTATGGAGCTTGCTATTAACTCCAATAGGAAAACAAGGAAATCCAAAGAGATAGGGAGGAGGGACAACAAATTCAGAAGAAAAATTCAAACAAAATTCAAATCAAGATTGACCACTTAAAAAGCATGCTATTAACCGGTCACAAGGGAGAAAGGGATAAGAGAAAATCGCCAAGCCAATAGGAACAATGGGAAATCTTAGCCAAAGAAAATAAAGGAGAAACAAACAAAAAACCACTCCAACTTTTCAAACAAATGAGATCAAAACCGACCAACAAACCAAAAGAACTCTAGCCACAAACCTCAACCTTCAATGACCAGCCAAAAGCAACACACTCCCACTTCAGATCGTCCAAGCAGAGTCGCATAAGAACATCAAAATAATAACAAAACCTCAAAAGAACAAACACAAAGTTACTCCACAACCATGCAAATCAAACTCAGCAATACACAATAGCTCCAACAACACCACAACAACCAGAGAAAAGCAGGCATGAACGAAACCTAAACAGGTCACACAAAAAGCAGCAAAGGAAACCCAAAACTGGACAAAGAAGAGAGCAAACAAACTGGAACTTGAAAAAAACACACAACTGAATTGAACATGACTAAAACGAAAACACATAAAAAATAAGAAAAAAACAAAGGACGGGGGAAGGGGAGGAGGTGGTGGATGGATGCGAACAGAGGTGGAGGATGGATAGAGAAAGGGGTGGAGGAGGGGGGGTTAGAGATGGAGGACGATGAATGAAAAGAATGGGAAATGTAGTGGATGGGAGTTGGTGGGTGGACGAAGGACGAAAGGGAATGTGTTTGGGTTTGACTAATCCTTTTGCAAGTACATATTACTTTCCACATAACAAAAGTTGCATCCCTGTAAATTTTTATCTATATAATAGCAAATCTAAAACTTCAAAATATGTTCCTTTCTATTAAAGTTTACGCAAATGTATTTCGTTGACACATTACTATGTTCCAGCCTATACTGAGTACTGACTATGGAGCTATACCAATGCAGCAAAATAATACTAACAGAAATACTTAAGCCCACGATCTTTACTTCACACCATCCCTCGCCTTCTACAATTGCCATAAATTATTCCCTAATTCATTGCATGAGTACATTCGATAACAAGCCTTTAAGGAATCAATCATCATTTTGTTGTTTGTTTGCATAAAGTATTTCCTAATTCATTCCATGATTACAACTATCAACTAAAATCTATAAAAACAAGTCTCCTATCCCAGGTTAGCCCTTTAAATGCATCCACATCTCTTGTTGTGAAAAAAGCAAGCTGCATAACAGGTGAATACATTATTTAGAGTCATTGTATCAGTGAAACCAGTGTCAGCAACAAAAGACAAAAAAAAAAAGCATGAAGATGAAGCTTCTAATATGCTTTACACGATAGTAATGAGGCTATCCATTTGGAATAGGAAGAAATCTATGAGAGTTACACACAAAATTAGTAATATTTGGACAATTACCTGTGATTTAAGAACCTGGCAACATTTCCGTAGCATGTGGCATCCAAACAGAGAGCTTCTTTATCTTTTGGAACTCCTTTTGAAGCCCAATATGCATCTTGTATAACTTTTTAATTTTTTTAGTAAAATCTAAAATTTGGTTTTCTATTTCTATAAACCAAAGTTGAACCGGTTTCTTAGATAACCAAAAAACCACTTCGGTTCGATTTCTACATTTTTCTGAACACCCCTACATTTGGGTGTTGGGGATACACCTTGACAAGAACTCATCAAAATTAACAAACTCCATTGGAATAGGCACAGAGTAAGCGCCAGAGTCATTAAGCGAGTCATCATCTACTGAACGGGAGTGATAGAAATGAGAACTTTGTTTTCCAATGCCAAAAATAGGTCGATTATGAGGGTTTACAAAAATGAGTGAAATAGGGGATAAGCATAAGTTTTAAGGAAAAAATTGTAGGAATAGTGAATGAAAAATTGGTGGCAAAAAATGGGTGGGAAAAGTTTTATGCAAATTTTTTGTTTTTTTTGTTTTTTATATACTTAATCGTTGATAGTTAAAAGTTGTCAAGGATTGAGACCACAATAGTCAAGAACAAGATTTACGAAATTTATTTTTAACCAATTCCTTCAAGAATCTCCAAAACGGTCAGGGATTATTTCAAATTCTTGACAGTTCATAAAAGGTCAACAATCAGTCAAGAATTACAATTCTTGACAGTTTTTTAAAATGGTCAAGAAAATCAGTCAACTCATTCTGTCAAGGAAGGGGGTTTTTCTAGTAGTGAATACAGACACATAATTCCTTATCATGTTAATCTACTCAACTCATTTGACATCTTTATGTTCATTTTAAGTCATTTCTTCTAACATAATCATATATTATTAAAAAAAAAATTATATAATTAAAGACATATCAATTGAAATAAGTTAACTAAAAATGTAACACGGTTGAAAAAAACAAAAAAAAACTTAAAAGGAAATTGGATGTATCCAACAATTTCATCACCAAGACCAATTCCTCCAACAAAAATGGGATGGAAAGGATCAGAGTATTGGACCATTTCGAAAGGGACATCATGTATCTCCAATCTTACATATGTTTTAGTGTTTATGGGTACTTTGAATATTCTTTCTAGAGTTAATCAATTAGATAAATGAGTGAACTAATTGGAATTAACATGCTAATCTATCTGACCAAAAAAAAAAAAAAAAGGTTTCCATAATAAAGAAAAAATGATATTAATGGATAGCAAAATACCATGAAAAACGTTCAAAACCTCTATAAACATTTCTGAATTATTTAACCAATATTTTTCTACAAAATCTTAAAAATATTAGTTACAAACTCGATCAAAATCTCCATTCAAAACAAAGGATTAGCGGTGTGCATACTGCTAGAAGCACGAAAGTATCAAATACATCACCTGTAAGGGAAATAGGTGTCTAACAATGGCCATAATAGCATAGTAATAGCTGTCATGCCAACTTTAAGTACCCCCATCGTATAGCTCTGCGACATTTACACATGGAAAATGATACAGTCACCGAAAAAGGGATACCGAATTCATGCACTAATAGACATGGCACCATCATGACCGTTCATTAATTATGAATTTTGTTTTTGAAAAAAGCGGATGGTGCCACGTTTGCTCGGTGCATGAATTCGGTACATTTTTTCGGTAACTGTAGCATTTCTCTTTACACATTAATAGACCGAGACTATAGCAAAAACACAAAATGCCCAGAAAAACGCAAACTGTAAGAAAATACACATGGATTTTGGCTTGCATTGACTTATCATATAGAGTCTTATCAAACAACAATGCAGTCATAATGGTGGCAACCATTGTACCTAGAAAAATGTATGCATTTTCAACTATGAACAATTATTTTCCTGACCACCATCACGAGTTGGGGGATTGTTTACACCACCATCATCAGCAAATGGAGGATTGTTTAACCCTTTCCCCCTCTCAATGCCAATATTTTTCTACACAATCTTAAAACAATTAGTTACTAACTCGATCAATATCTCCATACAAAATAAAATATTGGCAGTGTGCATATTGCTAGAAGCACGAAAGTGATCAAACACATCACCTTCAAGGGAAATAGGTGCCCAGCGGTGGCCACAAGGGCGTACGCAGGAGCCATCATACCATCTTTTAGTATCAGCCATGTAACTCTGTGGCATTTACACATTAATAGACAGAGACCATAGCAAAAACACACCTAGAAAAACGTAAACTGTAAGAAAATACACATGGATATTTGCTTGCATCGACTTATCATAAAGTCTTATCAAATGACAGTGCAGTCGCAATGGCAATAACTATTTTACATAGAAAAATGTATGCATTTTCAACTGTGAATAATTGAACTATAGACGCATTATTATTTTCCCCACCACCATCATGAGTTGGATTACTTCACCATCATCAGTCTTTGCAGACTCAAATTAATGAGGCTTCATCAAGTGGACAAGGCTAGCTTGTTCAAAATGGACTCTAGGCGGTCCAACTGTAGATTTCAACGGCAATTTCCATCACAATTTTTTTTACGAACGGATGATATTGTCGATACATAGAAGCAAGTTTTATTCATTAACATCTCAAGAATATTCTAGCATAGTTGGGTTGGTCAAAACAACTCTCATACGAACTCTCAATGGTTTATTTGAATAATCTTAGACTATAACTACATCTGCTTTTGAAAAAATTTCTTTGTTAATATTAATTTCTGTAATTTTTTCATTTCTTTCATGTTCATATATATCAATGAACTTTGGCAATTTTGTATTTTATTTGGAATGATGATATAGTCATATAGAAATATTTATATAACAAATTTAGCATGTTATTTAATATACAAATATTAAATAATTGGTTCATAAAAATGAGTTTAGACTCTTACCAACTAACAAGAACTAAGAATCTATGGAAATTTAAATCATTAAATCAAAACCGACCATCTAAATAAGAACAAATAACAGGTCGCCTAACATAGCATATGGATGTGTTAATTAATATTGAATATAACATACTTACCATGTATATGTAATCTTTAAATTAATTTATAATTTGGGTGATATTATCTCATTAATCTTAATATTAGAAAATAAGAGAAGGTATTAGATGTAACTGTAATCTTATTACAGTATCATAATTTTGTCTTCTATCTTGAGAGGTTAATGTGTAATATAATCAATTAATATATGTTAATATGAGGAGATATTTTTATATTTATGTTGTCATTTTTTATTAAAAAAAAAAAAAATTCTACATGATAATATATGATAGTACAAAATATCATGCCATCTTAATTTTTTTATTACTTGTAAAAGTTGTTAGTATAATATATCCGTAAATTTTAATATTTAATGTAATTTTGTAACTCAATTGTGAATGTTATTATTTCAAGCGCCTAAGGAAAATAGTCTTCACCATAGAGTAAACGACTTTTTCCCACCCAAATAATGGTCTAATGACACTTTTTTACTCAAAAAATTTCAAAATACAACTTTACTATACTACACGGTATTAAAAGATAATCAACTATTATATTAGTAACCGCAAATAATAAATCTATTGAATATAAAAACAATAGAATTATAAGTCAATAAAATAAAATGACAATACAATAAAATTAATAGCACTAACAACGTGATCACGTGCAAGAGATCCTTCAGAATGACAAGAAGAGATCTAGTAAAGAATACAACCGTAGGATGAATGTTGAGGCCTGTGTAACACACAGTTTCCTTAAAACAGATTCGCCTCCTTCACTCGGGTGCATAAGGATTTGAGCAGCATCTGTTTCCTAGGATACAACAATAGATGAATAGCAAGAGAAGCACCATTCTTCTATTCTAACGAACTGAATTAAACATTAACTCTAACAAAGGAAAACCTTAAAAACTAGAGAGAAAATGGGAGATTGAAATTTTGGTGTCTTTGAAATGAGAGGAAAAACACTTTTTTTATACTACTCAAGGTGGGACAAAACATTGAATTCCACTAACTTTTCACTTTCCAACTCTAAAACCTCCTCCATTAATCCACTAACCTTTCATCTTTCAACCCCTTAACTTACACCATCACTTTCTTTCCATTTATTTCATTTAATTTATTAAAATATTCCAACACCCACATCACAAATCCGTTAGCAAATTTCATTGTGAATGAAGGCAAGATGGTCAAAAGTCTGTTATAAGTAAGGGTGTGATGGTCAATTAACATTTTTCATCAACAATCAAAATTTAAAATTCCACTTTGCTGAGAAAACAACAAACGGCGAAGGAGGACGACAATTCACAGTCGATGACTAGAAAGTAACCAAGTATCAGGGTTTGAACAGTTTTGAAGAGGGGAGGTTAGAGGTTGAAAAGGTGGGAGAAGTCAGGTTGGGACAAATGGTTGAGCAAGTGGGGTGGTGTTGTCTGGTGAGGCCTAGGTTTTGGTTGGGGCAAATTGTCAAGCAGGTGGTGTGCGCCCTAGGTTTGGAAGCTGCGGGAAAGGTTAGGGATGTGGGAAAAACCAGAAAATTCACCTACAAACTCAACCAATTTAACACTTTTCAATACACACAACAATCTCCCACCAATCTTCATGTCAAAACAACTCCACAAACAACTATTGGTGTCACAAAATGCGACTATCGCGTGGCAGTGAGTGCGGTTCACGAACAGCAAACGACGATTGGAGACATCCGGTGGTTGGATGGGTTCTATTGAGGAGAGGATGGGGGTTTGAATGGTGGTGGCAAGGATGATTTTCGATGGCGAAATAGACCAGAATCTGGCTTTGAAGATGGGAAATCATGCTAAAAGGACAATGGTTGTTGGCCGCCAATCGGAGGGTGCACTGATGTGGGAGTGAAACGGGTTTTGGTGTGGGTGATGTAAGGAGTCTGAGGGAAGTGTCAGGGGGTTGCGATGGTGCCCGAAATAAGGCCAAATCCAGCCTAATCCGATAGGTGGTGGTTCCGACCATGGTTTAGGCTAAGAAGAGAAGAGAAAGAAGAAGAGAGAAGGGTATTTTTGTCTTCATAATAAATATCACTGTATTTAACCGAAATTGTTAATAGAACATAACATTTGGATAGTAAAATTGTATTTTGAAACTTTTTGGGTGATAAAGTGTCATTAAGCCATTATTTGGGTGGAAAAAAGTCATTTACTCTCACCATATATATCAACAAAATCAACGCATAACACAAGATCATTCAAAGTTCATCTATAAAGTTTTGTTACTATTATATTATTTATCAAAACATTCTATCATTTAATATAAGGTTATTTACTTTCTACCCTCCATGTTTAGTGGTAAGAGGTCACCTCCAGGATTCGAAAAACCAAAACATCCATTAACAACCTCACTTTCATCTTTTGTCACTATCCGATTAACTTTGACCTACCTTGATCAATAACTCATTTACATTGGTTTAGAGAAAGACACTCAACACCTCCCTTGTTTAGTTGAAAGAGACCACCTTCAAGTTTCTAACTTTACCTTTTTGTTTAATATCCGTTTAATTTTGACCATTTTTGACCAATGACTCATTTACATTACTTTAGTTGAAAGGCACTCGATCGTGTCCCCCCAAGACTTAATGTTTTTTTTATTGTAAATGATTTATATGTATTAAAAAACGGTAGATTACTAAAAGTAGGGATGATAGTGTTAACTTCTCAAATTTGGGGTTGTCGTCTTTCCTTCAAACCTCATCTTCATAGGAACCAAATTAACCTTTGATATACCAATGTCAACTCAGTTTTGACATTACTTAGGAACAAGTTAAAAAAAGCCCATGGTGGGTCAAGCAAATGAAATCTACTTAGAATTTTCTAAAGAAAGTCGGTATAAATTAGACTCCTCGGCATCTTTTTACATCAACAAGGAACAATAAATTAAGTAAAGTTCTTAACAGAAACCAAGCGAATTCTGAACACATAATTCTAAACTTTATTATAAAAATAATAATAAAAAAGATTTAATAAAAAGTTCTAAAGTTTTGGTTGTTTACCAAAGAACCTGTTATAAAGTAGGTATAGTTGGTAACCCATATAATATAAGCCAGCTGCCTATCTTTTTCTTCACAATCTTCCCTTTATATACCGCCAATGATTCTCCCCAGCAACCCACAATCACAAATCATCTCTCGGAAAATTCCCATTTCAGAATTTGCAAGAAAATATTACTCCATTCTTCAAAATCTAGTTCAGTTTCAATGGCAGCTAAGAGAATTGGAGACGGTTGTAATTCTGATTATTGCAGCAACATTGTGGGCAGGAAGCTGCAGCACAATCAAGTGACTGCTCTAATGTGCTCATCAGCATGTCCCCGTGCCTGAATTACATTAGTGGAAACTCCTCGAGCCCATCTTCTTCATGCTGCTCTCAGCTTTCCAGTGTCGTTAAGTCGCAGCCTCAGTGTTTGTGTCAAGTCATCAATGGCGGCGGCTCCTCAGTCGGTATCAATGTTAATCAGACTCAAGCTATGGCTCTCCCTTCTGCTTGCAATGTCCAGACTCCTCCTGTCAGCCAATGCAACGGTGAGAAAATTCCCATCCAATTTCTCCCAACATAAATTCTTTATTTGCTTTTCGAAATTCTAATTGTTTGGTTCTAAATGGCAGCTGCTTCTCCCTCGGGATCTCCTTCAGGTTCAGGTGCATATTTAACTGGACTCTTTTTGTTCATATAAACAGTTGATACGTTTTCACACTTGAAAATTCTCATATATATATATATTAATGCCATTCAATTATTTTGTGCAGGTGGGGGATCAAAGACTGTTCCATCAACAGATGGGGATTCATCAAATGGAAATGCTACAAAGCTCACATTTTCTCTGCTTCTGCTGTTGCTCTTCGTTGCATCTACTCAGTTTTAAATTAATTTTTTACCATTTTACATATAAAAAAAGTGTTCCATTTTTTTTATTTTTATATATATTTTTTGGGAGTGATTTATTGTATGATTAATTTATATTTTATAGGGGGAATAATAATAATTATTATTATTATTGATTTTGGATTATTGTATAATTGTATTATTCTCTTTACAATTTTATAATAAAGTTCATTATAATGCTCAAAGATTATGTGGTGGCATGGTCAATAATTTATTATCCATAAGACAAAATTTGGCTTAAACAAATCATGATGTCTGATGGAGCAAAAGCAAAAAGAAAAAAAAATTAGGTACACAATTTGATCATATCAATTACAAGCTTCCAATACTGACTTCTTCGTCACTGCATCATAATGAAATACCCAAAAAAGTTAAACACCTAATTAAATTAATCAAATCTAATTAATCTAAAGCTAATTTAAAATGTGGACAGGGACCAACTGGTTCTAAGACTTTTGAACTCTCTTAATTATTATTATTATAATTGATATAATAAATTATTACATCTAGAATGATAAGAATATTATCTACTGTTGGGTACTGCTTTATTTCCTGCATTTGGATTTATTTTATAATTAATTTTGTATTTTAATCTTATAATAAAAATGATTGATAGATTGAGATGTTATGGGTCCGTTTGGTTCATTATTCTAATAGTTTTTAAAATAATATTTTCTTAAAAAAAGTTAAATTAGATAGGTAT
Source organism: Pistacia atlantica (assembly GCA_026229545.1). Lineage (NCBI taxonomy): Eukaryota > Viridiplantae > Streptophyta > Magnoliopsida > Sapindales > Anacardiaceae > Pistacia > Pistacia atlantica. Next base: position 26,814,450 of record CM047897.1, read on the forward strand.
TATAATGTAGAATTTGAAAATTAACAAAAATACCTTATTATGTTTGTTTATCTACTAAACACCCTATAATAAAATATTAAAAGTTAACAAAAATACTCTCAACCCTCCCATTAAATACGGATGACAATGGAATCACCGGACCACCTGGCGGAGGGTGGCCGTAGTCTGCCAGATCGGGGTATGCACTAGATCTTGTCGGTCGTACACCGAAAAGGTCAGATTTACAACTAGATCTAGCCGCATTTAATCATCAACGACCGCCAAAGATCTGGCCTTGGACCGTAGATCTGGCCAGAAAAAGGCTAATTTGGTACACTACCGTGGCTAATTCTGCACACTACCTGGCCGATTCGCAATAGATGTCATTACACTAGATTTCCAATAATGGTGGCCAGAATATGGTAAATATGGGTTGTTAGGGTATTTTTGTCAATTTAAAAAAAATTGGGTTATTTAATTAAATTAATAAATTTAAGGGGTTTAAAAAAAATTGAATAATATAGAATAATATATTGAAAATAAGTGAACCAAAAGACAAATTTTTTGTTTAACTTTATTGAAAAACTAGAAAGTTTTCCCAAATTATGTACCAAGGGGAGCCTTATGTTTTGTTCCCCTGTCACACTCTATATATATTTTATTAAATTTAAGAGATAGAATTTCACTTTATATTTTCTTCCGTGCTCTCTTGAAATTCCATTCCCTCCTTGTTGTATAAGTAATCCTTTTATACTTCTTCTGCAATTTGGATTTCTTTATTTCATAATTTTTTTATATTTAATTATCAATTATAAACATTTTAAAGTTTTTTAACATGTACGTCAAGAACAAAAAGATTAATGGTTGAATTGAATTGTTCAATATTTGTTTCATACAAATATCAAGACATCTACACCGATTATTGATAATAGCAAGATATTTACACCGATTATTGTTATCAACGACATAACTATTTACAAGTTCAAACAATCTCAATCCCACCATTTTTTTGTTAAGTTTATTATAAATATAATCATTTTCTTTATAATTAGCTTTTTTTATTCGAAAAAAGAAAAAACAGTTTGATTCTTTTAAATTGAATTTTGTAAATATAGATGTATTTTTTCAAAAGCACCATTAAAACACTTCAAAAAAAATTAACATATTATTACATCAAAAATTGAGATTCCCTTTGTTTTATCTTTTTTTTTTTTTTTTACATATTATTACATAAAATGGATAAATGCATTAAAACAACTGAAAAATGAAAATTTTAGCATTTTTTTTTTTACAAATTATTACATAAAATGGATAAATGTTTTTATTTTTCAATAATCTTAACTATATTCTAACCGACTGCCCTTGTATTTGTATATATATAATATAAATCTCATCTAATTCAAAGCCACGAGGTTCATGAGTCCGGGTCAAAGAAGAGAAATGACATCACCCGAAACGACAACGTAACGTCGCAGTAAGCAGAAGAAAGAAAAAATAAAAAATCCATCTAAGAAAGGAAACAATTTAATAAAAAAGAAAAAAGCACGTGCAAAGAACGTGGGAAGCAAGAATGAGAGAAAAAGAAGAGAATAACGAAAATGCCATTGCAGCAGGTGAGGTGAATGAAGCCACTAGGATTGGAATATCCTCCATGCCTATTCTGTTTGTTTTAGGTTAAACACAAAACACAAAGCCCCAAGCTCATCATCATCATCAACACCAACAACAACAACAAGAAGGTTAAACTTGAAATCCACTTTGTAACGTTTATTAAAAATCACATTTTTATTTTTATTTTCTTTGTAAACTCATCGGTTTCTTAGCCGTGAAACCAAACCACCAACTCTTTCTTTCTATTCGTTTTCCAATTTCCCATTTCTTAATTGCGGAACCCCAAGTCTCGTGTTTCTCCCCGTCTCTGCTCTTTCAGGTAAATCCGTTTTATTTTTTTATCTTTTTGGGAAATTCGCTTGTGGATTTTAGCTTTTCTTTTTTGTGTCCGAATTGCTTGAAATTTTGATTTATTTTAGAAATTGTTGAGTGTCTTTTTTTTTGTCGTTGTTCAATTAGGAGTGAATTTTATGTGGGAAATGGATGGCGTAGAATTTTTTGTTGTTATCTTTTGTGGGCTTCAATTTTTATTTCAATTGACGCCTTTGTGTTGTGGTGGTTTGCTGTTGTTAGTCTGTGAATTTTGGTGAAGTGTTTCGTGTTGTGATTGTGAATTGGTTTTGATTTTGGTTTTGGTTTTGTGAAGCTAAAGTGAATCATGGGTTAGTGGTTCAGTTAAATTTTGCTTAGAAATGTAACAACATTCTTTATATCTACAAATTATGCATTTGTTTCGGAGTCATTTTGTCAAATCGCGAGTGGAGAATTTGTTTCAAACGCATACTTTTTTAGTTGCAAATGTGTTAGTTTGGATTTCATCTTGTAGCTTTTAAGCTTTCATTTTGTTCTACAATTTATAGTTTTTTTTTAATTGAGATTCAGATAGTGGTTCTAATTTGAATCTCCCTTGCCTTTTGATAAGTTTTGTGATGTTTTTTCTTCACATACTATGGGATCATGTGGTGTATGTGTAAGTATTTTTTTGGAGGGATTCTACTGATTGAGAGAAGATTACCTGAACAAAGGAAAAATAATGAAAAGAAATGGGATTTTTTGGGTTCGAGTAGCTATGGTTTGTTTGTGTGTACTTTCAGGTTGGCATGTTGAGGTATATGTTAGCCAACCTTGGCTAGTAAATCTTTCCTTGAACAAGGAATTGTTAGGTTATTAAGGCCCTTCCCAAAGGTTTCTCGAAGCTTTAGGTTTGAAAGTTTTTTGGCAAACAAGCTATTGATGGAGCTCTAGTCTCAGAATTTTCCCTTTGGAAATAATACTATGTGGGGTTTGTAGAATTTTATGTTACTTGGAACCCAAAACTATACCCTATAAGGTTTGTGAATTATAGGTACCTATGCAATACAAATGTTTCATAATTTGAGGCCAAGAATGCTAAGACTAGAACTTTCTTTTTTTATATAATTGGAGAGGAGTTATCAGTTTAGTTGAACTTGGTGTATTAATGTTGAATTTGATGTCTCAATGTCAGCGTTAATAACTTAATTCTTTTTTTAGAAGCAATAAACATCTATAGTCTTAGAATTTTGGTCACTTTAAATTCATAGATGGCAAGACCTGATGTTAAGTCAATGACTTTCCCGGTTTGGTGCAATTTCAGTAGTCTTTCTTTGTTTACCAGTTTTCTTTTTCCGCTATATGATGTATGCTTTCCAATCTGATAATGAGAACATAAAATTTTCCTATCCATGTTCTTGCTACTTTTTAATGGTAAAACAATTATTATGTTTAGTTCCTTTATGGCTTTACGTAGAATGATGGGGTGCTATAAGTTCATGTTGCTTAGAGTTTCATCACGATAAATAGCTGGTAGGTATGAGCCAAACTTCAAACTTTAAGAAATTGGATTCTTTTGTGTCAGGATTGCAGTGGTGAAATGATGTAAGGGATTATTTTTATTATGAATGTAATGAAAAGTCTCAAACTTTTATACATTTTTAACAAGGAATAAATTTTTCCAAGCCGTTTTCACTTCTATTAGAAGGCTTCAGATTTTAGTTGTGGTCTATATGATGATCTGGTACTGTTGATTGATCTGTTTTATATGTGGACATAACATTTAGCATTTGAAAGTATATACTTAATATTACTGCCAATGCATTCCTGCTTGGAAGATTCTATATTAACCTGAAGTCTGATTCTTGATCTAGAATACTGGAGCCCTGAGCAACTTGAATTTGGGGCTTTTTCTTTTCAGATCCAATTGGCCCAGTTATTGATTGTCTCTTGGTGTTTTGTAATAATATGTTTCTTTATGTGCTATAGGCACCCAAAAGTTATCAAATGTGGCGATTGCTTGTGCTTGAAATTTTGTGAACTAGGTTTCTCTACAGTATGTTTTATTGACCTCCTTTACACCAGTTTTCTGATGCTATGTTGCCCATGATCTTATCTTCTCACCATGAAGTGTAGATAGAATTGAGTCTGAAATTTGGCTATTTTCATTTTGTTGGATTTGAAGAACTTTTTGACAATTAAATCATGCATCCAGATAAATAACATTTTTGGAATTAATTCATCCGGGTTAAATTTGGATTTTGAAACTTTATTGAAATTTTTAATACTGGAATTGTAAAGTTTGATTTGATCACTTGTTCTTGTAGCATGAACATGTGAATTAATAAGAAGGAAAAATAATGAAGTAATAAATGCTTTTAACCTCAAATCTACTTCGTTCTTAATTTTTAGTTTAAATTTTCTTGTAGATGGTTGAGTCTGAACTTTCTCTACTATAATTTTGAAGGATTTGTTCTCTCTTAAATGTGGCCTGTGCCCTGTAAAACAAATGCAATGAAATTCAATTTTCATTAATATTTAAGGACACCTGGTGTAATATTATGATTTTAAAATTTGAGCACTACTAAACGAATCTCTTAAATCTGCGTATTTGTATGTTTCAGGCTCTGTTTGTGAATGCTATCATCAGTATAGTGACAAATCCGTGGTGAAGATTGTATGAAGCGGATCAAACTGTGATTATTATGTCTGAACTGATTGAAGGTCTTCCAGACGCAGTTGCCCTTAGGTGCCTTGCAAGGGTTCCTTTCTACCTCCATCCTAAATTGGAGCTTGTTTCTCGTTCCTGGAGAGCAGCCATTCGTAGCCAGGAGCTGTTTAAAGCACGGCAGGAAGTTGGTTCATCAGAGGAGCTGCTATGTGTGTGCGCATTTGACCCTGAGAATTTATGGCAGCTTTATGACCCTCGAAGAGACCTCTGGATTACTCTCCCTGTTCTTCCCTCAAAAATCAGGCACCTTGCCCACTTTGGTGTTGTCTCGGCAGCTGGGAAGCTGTTTGTGCTTGGTGGTGGCAGTGACGCTGTTGATCCATTGACTGGAGATCAAGATGGGAGCTTTGCCACAAATGAGGTCTGGTCATATGATCCTATAATACGACAGTGGGCCCAATGTGCATCCATGCTTGTGCCTCGTGCTATGTTTGCATGCTGTGCATTGAATGGAAAGATTGTTGTAGCAGGCGGTTTCACCAGCTGTCGAAAATCAATTTCTCAAGCAGAAATGTATGATCCAGATAAGGATATCTGGGTCCAAATTCCTGATCTCCATCGTACTCATAATTCAGCATGCACTGGGCTAGTCCTTGGAGGAAAGATGCACGTCTTGCACAAGGGCTTGTCGACAGTGCAAGTATTAGACCCTATGGGTCTTGGGTGGACAGTTGAAGATTATGGTTGGCTCCAGGGTCCAATGGCAGTTGTTCAGGGCTCTATCTACATCATGAGCCATGGATTCATTTGCAAGCAGGAGGGCAACTTGAGAAAGGTAGTGGTTTTGGCATCTGAGTTTCGAAGGAGAATCGGGTTTGCAATGACAGGGATGGGCGGTGACATCTATTTAATTGGAGGGGTGATCGGCCCTGATAGATGGAATTGGGATATCAAACCAATGTCCGATGTTGAAGTTGTGACAGTCGGGGCTGAGAGGCCAACCTCACGCCAGGCTGCTCCAATGACAAGATGTCGCGGAACAATTCTTGGATGTACGCAGCTAAAGATTTAGTTTATGTTTTTATCCTAACTGTTGCTTTGTTGTGAAAAATTGTACTCTTGTTGAGGCGTCTGCACATCTTATCGGATATAAGAAACGAAGGTCTTGCTGGAAGCCCTGTTCTGTTTGTTGTAAAGCCATAATATTTGGCCTTGTGTCTACTCCAGTTTAGAGGCCGACACTGAAGGTTTTTATCCGTTTGACAGGCAACAAAATGAGTCGTACATGAAATTTATGTAGTAGCATGCATGAAAAAGTATTTCTTTATTGGGTATTTGAAGAGAGAACAAACTTCTTGTAATCTTGTTTATCGCTAGTTTATATTTATTTATTTGTTTTTGGTATGAGAAATCAGAGTGCAAATTCGCATAAATCACAATGCCAAGAATTTGATATAAATCATAAAAAGAATGAGCGATTGGCCTCATTTCCATCCTGAGGCCCATTGAGCA